>WPDF01000058.1:0-147836 GCA_019137265.1 Neonectria coccinea | reverse complement strand
ACTTGGCCGCCCGGCCGTACCCGCGGCTCAGCCAGCGGAAGAAGCGCCGCGCCGTGGTGCTCCAGGCGACGACCAGCGACGCCGCCACCAGCAGCAGGCTCGCGGGCAGCGAGATGGCGCCGATGGTGCGCAGCGGCAGGTTGTTCTCGCCGCCCCATTCGCGCGTGTTCATGCCGAACAGCCCCGTGAAGAAGGTCAGCGGCAGGAAGATGACGGTGAAGGTGGTGAAGATCATGACGCTGCGGCTCTGCGCGCTCGCCAGGTCGGCGTGCAGCCGGCTCAGCCGCACCTCGTCGACCTGCGCCTGGCGCTGCACCATCTGCAGCAGCTTGTCGTAGTCGCTGCGCGTGTCGCGCACTCGCTGGATCATCTCCTGCGTCTGGTGGATGTACTCGGCGAGCTTCTTGAGGGCCTCGCTGAGGAACACGCGGCCGTTAGCTGTGCGCTCCCGCATCTCCGGCCGGGAGTAGGTCGCGTGCATGGCGCTGATGACCTTGGACTGCCGCTCGAACAGGTGCAGCAGGATCAGTAGCTCGTCCTCAATGTCTCGCAGCTCCAGGAGCGCAGAGGTATTGTCGCGGTGGTCTTCCTCGGCGCGCTCGCCTTCTTCCTTGTGGCGGGCCCGGATCGACCGGGCCTTATTCTCCACGGGCTCGAACGCAACTGCTTTGTCGCGGAATCCCTCGGCGCGGAAGTTCTTCAGGGATGAGGTGAGCTTCTCAGTCTATGTATCTCGTCAGCGAACCTGTGAGCAAGTGATATGCCTGTGACGTCGATACTCACCAATACGCTGATGGCCTCCTCAAAGATGCGAAAGACCTCCAGATCCGGGTGCGAAGCCCGGTCGAGCAACACGGTCACAGCATGCAGCGCCGCGAGAGCCGCAAGATCCAAGGCATTCTCGCACTGTCGCGTGAGATCTACGTTGACCTCGTTGAAGATGCTGTCCCGGAGATCTGCCTGCTGGTATAAGGGGCCCTCGATGGCATCGCCTTCTCGCTTCGGGAAGAATGAAAGCAGGGTATCTGCGAGATCAGCTTTGCGTCTTAGAAAATAGAGACCGCAACTCACGGGAATCAATCGCCCACAGCCAGAGCTGATCCACCATCAACACATTCCCATTGAGCACATCCTCCTGCGGCGTCTCCTCGCCCTGCTCGCCGTCCATCTTGCTCGACTTTGATCTCCTACTAGAGCTACCACCTGTTTCCGCACTACCTGTCGACCCTTGTCTATCCAGCCAGGCATGCTCTCCCGGAATCTGCCCACGCTCCTTGGTGAGCTTGTACAGCATCTGGTCGTCATCTCGCGACCTTGTGTCCCGGAGCGACGGGTATCCGTACTGGTCCAACGTGCGACGACAGTTCAGGGGCGGATCGTTGCCCAGAAACTCCCAGATGACTTGGACCTCGAGCGAGTCCGACTTTGCAACGTCCTCTGGGATCGGGCGCGCTCTCCCATGGCGCAAACGCTGGAGAATGGCCTGTCGACGCTTCAGCAGCTTCTTGTACGAGTCGAAATGGAGGTACGGTAGGAAGAGGCAAGTATATGTGCCGTTGTCCGGCGAAGGGGACAGAGACTGGTTCTTGGAGGAACTCGCTCTAGGTGACACTGCAAATGGTCAACTCTTTTGTTTGAGACAAGGCACTTAGCTTTGGACTTACTATGCCGCGGCGCAGAAAAGTAACAGCCGGGCTTTGCGTAATAGGCGTAATGCTGCGAGTGCCGTCCGCGGGTATGTCTCGTCGCCCAGAAGTCGAGGTTGTGCAGCTGCGAAAAGTTCCTGTGATACGACACCTGCAGCGTCTCGAAGATTTTCTACCCCGAGTCAGCTACCAACTCCCACGAAACTCCCTGGGAATCGCCTCTTACCGTCACCCACGCCGGGTTGTTGTACGGAAGATGAATCCACACAAACTTCCTCGCCTCCACCTCGGGCTTCGTGAACGCAACCGGGACATCGTCCACAACGACCGTCTCACTGATGCGCTGCCGCTCGTTCGCCGCCTTGCGGATCGCAACGACCGCGTCCGGCAGCCGCGGCGACGCATCCAGGCCCGCGTTCTTGTCCCCGTCGCCGTCGTCGTCGTCGCTAAAGTTGGCCTCGATGGTGCTCCGGCTGCGCTGCGAGAAGGGCGGGAAGTCTCGGTACTCGTACGGCGACGCGTGGCTGCCCATGCTGAACGACCGGCTGAGCGACCGGCCCATGCGGCCCCGTGGAGGCGGCGAGAGGCGGTCGACCATCAGGTCTTGGTCGAAGTTGGGGCGCACGATGGGCGAGGGACGTCCCATGGGAGTCGAGTGCCGCGTCGGGGGCGATGTGGCTCGCGATGGAGGCATCGTCAGGGGAGACCCGGGAACCCGCTGAGGAGCAGACTCGGTCCGCGGTCTCGGCGCCGCATCGACGGGCCGGATGACGGGAGACGCCGGAGGAGACACCGGAACAGCTCCCTCCTGGTCGATCCCCAGCGCATTCTTGTTCCCCGCAGCCCTGGGCACATCCATCATCGACGTCCTGCCCCTATTCCTCAGAAACCTCCCCTCCTCCACGCCCTCCACCTCGTTCAGCCTGTCCGCCAGGCACTCCTCGGGCCCCTTGCGCAGGAACTCCTTCAGCGGCAACCGCGTCGACCAGGCGCGAATGGTGCCATCCACGCTCTGCGGCGCGACGACGGGATCCTCGAAGAAGCCGTGCACCTCGATGCTGACGCGCTGCTCCAGGTTGAGCGTCCAGTGGCCGTCCTCGCGCGAGTAGGCGTCGGCGCGGCCGATCAGCGCGGCCAGCTGGCGCAGGAACAGGCGCATGGTGTGGACGTTGTGGCGGCCGAACGAGGCCACGTTGGCGTGGTCGCTCTGCAGCGGGAGGATCGTCTCCTGGCGCATGCCCAGGATGGCCGACTTGATGGACGCCAGGGGCGCCGTGAAGTACACGTCGCCCGAGCCCGCGCCCGACAGCCGGGAGTCGATGGTCTCGTAGAGCGTCCACACGCGCATGTCCGTGGCGATGGCCTTGAAGTCGTCGTCGAGGTGGAGGAGGAGTCGATTGCCGACGCGCAACTCGTCGGTGATGCAGGTTGGCAAGGGAGATGTCAGCTGGAGCAGGCCTTGAACGCTGGATGCCAGACTGGGCATGGAAAAGTAGCTTGAGCCCTGGTGAGGAGTTCCTAGAGCCGAGGGCATCCCAGTTAGCTCATCATCATCCCTCATCAACACTCAACACGAAGGGTTCCAACTCACCGAAGAACGCAACCCCATAGCACTGCCGCAAGATATCTTCAAACCTGGGATTGTGACTCGCCTTCACCAGCACCATCTTAATCACAACACCCCCAATGCTATGTCCCAGAAACACCACCGGCCGTCCCGCCGCATCCTCCCTCGCCCGCAATTCCGCCAACTCTTCTAGCAGCGCATCCGCCAGCGCACTCAACGTCACCGGCCCGTCCACCGCCGTAGGGTGCTCGTACAGCAGGATTCGCGCGGTGTCGGCCTCGCGTCGGATGCCCTGGCGCACCCAGGACGGCGACGGACGGTCCGAGCCGGTACTCGTGCTGGTGTTGCTGCTTTTGGTGTTCGCCGACGGCCCCTCGGCCTCGCGCATCGACGGGTGGCCAAAGTAGCGGCCCATAAGAGCGTCACGACTCCATGTCTTGAGCGGATCTCCGCCGGGACAGGGAACCGTGATGATGTCGACGGTGGTCTTGTCGTGCGTCAACTCGCCCGCCGGGTCGAGGATGAAGCGGGCTGGACGAGGGCTTTCAGTTGGCGGCGGAGGCGCATATTCCTTCTCGTCCACATCTGCCGCGATGTCTCTCTTGATGTCCACTTCCGTCTCCGTCCCAGTCGATGTCTCCGCCGGTGCCGAGGGCAGCTGGCCTTGTTGATCGCTCTTGTTAGTCGTGTAGTTGCTGAGCGGCGGCAACGGACTAGGCGGGCTCCCTGGGTTGACACTGATTGAATCACGGTCACCCGGGTCTCTGTCGCCAGCGAGGACCTCTAGTAAGGACTCTGGAGCCGTGGGCGACCTCTCAGGCCTTGGTCTACCTGTATCCATCGTGGTACTCTAGCTATTCTTTGCTCTATAATAAGGTCCGATGACTGCTTTCGTTAGAAGGCGAATGGCGACAATGTAGTCCAGCCTCAAACCGTTGGCAGAATGCGTCAAGAAAACAAGGTCAAATACAATACAAATACAAGACTCTTCCAGATGTCAGAAACAAACCTGCAAAGGAGAAATTCAAATCAACCTGTCTGCCACGACGCGCAATTGTCATCAACATCTCACCCTCACAAGACCGGTGACAAAAACCCACACCCCAAAAAGGTCATTCAACCCACCACCACGACAACAAGCCCGCAAAACAGGCTGCAAAAAGACCATCAGCTGGAGCTAAATTCTGGGCCTAAACTCCCCGTGACACGCACCTGTTCTTTCAACTGCCTAGGGCTGGTGTTGGCGCTGGGGCCGTTCCCCCAACTCCGCCACAGCCACTAACTGAGACATGGTCGTGTTGTGACTACGGCACGTGTGCACTTGGCTCATGGCCTTTAATTTGTACAAAACAGTCCACATTGATGCCTAATTTTGCCTCCTTGTCGGATATCTCGAGAACTTCTTCCTGTATAATACAGATAAAATCGCTAGAAATCATCATCCCTGTCCTGGTCTCAGCATGTGGTAGACAGCAACTAACATCACCTTGCTGCAATTAGTAAGAACTTGGCTTCCATCCGTGTATATCGCGATGGAGTAAAGCGCCTTATCGCCTAGCCCTTTGCGCTCTCTCAATCCCAAACTCCCCAGATCAAAGTAAAAGCCTCCCTGGACCCGTATCGCCTATTCGCGGTCTCTTAAAAGTCCGCAATCGTAGTGCAGTGCATTACCGAGTCAATGTATAGCCGATTCTCCACCTTGCAGGCCTGGCCAGGTCGCACGATGAACATGCTGTTGGGTCCGAGACGGAATGTCTCTCCGCTCATCGTAACTATCACCTTGCCGGCTGCCACCGCTACCGTACGCAATTTGTCGTCCTCGACACTCCAGTGGCTTACAGACCCGGGCTTGATGACGAGCACGTTGAAGCTGACATCCTCCGAGACAGTGACGGGTTGGCCGCTTGTGAGGTATGAGTTAGAAAAGGCAATGTCTAGACGAAGATTGTTAGTTGATGAGCCTCCCGGGGCAAACGTAGACTTACTCAAAGCAGCCCCGTCCATCACCCTCCCAGGCGCAACCTCCCACTCCTCCATCTCCAAAGACGAAGCAGAAAATTGTCCTGAAGTACTGGCCAGGCCGTTATTCCTCATGTTGGTCGGTGCAGCTCGAGGCGGAACCTTGACTGGAACTGGAACTGGAACTGGAGTTTGAACTGGAGCCGGTGCTGCAAAACGCCTCCGTGTCCGTCGGACCTCCCGTACTACCTCCTCGTCCTCGTCCTCTACCGTATCCTCTACCTCCGAGTCTGGCCCCTTCACGTCTACTATGCCCTTTTTCGTGTCCTCGGCCGATTGCGACCGGCTGAGCTTGGGGTCGGGAGACCAGTCGCATCGATTTTTCTGCCGTTGGAGATGACTCCAGTATCTGCATCCAACACAAGAAGGCACAGTAGAGAACACTTTCTGAGCCGCTGCGTGCATGTTGGAGGGTAGTCTAATGCACGGCGTTGAGAGACGTGATGTTGGCCGATCATTGAATCGGGTTTGGGCGTCGCACTCCTCCTCACCGATGACCTCTTCGCCGATCAAATATGCCAGCGCACAAGCATAGTGGGTAACATCCAGGTCGCTGTTCCGATGGTACTGGATCCATACATCGGGAAGGTTTCGTTTACGCTGTAGGGTGATCATATATCGGACATCCTCTCTCCTGTATGTTTTCTGGGTGGTGGCAAGAAAGCGGTGCAGATAGTCCCTGACTTCTGACTCTATTTCCGAATCATTTCCACCTAGAGACGGTCGCGTGTTCTGCGTCTTATGAGATGCAAAGTAAGATAGGCCTGGATCGGCCGGAGGTGGTGCATTAGGCGGAAGAGGATTCTGCGACACAACGATGCCTGGTGCGCTTTTAGACCCATGGTTGGTGTATGATCCCACCTTGCTCAGGGTTCCGTCTCCGTTATCGTTGTATGTTATGGTGCAGTGGCCTGCTGAAAAATGTCCGCCGAGGCCTTTGAGAGAAGGAAACAGGCGACGGCAATCTCGCACAGGGCAGATATAAGGAAGTTCAGGATCATCGTGCATCTTGTAGTTCTTCGGAATGAGTGCACCGCGTGCTCCCAGCAGTCCTCCATCAGCGGCTGCCGGGGGGTTAGTATGAAATGGGTACTCAGTCATCCTGTGATGTGATACTTACTTGGAAATAACGAGTATAGCCGATCCCCCTCTGCTATAAGTATAGCGACAACCGGCTCTCCAACCTTGGGCGCCGACTTTCCCGAGGTCTTTACCGACCCGGTACTTACCAACTGAGGCGGCATTGCTGAAGTTGACGGAGGGGCCGTCGTCTGAGGCGTGGGCGGCTCAACCTTCTTGGGCAGAGATGGGGGTAAACTCTTCGATACGGGCGCAGTTGGAACTGTGTTCTTCCAAGCTGGTTCCACCTTCTTAGGAAGATTCGGAGGAGTCGTTTCCGACGTCTTCGGCGCAGACAACGCCCCCTGTCTGAGTGCCGGCAATGTTGCTTCCTTGGGCAGAGGCGTTTTACTGTCCTTGGGCACCGTCAACGGCGCCTTCTTCGCCACTGAACTGAGGAAACTGGGCGCGGACGCAGTGCTCGCGCTCTTCGCTGCGGTCAGATGCTTCTGGGCCTCCGCCTCCGTAAAGCGGCGCGCCTCGGCCCTGGCCGAGCTCTTGATCTTGGCTGATTCTTGCACGTTGGCCTGTGTACCGGGGAGTGACTGACGCGCCGTCTGTGGCTTCTTGGACGGCGGCTCCGAAGAGGGCGTGTCTGGGCTGGGCCGTTTCCGCTGGCTGGCAGACACGGCGGCGGCGTGAGACGACATGGCTGGTGAAGGTTGTTCTATCACGACGTGTCAGACATGGACATTCCGCCCGGGGAAGCAAACAACCATCCCGTGTATCGGATAGATAATAAGAAGGCAATCTTACTTTGTCCCACCGGTGGCGCTTCTGCTTGAGTCTGTCCTCCGCCTGCACTCGCCTCAGCGCCTGGGCTCCCACCTGGCGAACCAGCCGCCTTCTGGCCCTTCTCCCACTGCTGCTGCATGTCCACGATCTGGGGATGCTTCGCCAGCCCGCCCGTCTTCGCCTGCTGCGCGGGAGGGACTTTGTTCGCCGTGCCGTTCAAGGGACTTGGCACGCGCTGGGTCGCCTGCTCGCTGAGATCGCTCACGATGCGCGGAGGCTCAGGGCTGATGACCGCCGCCTTGGGCGTCGCAGGCGCGCCCGTCTTGCTGCTGCTGCCCATGACGCCGGAGCTCCATGGCGAGAAGCTGGTGCGCTTGATCTTCTTTGCTGGCGCCTGCTCCTGCTGCATCTTGTAAAGTGGTGTCGGCCAGAGCTCGCTGTATGGTACCATGGCCTTAAGTGTGTTGCTGGGTGAGCGTGCGAAGATGCAGTCTGCCGCCTGCTGTGGGGAGAGGGCTCAAGCAAGAAACAAAAAAGTGCGCGTAGTAAAGCAAACCTGCGAGATCAAAGGAAATCCCCGCCGTGACAAGCACCCTCCCAAAACGATGAGCCGTGGTCGTTGAGAGTGAGGGTCAGGATACAGGTCGAAGTTGCTCTGTGAGAGACACGCGACGCGATGCTCGTGCGGGCGGCAGTGTGTACTTTGCTGCAGAACTTAGGTGCAAGGTACTTTCGTTCGAAGGCCTGCCGCGCCCTTAGTCCTAAGTCCTTTCCTTAGTACCCTGGTCCAGTCATAAGAGCCTTAGGCCGATCGGTGCGATAGATGGATCATAAGATAAACAGCCAATCCTTATGGTTCACCAGGGCTTCAAGGACGCAGTGAATGCAGGCACTCTAACATTGTGTTTTAGGCTACTGTACAAAGACTACACATGTTCCTACATGCTCGGCACGAGGCTAACACAGCCGTCACGCCCTTCTAAACCAAGACATCAAATTGACCGATTCTGCTTCATCACTTCTTATTCTTCTTAGCCGCCTTCTTGAGCGCCTTCTTGCTCACTGGCTTCGCCATCTTAACCGTGCCGCCACTCTCCGCCCGTTTCGCATCCGCCTTGCGCTGGCCGTCGAGCTCACGCTCCCGCCTCCACCGCCGGTGTCGGAACCACTGCTTGCGCGTTCGGAAGCGCTTCGTTTTGAGGCCCGTGGTCTGCACCAGACGACCAATTCGCCAGTTGTCCTCGCGGTAGCTGTAGTCCTTACGCAGCTTCAGGATGCGGTCCGGTTCGCCGGCCTCCACTCGTGTCACCTGGAAGGGGATGCCTGAGGGTGACAGTTCCGGCTTCGGCGCCGTTGGCTTGATTGTGAAGACGGTCTTGTTGAGCTTGCGCTTCGTCTCCGCGTGGACGGGGTAGGGCAGCGTGTCGGTCTTGTCGAAGACGACTCCGATGTACTTGCGGTCAGGGTGTCGGGCGGGGTCGCGGTAGTACTTGACGTAGCCGGTCGCCATGGCGTGGATCGTGTGGTCACGGCCCATTATGCAGTTCTCGCCGGGCCACCAGTGAGTGCCGCGCTGCTTGTAGAGGATGTTGCCGGGGATGACGAACTGATCTATCCCTCCCAGTCAGTGTCCAGTCTTCCAAGCCTCAATTCGCCTTCCAGTCGAACCCCCCCGGGAAATACAGCGAGCTCCAGCATGACATACCTCCTGTACGCTTGGCACCCAGTTTCTTGGGAATTCCCCTCTTGCTCTTCTTCCGGTAGGCACCCTGCGTCTTGACCGAGGCATGTCGTCGGCCCTGCACGAGGGCATTCGCCAATTGGGCGCCGAGGGGCGCAGCGGGCGTAAAGGCCGGCCGGGCAATGCCAGCCACGGCCGCCAGGAGGGGCCGATGCGTGAGGAGGAACCGCATGGCCGGCTGTTTCGTCGGGCGGTGGTGGTCTGAGGTTGAGCTGGAGCTGCTATGATGGGGCTGCTTTGGCGAGCAATTCTGCCAGGGATGGAGTTTTCGTGCTTAGTCATCACTTCGCAACGACTTATCGATAAGAAACCCATGCATCTGGCCAGCAATCGCATTCGATCGAACAGCATTCATGGAGAATGGTGCTATCGCATAGTCGCACTCTCTCATCATCTCGTTGACGGAGTTATCACTCTAGGTTTTGTTAAATCCTTGGACCTGTGCAGCTTCCGCGCATCAATTCTTCAAAATGCGCTACCTCGTCGTCCTCCTCTCCCTCCTCTCCCTAGCCAACGCCCAGTTCGGCGGCTTCTTCGACCAGATGTTTGGCCAGCAAGGCGGCGGCCACGAACACCAGCACCAGCACCAGCAGCAACAGCAAGCCCCCAGCGACGCATCTCACTACCGCCACTTCCACGAGCACTGTAAGCAGTCACTTCTCTTTCCCTACTTCCTGGGGAATCTATCGACTGGTCTAATACTGTGACTGTTCTAGCTTCCTGCAACAAGTACCTATGCCCTGATACCCTCGCCTGCGTCAGCGTCCCGCACCATTGCCCCTGCGCATGGGATGCCCACCAGGAGAAATTCGAGCTGGCCGAGGGTCAGCGCATCTGCGTCTCCCGCGGCGGGTTCCGTGAAGGCGAGGCGGCGCGCAAGGTCGAGCTGGCCAGGAAGGGCCTCCTATAAGGTCATCAACTCGAGATGGTTACACAATGAGACAAACATGTCAGGCCTAGCAGCCAGTGTAATGGTGTCAAGAATTTCAGGGATCATGATATGAATAAAAGCATAGCATTGGGATAGAGACAAAGTAGACGATGAGCAACATTGTGTACGATCACCGCCCTGTCTACGCTATGCACGAAGAGGTATGGATATGAAGTTGAATTCTAAGAGAAACAAACATACATCTACCGCAAACTACACCGAGCTAAAACTCATTCCCCCAATTGCATCATTCCCTCTCCCTCGCGAGAGGTTTCACCGTCAAAAGCGGACGAACTCATGTACGAGGTCGCCGTCTCTCTCCAGCTCCCCTCTTGCACCGACGCCCCATGCTGGTATCCGCAAAACTCCAGGAGAAGAGCCTCTTCTCTGCAAACCGTAGAATCCATGCAATCTTTGCATCATCGTCATATTATCCATCACTTGGCCTGCGCCCGAACTATGCCGAACCGTTGGGTAGGCGGGGCATCGGCGGCGGGGCAGAGTCGTCATCCTCGTCCTCGTCCATATCCTCGGGGTGTCCCAGCAGTTGGGCGACATTCTTCATTTCGTAGTGCTTCTTGCGCAGCTGCTCGAATTTGTGGTGCTTTTCGCGTTCCTCGGGCGACATACCCGCCAGCTCCTCGGCGCTGTGGCCGACGCTGTCGTCGTCTTCGACGTGGACGCTCTTTTCGCTGCGGGCCGGGGACGGCGCGCTAAGCGCCTCTTCCGGGACCTCCTCCTCCGGTTCGCCCAAAGAAAGGCCCGGAATGTCATCTTCACGGCCAGGACGTGGAGCTTCACGGCGAGAACCAGAGTGCGCCAAATAATCCTCGTCGTCGGACGGGTCCTCGTTCGGGTCGTAGTGTTTCGCATAGGGAGTCTTGGGCTCGGTAATCTTCATGGTGGAGGAACGCTCCTGCTCGGTCAGGTACAGGTTGGCCTCGTCCCACTTGAGGCGCATGGAGGACTCGGCGTCGTGGCGGTCGGCGGCGGACGGGCGACGAGAGCCCGTGGGGCGGGCACCCGACGAGGAGCGGCGGTGGCCGGCGTTAATCTGGGTGTTGGCGATAGTGACTTCTTTGCCGGAGAGGGAACGTTCCTGCGGGGGAGAGGTCGGCAGCGGGGGCGACTTTTGGTACGAGTTCTTGAGGATACCTACGAGTTGAATGCTGCGTTAGGAGATGGCACCATATTGTGGTAGCATCGTGAAGGCCGAGGATGAACTTACCTCGAGGTCGCTGCGGGTTGCCAGGAGGCGAATGAACGGGGGAATTTTCCACTGCGGACGCCATCTTGAGATGTTCTGAAAACGCAAGCGAGGGTGTCGTGTGTTTATCGGCGGGGAGAGGAAGTTCTGAGTGTCGTGTACGTGTGCGTGTGAGCGAACCCGTCTCAAAGCGTGGAACCCTAGGCGAGCATCAAGTGCAGGTCGAAGCTGTGGTCGTGATCTTCAAGAAGGGAATACGGTCGATCGGGAATAAAGAGGATCAAGAGTATCAAGAGTATCAAGAGGCTTCAAGCATCTGGGCTGGGCTTGTGACGTCGTAGTCAGATCCAGGAGCGTCGCAGGGGGTGGTTTAAATCCTCGTGAGCAGCACAGCAGATGGAGATGTGCAGAGGAGAAGGAATGGAATGGAGGCGGGGCTGAGCTCAGCTGGATTGATGGGAGGGACGGAGCATTCAAACCGGCCGTTGGATGGAGAGGCTTTTAGGGCTATCGTAGGCTGGCAGGACCTGTTTTTACAGCGCATCATCCACTGCATCATATCATACATCCCGTCTCAGCAGAGAGAAATAAGAAAGTTCCAGTTAGCAGTGGCTGTCACCGTGTACCCCGCCACCGTGCTGCAGGCGGGGGGGACGTGGTTCTGGGGTATCCCTCCCTGAAAAGTGACCAGCCAAACATTGCGATACGGGCAATTCTGGGTGCAGATCGTTGGGCCTAAGCAAGTATCCCCCAGCAAAAGGAACTCACATGCTCAGTACCTGCATCCATCTCGTTGGGCCAAACAAATGGAAGACCCTGGGACCAAACAAAGACCCTGGAATCTTGGTCACCGTTGGCACCCGACTGCACGAGATACCGACGGAAAGGAAGAAAACGTTGCTTGGTTGCCTGCCCGCCAACTGAACCTGGCAGTGCCATAACCAGCTGCTGCCCCGAGTGTGACTGGTATTCTCCAAGACTGCTGTGCCATGTGAGCCAAGTAAAGTGCTTGGGTGCCATTCCCAGACGCTACCACACTAGGCCGCCCAAGCACGCTGAGATCATCACACACCTCCCTGTCCCCATCATGGGTCACATCCGCGACGTCATCCATCCCACGACGACATCATCTTGGACTCGTTCCCCGGACTCGTGCTCGGCTCTTGACTGCTTGCGGCTGGACCCCGA
Source organism: Neonectria coccinea (assembly GCA_019137265.1). Lineage (NCBI taxonomy): Eukaryota > Fungi > Ascomycota > Sordariomycetes > Hypocreales > Nectriaceae > Neonectria > Neonectria coccinea. The sequence goes on along the minus strand of WPDF01000058.1, from coordinate 135,683 downwards.
GCCCGCACGTGGACTTGCCCATGCGAGGTTATGGCCTGACGGAACATAACCTCCATCTGTAACTTCGTCGTAGCGTGATCCGCTCCGTTAACAGTAAACTATTCTCTTCATTACTCTAAATCCAGGGTATGTTGGAGTCATTTTGCTACTATCTCGGGTCCATGAAGTCGCAACCAACTGCGCCGACCCCATCCCCGTTCATCCCTCCTCTCCGCTGCCTTCAGGAGCGCTCTATACTCACCGTCATGTCTCGCTATCAAATAGATACATGTCTCCTAGTATGACCGTTACATCAGTTGCTAACCATATATGCTTGTGTCCTAATTCCCAGGGCCGCAGTGTAGTCCCCAAGCACCTCACTGCGGCATGCTCCGTAAATACCCGGCGCTTTTCGCCCTCCTAGTTGACATAGTTCTGTAAATCAATAAAGCTCAGTTTCCAAGCACCCGATGATCTCGTCCATTTACCGAATCTTTACATGCCCATCTATGATCAATAACCAATAAAAGAATAAAGCGTGAAGGGGCTGAAACCACGTCTTCAGCGCCAAATCCACCCTCGTTTCGGGCACATTTGCACTGCTTCGGAAGCGGACACCGTGCTGGGACCTTCGCCCATAAGCAAAGCTCCCCACTCCGATTGTCATTGATCCGTGGACGAACGAGGTAGAAGTGCCAAAATCGCTAGCAACAGGTTGTACCCTGTCCGATAACAGACACTCTTCTCCTGTTCGCCGCTCCAAATATCAATACAACTTCGTAACGTATCAAGGATGATCTGTCGGGGTGGGATGTCGCAACCCAAGCCCGTAGCACTAGCCAACGGCGCCTCCTTTCTCAGAACGTGGAGCATCGCCGTTAAGGCTGCGGAGAAGAAGTCGAGGACAAAGGCCCGGCCAACTAGATCCAACCGTTGGCATTCCTCGCCGGACCACAGCTCTCGGTAGTGAATCAGGAGAGCCAGCGAACACTCTAGTGATGACCAGTACGACTCGGGGAACATGTTGGGTCCTTCGTTGTGGAGAGCAAACGGCCGGTGTAGAACCATCAGACACCGTCGTAGGAAGATGTCGACAGTAATGCGCTGCAATTGACCGGAGCAGACGCGCTGTGCGTGGGCCATGAGTTCGCGGATTTGGGCGTTGTATCTCAACACTTCCGGATAGGAGATCGGGTCCTTCTTCGAGTTGAGCTGTGCGAGAATGGTCAAGACCGTAGGTAATGACTGGTAGAGCACCATCTGGAGACTCTCAGGTTGTCCCCACTCAGGCATCGCCTTGAGGCTACCTAGCTCATCCGGCCGCGTCAGGGGCGGCATGCCCGTGCACATGGATACTTTGATATCCAGGTACAGGATAGTCAACCAGAGTTTCCGGCGCGCATCCCGTTCTTTGGTGTCGAGCACCTCGTCTTCCGCTTCGATTCGTTCTTGTGGTAGTCCGTAGATGAAGGCCGTGCGCACCAGTAATCCCAGAAGCGACCAGCAAGAATCGACCGACCAACAGGTAGCATTGCACACCTGCTTTGCCACCGTCATCAGAGTCAGGGCCTTGAGAGCTAAAAGCGTCGGTCGGAACATGAATGGCGTCTGCATCAGACAGGCCTCTGCAGCCATCATCAACTCGGTTGCTTGGTGAGGCTCATCGACCGAGGCAAAGCAACCTAGGCCAAGGACCATGAGGAACTGCGACAGCCAACATAAAGTCACAGCATTGGGATCTTGCCAATACTGTTCGACTTCTTGGTGGAATTGGTCGACGTCAAGAATCGGGTTTACGCAGTCGAGCAGCTCGATATAACGGGTCATGTAGGCTCTGCAGTTGGCTCTCTCGCCATCAATTAATCTTGTCACGGCATCCCGCGCAAAGTACTTGGTTGCTCCCGGCGTACCAAAGGGAAAGTTTCCGGGAAGCGTAAAGTTGGCGAGACAGGCATTTGTCGCGATGTTTTCCAGGGCAGCAGCGAGAGGTGGTGATTCCAGCGTGACCAGGGCACCGATCTAAAGTCAAGTTAGTGCACCGAATATGATTACGAAGTCCACGAGTCGTCCATCGCCTTTGGGAAGCTCGTATGCTACTCGAATAACAACCGCAAACAACAATAGCTCGGAAACAGAGAAGTTCGTACCTTGGTCATCAGATCCCTCCAGTGGCTGGAGCCTCGGACTTTGTGCTGGATGTGCCAGGTGGCCATGGAACTCTTCGCATCGTCGCCGGAGACGGCGGGAGGCGCTGTAGGGCAGGGAAACTTTCCACCATTAGGTCCCTTGTTGTAACTGTAGTAGCACTCCCTCCCGTTGCCACTCGATTTACAACGGCCGCAAGGCAATTCCTTGTCACACTTGACCTTGAGCCGGTGGCACCTCAGGCAGCTGAGACAGTTCCTTTTGCGCTTTCGGATGACACGTTGGCCCGGAGCGCCAGTATTGAGCCCTGTGGCAACATCAGGAGGGATACCCGGTTCCGCGGATCCCGAAGGGATGGTAAGTGGTTCCGGGCTCTCGGTGGAGGTGGTTGGGGATATGAGGCCACTGTTGGACAAACTGGCGCTGAGCTCATCCAGCAGCGGAGACGAAGCAGCGTTGGAGCTAGGGGCGGTGGCCGATAGAGAGGCCGACGCAGACGGAGAGGCAGAGGCCGGCGTGGTGATGGGGACGGTGATGGTGGAAGATGCGACGGCGACAGAGGATGATGCAGCTGCGGCTGCGGCTGCGGTGGCGGCAGCAACGTCGAAGCTACAGCGAACGCCCGCTTGGAGGCAGCGGGAACATGAAGGCTTAATGAGATCGCATCGTCGTTTGAAGTGGCGGCAGCGGTCGCAAGTCTTGACCTCGCGCATATGCGGCATGGTGGGCTAAGGAATTTGGGTTATCTCGGCCCGCCGCGGGATCGGATCGAAAAAGGGCGGCAGCGGCGAGGCGCTTGGCGGGGTTAAGTCAGCGGACGACGCCAAGAAGCAACTGGAGCGGTGGAAGAAAGCAAGAAATGCTCTTTTTCCGGTCGAAATTCGCCAATTATCAGTTGCCAAGCAGTCGAGTTGGTCGGTCGGTTGGTTCGGTCGCTGCGTTGGGTTGGTTGTCGTGGGGAGTCTGACGGGGGGCCTGTCCGGTCGGGGTCAGAGCCGGAGGAATCCTTGTCGGGGACACGACGTAAGAGGGCAGTGGGAAGCGGGACGAGCGACAGGCACGAGAGACGAGGGTGGTGGCCCTGGCGGATGGGCAAGCAACTCGAGGGCGACGGACCGGACAAGATTAATAGTAACAAGTCTTGTTACTCGACTGAAGCGTCGAGGTCAGGCAAGGGAAACGCAGTGCGGGAGGCTTGTCAGCAAAGCCCAGTGGGCGCGGCGCACAATGATTCCCATTCGCACTCGGCCGAGAATCGGGGTGTTTTTTTTTTAGCGGCAGACTCGCAGTCGGTCTCGCTTGAGCCTCGCTGCGGCAGCGATGCGATGGGGCGGGAGCAGACGAAAGCGAAGTCGGCGAGTGGTCGCTGCGCCGTGGGAACACGGTCGCTGGTGGCCGGTTGTTGGTCGTTGGTTGTTCAAGATGGTGAGATCGCGCAACGTGGGTTGGCGGGTTAAGGTAAGGTACGGACGGTGGCTATGGTGCGTAGGATGGGGATGAGGGTGGGGATGAGGATGGAGATGGGGGCCCTTTTACAGCCGCCAGAGCCAATACTGGGGCCAGTTCCAGAGCTAATGCCAAGCAACGGGCAGATAGGGCCGCAGTACGACAGTAGCTGACGAGGCGACGCGCGGGTGGCGGACAGACGGCGGCGGGAGAGAGGAGACCAGCTGCGAGACAGTATTCGTGCAGGGACACACGGGCGAGTGAGTGAGTGAGTGAGTGAATGAGTGAGCGAGTGAGCCACTGAATGTTTAGATGAATCAAAGAATTGCTCTTTGCCCGTCAGTAGAAAGGAGTTAGTCGGCCTTAAGCGGATGAACTGTGCGGGCGGGCGGCGCTTTTAAGACAGACGGCGAGAAAGAAAAGCCAGGAAAGTAGACTATTGTTGTCGGCGAGAGGAGGAGGCGGGTAGGTGGGGGGGGAGCGCGGTTCGACAATGTCGGATCCAATTGGAGTGGCCTGGATTGGAGCCCTTGTTGAAGCACGTTTTAGGCGGGACGCTTCCGGGGCACTTTTGAAGGCCCTCTTTAGGGATGAGGCGGCAGAGACTTTGAGGTGGGTGGGTGGGTTTCTGTGAGGCGAGCCGACTGGCACGGCATCCGCGGAACCACGAACAGGAGACGGAAGACGGGACGGGAGAGAGGGAGCCCGGGTCGCAGGCGGCTTGTAAGTATATCTGGAGGCTTGGACGGTCCTCAGGTAGGCGCCCGCGGCTGCTGTGAGGCCGGTACCTATTAGGTAGGTAGCAGTAGCAGTAACAGTGGGAGCAGAAATGGCAGCGAGAGGCCCGTCGGCCGACGCTATCACCGACAAATACCGATGGTGTCGGACCTCGTGGCTGCGCCTGGTGGCAAGGCGCGGAACAGGGAGTTAACTTCTGGGTATTAAAAGTCCTCCCTGGATAGAAGTGATTGACTGTCGAGCAAAGGGAGTGAGTAAATATACGAAACAAAACGAGCATACACGCTCTGACAGGAACAAACGACCAACAAGCCAGCAACCAAATGAGTGTATGACAGCACGACGTATGAGTTGTATGAGTGAACGGCCGGACAGAGATAGTGGAGTGGCCGAGGAAGGGGGGTGGGGTGTAGTTCACCGGGCCAGCCTTGGACAGTCTGGGTCAGACCAGTGCCGTTGAGTACGTGCATTGCTTGTGTGTTTTGGACCAGATGTATGTGGTGTGATGTGCATGGGGAGTTGAGCAACAAAATCCACAGGCCTAGACGATGCAACGTTCTCTGGTCTGTGGATTCGGGATCGTGGATCTTGGTAGTGGGTGGTTTGTGGGAACCGACGGCGTTTCCCGGACGGGCAAGCAAGGCCGGGAAAAAATGCCAGGTAGGGAAACGGGGTCAGGGGATGTGGTCAGGTCAGGGACCAGCCTGCCAAACCGACTTATTTAGCCCGGGAATTTCGTGTGCAATATGTACTACATATGTAATGGATTGCGAAGGGTGTTGGGGAGAGTTCTGGGGTCTGGGTTTGGGGACTGGGTTTTGGCCGCGCGCCGGGATGCTTAGTGAAATGGGTGCCTGGGAAAGCTAAAGGACTTAATGTAAAGTGTATCGCACAGCATGTACATTAACAGGACATTTATACGCAGTAACTTTTCTGTGTCTTGTCGACTTAACGGGCCAGATAACGGAAGCTGAAGGATGAGGCAACGGCAGGGGGGACGATGGCAGGGGAGCCGGCAGACGGAACCCGGCAGACGGCAGACGGCGAGTGGAGTGAGGGGAAGGGGGCCTGGAAAGGTGAATGCAAGGTGAAGGGCAACGTATGCCCAAAGTATGAGATAGGCAATGTAAGGCGATGCATCCATGCAGGTAACTGATGAAGGCGGAGGTGCAGGTGGAGGTGCAGGTGGAAGTGGAATGAGGGATGTGGTGATGAGAGTGTCGAATGGTGGATACGAGTACTGGAGAGTGAAGAGTGGAGAGAGTTGCAGACGGTGGCTGGCAGATAGGATGTGATGGGTGTAATGGGCGTGATGGATGGTGATGCTGGCCTGGCTGTGATTGTGCCTGCTTGAGATGACAGTATGTAGTAGATCTAGATCACCAACCTTGTCTCCTCAGAAAAAAGAACAGAATTCGCTGGCTCGCTAGCCGTGTGTCTGCTCCGTCTCGTTGGCCAAGGACCGAATCTGGGCAAAAAGTCTGTTGGTCGGCCCCCGTCAAGTTCGTTCGATGTTGGTTGTTGGCTGCAGGTCGAGGAAACAAGCACGAAAGTAATAAGCTTGCTTGGTCTGTGCCGCTGCAACCTTACAAGGCTGAGAAATCTGGCCGTGGAGGGACGGAGGTTGGTGCGGCTGTATGGGATAGATGAAGGAAATCTGGAGGGATGGGGAGATTGAAGATCAGATCGTTTGCAGTATGTGCCCGGGACAACAGCTGGTGAGGATCGGAGCTCGAGGAATCGCACGAGATGTACAGATGTAGATAGCTAATAAATCGGTCGACGACATGACAGGGAACCTAGGAGGGAAACGGCGGGTTTATCAGTCTCGCGGGGTCTGCGTTAATCTTGGGAGCATTGCATCGGTCCATCGCCAAGAGCTGACTGAGAATGAATGGAGACGTGCTACTCCGGACTCTGCCCAAGTGCGAATACTCGGGCTGGCCGTACACACGACATGCTCACACACAATCCCACACGCTTCATCAACGAGGACGGCGTCCACATGAGCGGCGTCCCTCCGAGTGAGTGCATCCCGCCCCGGGACATTCAACCAATCCAGATCCGCGCCCGCACACGCCCTACGTTTGGCGCTCTATCAAAACGACCTTGTTTTCTTTGCATTCCCTCGACCGACGAGTGAGCGATAGGCACAACGCCCAAATAAATGCCAAGGCTGCCCATCTGCCCTACCCTACCCTACCCTACCTAGCCACCACCGCTTACGGGGCGGGCCAGGGGTCGTTCTCCGTGATGTGAGCAGGGGACCAGTTAGTCCCATCGTGCGGAGCCGGAAAGCCCAGGAACACAGCTTCGGTCGCCTGCAGCGAAACGGAAGACGCCTAAAACGGCAAAATAGCCACCGCAAGAGCAGCGGCCCTTGTTCTAAAACAGAGGCTAAGGAAATGGCCGACTGAGAGGGACAACAAGGGTGCCGGGATTGGCGTAACCGGGGGTGGGGGGGCTTTTTGGTGATGTGCATGGTGAGCCACAGAGAGAAGGGAGAACTTGGTGCTAAAAAGTCTATAAAAACGGCTGATGGCTCCATGCTACTACCGACCTAGCGCAAGTTGCAGCGATTTTGAGATGAGGCGAGACGGGCGGAAAACGGTAGACCACTTTGAGGGTGGTTGAGTGGATGTGGCACGGGGATCCTTTGATAGCTACCTTAGTGCATCTTGTCACCATCTGGGTTGGTGGCTCAGAAGAGGTCATGGCGAATTCACTGATTTGGGGTTGGGATGGTCATGAGGAATGGGGAATGGCCTCAGCATCGAATTGGAAACCGGGAAGATGCCTGGCCGGCCGGAGGAAGTGCTACGGATACCAACAGGCCATTATCCTCGGGTTCTCGATAGCATTAGACATCCGAAGGTGTCTCTGTTCGAAGAAGGGGACAACGTTGAAGCAAGAACAGGCAGACACACCCTTGCGAAACACAATCTGGAAAACTCCGTCTCTGACCCTCTGACACCTGGAAAACTCCGTGCCTCCACACCCACTCAGATCCCACAAAATGGAGCAGCAACATGGCTGCGTTTCCGAAACAGGTGGTGATTTACATTTACCAGTCTAAGCCTTGTTCGGTGGAGTTGCAGGCGGCCGTGTTGCCGCCAAGCCGCTAACCGCAAAGCCAAGCAGCAATAAGCTGTTGCGCTTCTGCGACTAGCCGCGCAGGCTGAGTAACAGAGACACAGTGAGAAGTGAGAGAGGAGACAGGCGAGGCTCATGAAGCACGGCAATCAAACGCCACGGCAGGGGAGAGGCAACGGAGAAACTAGGAAATTGGAGATCAAACCACGCCCTGCCCTGTTCCTGTCGTAGCCGAGCTGTTCCGTGCGTTTGTGCGGATGGGATAGGTTAGCGGACTAGTTGCTCACTTACGAATACAGCGGCGGAATACTACCAGTAGGTAGTTAGTAGGTGGGGATAGCTAGGAGGAGCCGCGAGATTGGGCGACGAGGATAGGTGTAAAATGGCGTCAACGGGAGATATCTAGATAGACGATTACGTCTGCAGCGGTTGTAATGCAGAGTTGCGTAGTTGCCCACTCCACGCAGCCAGCGTTTGCGCGGCGGGCGGGTGGCTCAGTCAACCTACTTGCTGCTCTCCGCCCCCGGTTGACAAATGGTCCGGGGCTTGGGCGCTTGGCAACAAAAAGGACAAAAAATACGGGCTAATTTGTAAGGATTCTGCTAGATATGGATCTATCTGCTATAGACATGGGAGTGCAGCATATAGCTGTTTGAGCCGAGGTAATTTGGCTTGGCACTGACTGCGTTAGGAAGTTGTGTTAGGAAGTTCCCGCCTGCACAGAGGTTCTGAACCACAACCCAGCTGCGAAGAAAACCCACCACTGTGATAGTCGCACCAAGATCCACCTCGGCGCAGATCTCTCAGCATCCAGAGTGCAATCTACACGGCAGACATTCGTTCTTCACCCGTCCACCGCCAACACCACCAGCACCAGAATCACCACCCATCCCGCAGCAACCCCAGTCCATCCTGCAGAAGCAGGTGTCCCGAATCCCTGTCCGCGCTGTGATGGAGGGTGATGTAGGGCTCCATTCACCTGCCGGATCTTGATCATCACCCCCTCCCGTCAGCTTCCCCCCCCCCTCTCCCCCAATCACTCAGCCAGGACCGGAAACAAAGGACTCTTTTTGTTTTGTTTCTTCCCTTGGTGGCAACACCTTCATTGCCTTCCTGCGGGCGCCTTGCCTTCATCATCGGGCTCCGTACCCGGGGAGGGAAAAAAGGACAGACAGCCAACCAACCATGGGCAAGATCTCCACGATCCCAGTGTCGATTCCACGGCCCCCATGCTTTCGGGTTCGAAATCGCTGCCAACAAGGAGCCAAAACGCACAACAACAAAAGAAAAAGAAAATCATCGGTCCGAGCCGTCCCACGGGACCCCCGGGTTTTCGACCCAGTGATCACTGATGCCGAGGTCCAAACCACTTTGTCTCACTGCTCTCTCCCCTTTCGGGCCATGCTGCCAGCGATCAATCGCCCGTCGAGACGGTGGGTTATTAGTCGAGCGGGTCGCAAAAAGATTGATTTCCCACTTGCCAAGTTGTGCTCAGATTTTGATCATCTTCTTGTGCTTCTCCTTTCGGACACGTTCTAGACCAGTCTGTTCCCCTTTCTGCCGGTGGGGGGGAAAACATTGGCAGAAAGACTGGGTCAAACGAGCCGGCAGGGGACGGGACAAATGTCTCGCTTGGAAGATGAGGGTGGTCCATTATACGAGCACATACAAGTATCAGTAAAGAATGAATACACCCATGACGTGGTAACATCTCTGTCGTACTACGTAACACTTAGAAGGGTGAAGATACGACCGGAAAGGACAATACGATGGTGAGAGAATACGCATTATAGCCACCACTGCGGCCCCTGCCGCCATCGCCAAGCAAAGGACGAAACACAACGCCAAGCAAATAAGACTCACCATCACCACATGCAATGCCCTTGCAGCGTGAACGATGAGATTACCAGTCTTATCAACCTTCCAAATCCTATCAAACGGTACTCACAATACTAAAAATCGCAGGGTATGCGTATCGCCACGTTCAGTTATTTTGCTTCCTCGCCGTCTTGCATTCGTCATTCAGCACAGCCTACTAGACTATGTCTCTACCTCAAACGCCAAGATGGCCATCAAGGTTCCCAGGCGCTTTTTTTTTTTGGCCCGATTCACTTTGACGTCTCAGCACCCAGCTGCCACAGTGCTTCTTAGTGCACCGGGGCTTCACTAACACGGCTTGAACATTGCATCATTTCGAGGTTCAGGTTTACCTCCCCGACATGTATGTAAGTGGGTTCCACAACTGTCTTCTTGTGCCTGCTGTTGGTGCAAGATTTGGTCTACGCAGTCCCATGGTTGACTACATCGATTTTTCTTCAATCCAATAACAGTTTATGTGTTGCTCTTAATTTCGTCTACGCACTCCGTATGCTTCTACTCGATCACGACCAAGGTAGCGCATCTATGGAACCCCCTATAATTTTATCTCTTGCGGTCCTACTCATTTCCGCCCTGTTCTTAACTGGTGCTCTTGTCACTTGATGTTTAGATATAGTGGCTTGACCCAAGGGTGTAAACGGGCGAAGATATGACTGGCACTCTTCCGGGGAGTGACTGCTTTAGAGTTTCATCATCCCTCTCCTAGTCTCGGCATATTGTACGGTACTGCGTCAACTAAGCTCTGTCAATTCCCAGTGATCCATATATGGTTTTAACTACAGGCATCAGTGTTACCCGGACAGGCATCCGCAGAGCGAATCGATAAAGATAACTGAACGTTCATACTTCCGTCCCGATATCAGCGATGACTATAGACCAGGGTTGGATATCCTAGCTGTCCGTACATGCGACTTATCTAAACAGGTGGTGCGGTCTGCGCCACACCCTAGCTACCCGGTGTGATGGCATGATGAACAGCAACAGCACAATCCAATCACTACTGCAAATGCGAACTCGACTTTTCACGAGGACAAACCCACGCCACGCTGAGACTTACGAGCAACTACCGCGGTACACGAAAATGCCCAGCGACTCGTGACCCGTCCAAGACCAGCGCCAGCCTGCCAAGAATGGAGCATGTTTTGGCGGGCTCCCCCCCAAAGGTCTTGGTATTCTTGGCTCTTCCAGCTTTTTTCCATGGACAAAGTGGGATCGTCAGTTTTAACTCGTTAGCAGAGATGTTCGCCAAGAGAAATGCCCCCTCATTGTCTGTGTGTCACTCGAGCCTGGAACAGCTGGGCTTGAGCTTATTTCCCATTAGCGGCCTGCGACCCCTGTATTTTGGCCGTGGAACCCCGCTGCGGCAGGCGCTGTGGTACCCTCCAGTCTTCTCTGGGGAACTGGCACCTCACCCCATGAACCCCGCCTCCGGCCTTTCTGTGCTTCGAGGTTGAGCACGTGGGCGTGGATGGACTTGAGTAGAATTCCCTCAGTTCTGATTGTATGCGGTATGGCATGATTTTTCTGCATCTTCTCAAAGGCAGAAGTGGCGACATACACGGTGGTTTTCGGCACATGACGTTCGTTACTGTTGCAGGCGCATCGTTTCCATCGCCACCATTTCTTGGTATCGACCTCGCAGGAGATATCAAAAACCGGTACCCAGCAGATACCTTTGAGGTACATGGCACACGCCCATTCACCGCCGCAACGAACCCTCTTCCTACTGCTAGAGGAGGCAGTGCTCGCCAGCGGGGAGCCGTTATCTCCCTCGATAGGGGTTCCCGAGGGCCCGAGGTGCATCTCAACCACGATAACCCGCGCCGTCACGCTATTCGTATCGAGACCACCCACCCTCAACCACGTTAGAGCTATCAAGCATGGCCTAGCACTTCGGTTCTGGGCATCTGCCGTGACCTCACGCGCGCCGCTGGCTCCTCCCGCCCTCCAGGTCTTGCCAAGCCGTCCCCCGGCGCGCTCGTCATCGCCGCTAAATCTTGACCTTCACTGCACCTGAGGAGGACCTTGGCATCCAGTGCAGTGCAGTGTTGGCCAAGTTCACGCCAGCAAACCACCTGAGTGGGTGTTCCTTTTAGGCCTGGGCCTCTCTGCCATGGCGGCTCCAAATGGGTAGTCTAGCCACTGGCCGATGCCGCCAAGGGCTTGATCAGTGAATGCCACATGTCTTGCTAGAGCTTGGCCTCCCGTTCTAGCATTTGCCCTCCGCGCGCCCGGTGCACACGCTCGTTATAATTGCCGGCTGTTGTCACACCGGTCGTATTCTCGAGAATCTCGCAAATAATCCCACCAAATAATCTCCAGGGTTGCTCTGACCGAGTCGCCTGCCGTCATCGCTACTATCGCTCCGATTCTGCATTGCATCAATCCGTCCGACCCATATCACTCACTGCATGCCTGCCTGCATTCAACTATCGCGCCACTTCGCGAACCTGGACAACACGTCGCCAAACTCAGCACCGACGACAAGATGGAGAAGGTGGGCATCATCCTCCTCGCCCTCTTCCTCTTCATCATCCTTTTAGGCCCCCTGTAAGTTTTGCCTTGAACCATCAATTCTCACTCCGAGCCCGGCAGAAAGTTCTGACGACGTGGTCACGCCACAGCACCTGCTTCAAACTCTCGCGCGAGGAGAAGCCCAAAATCTACAATCCGCAGCCAAACCAGCTGGACGATGCCCGTCGCAAGCTCAGCACCTACACGACTTGCTCCACCGTCGCCCAGAGGACCGGCCAAGGTCGCAATGCCGACGTCGAGGCCGTGGCTCCACCGTCCGAGTTCGGAGAATGGTAAGTGCTTTGCGTGCGTGCGTCCGGTCGGTCCGTGGGCTGATGACCCGGTCTCGGTTCCCGGCTCCCGCTGCCCCATGCCGATCGGCAGGGCCACACTGGGTCACGGCCCGAAGTCGACTGAATGATTACTTATTCTACGAGTGCTTCGTTGTACGTACTCGTTGAGTCGTTGACTGACCGATATTGTAGCCCCATCTGCATTGGGCCTCTGATCCCGGAACCCGTACATACGGCGGGGTCAGATCCGCTGTCGACCCTCGCGCAAGTCGCATCGGTGACGACGAAGAGCCCAGCTCGAAACCAGCCGACAAGCCAAGAGCCGTGCATGGCTGAGGTCAACGATGTCCAGCGTCAGTCACGCGAAGCCGACACCCAGAGCATCCGAAGTGACACGGTCGACGATGATATTTTGACCTTGAACAGCTGTGGCCATTCGTTCCACTGCAAGTGCCTGTCTTCGTGGTTCTTGATCGAACGACACGATTGTCCCGTGTGCAGAGAGCCATATTATAAAACGCCCAATGCACGACGCGAGCAGCGAACCTTTACCGTTCCGCCCTTCCTTTGATACGGCCGAGACAGTCTGACAACATCGAGAAACACGATCGATGCAATTATTATATTATCGGGTGAGACCTGGGGTCGCATATCCACGGCTCAACAGGCTGCATCCAGCATCGGACATCGGGAATTGGACATTGACATCAACATAAAATTCCAACATCGCCATCGCTATCGGAATCGAACATCAGATATTCTCTGGACCAACTACTCCGGCCTGCCGCAGGTCGGTTTGCCAGCTTCAAATACTCCGCAATCTCAACACCTGGCCAGAAATTGACAACTGATACTCGGCTCATCATCCGTCCCGGATCTACGCAGGGCGTTGGTTAGCTTCACCTAGCTTCACCAAACTTCACCAAAACCTCAGGAATTCTCCGCTCTTTTGAGAATTAATGGCAGATTCCCGTCGTCTGCTAGCGACGATCTTTACCCCAATTCCATGAAGTGGGAGCTCGCTCCGTGGCATGGGTGTGCTGGCGCAACGCAGTGGAGCCCGGAGCAAACGCTGCCGGCCAATCAAAGGTCTCATGGACGCGACGAGGATGTATGACTTCATCGCGATCCTAGACTCCCGGATCGAGAAATGTAATCAACGATCGAGGTTCACAATTCTCGTGCCTTTCCTCACCGGCCAAATTAGCATCCAGTGAACGCCAGCCACAAGCACCCCAAACATGCATGACGCACCCTGCGTCATTTGTCCCCTTGGCGGGCCAGAGTCTCCGGCCAAATGCTGCTGGGACGAAGTGTCTTCGTGGAGTCGTGGTATGAAGCACCATCAAAACCCCCCAACAGACCAACGAACGGGCCATCATGCAGTTTTTTCCGTGCACATCACCAACAGAGCCCACATCGAATTAGGATAGACTACCTGACCCCCTCCTCCTGATCTGCAGCTACCCTGGTTACTATACTTTACGGACGCTTAAATGCGTCCACTCCCATCCACCTCCGCCGCCATCACCGCCGTCTCTGCCTCTGTGTCTATTTCTGCTACACACATTCCACACGCTTGGCCAGCTGCTGCAAAGCTTTTCCCACCAGAAGCCCACAGCAGAAGGACACCCTTCGCAATGCCGCCCAAACGAAAGAGAACCGGCGAACACCCTCCGCCGCCTTATTGCGAAGGCCCTCGACGGAGCGCTAGGAGACTCAATGACGAAAATGCCAACGACACGCGCGAACCGTCCAAAATGGACGTCGATGCAAAGAGTCAGAAGGAGCCGAAGGCCCTGTGGGAAACCAAGGAGGGTGTCCAACAGGCGATGCGGGAGCTGTCTGAGATGGAGCACAAGTTCCAGACCGTCGTCAGAAGGCAGCGACTCGCCGTTCAGAACTCGAGCCTGGCGATCGTGCCTGACTCGCCCAGCGAGGTTAGCATGAAGCCCAAACCATCCATACCAATAAGGGGTTCCGGAGACAAACCCGTCAATAAACGGAACGCCAAGAAATCCGACGACAAGCAGCAGTCTACTGAGAAGTCCCCGCTGGATGGTTACCAAACAGATCTCGGTGATGTGGACCCTATACTAGAGGAAGACAGTGTCAACAGGGGCGCCAACAGGACTCCCCCCGTCAACAGCGATAAACTCCCACTCCCATGGACAGGACGGTTAGGCTATGTGAGCGCGCTTCAACTGTCAGAACGCTGCCGTCTATCCGACTAGGCTCGTCTGGAAGAGAGTACGTGGCTGACATACTTAGGCCTGTCTAAATACCTATCTACGGGCCGCCAATCCTCCAGTTTTCTCATCTAGGACGTGTCGCATAGCCTCCATCATCGATCATCGTTATCCCTTGCAAAACCCTTCGGAACCCGAACACCCAACCAAGAATCGACGTGACAAGAGCAAGTCCCCTGATATCGAACAGGGTCGGAAATTTCTACAACAACTGGGATTGGCAAATGCAAGGGATATCATCAAGATGCTTCGCTGGAACGCCAAATACGGCATCAAGTTTATGCGGCTCAGCAGCGAAATGTTCCCGTTTGCGAGTCACGAAGAATACGGCTACAAGCTGGCGCCGTTCGCATCCGAGACGCTGGCTGAGGCAGGCAAGGTAGCAGCGGAGCTCGGGCACCGACTGACAACGCATCCGGGCCAATTCACTCAGATCGGAAGTCCGAGGAAGGAGGTGGTTGCTGCAGCTTTTCGTGATCTAGAATATCAAAATGAGATGCTCACCCTTCTCAAGCTTCCGGAGGAGTTAGACCGCGATGCAGTCATGATCCTGCACATGGGTGGAACTTATGGCGACAAAGTTGCCACGTTGAATCGATTCGGAGAGAATTACGCCAAGCTGTCCGATAGCATCAAACGACGTCTTGTGTTGGAGAATGACGATGTATCTTGGAGCGTACACGACCTGCTGCCGATTTGCGAGGAACTGAATATACCTCTCGTTTTGGACTTTCATCATCACAATATTATGTTCGATCCGTGCATACGCGAAGGTACACACGACATTGTCAGCCTCTTTGGCCGCATCAAGGAGACGTGGACGAAAAAGGGCATCCGACAGAAGATGCACTACAGCGAGCCGACCCGTAGCGCTGTCACGCCACGAGAGCGCCGCAAACATTCACCCCGAGTCAAGACGCTCCCGCCTTGCGCTGAGGACATGGATCTAATGATAGAGGCTAAAGACAAGGAGCAGGCAGTCTTCGAGCTAATGCGAGCGTTCAAGCTTCCAGGCTGGAACACATTCAACGACGTCGTGCCTTATGAACGGGAAGACGAGCCACAAAAGATCGTCAAGCGGAAACCCAAAAGAAGCAAGAAGAAACCGGCCGGGTGCGTTGAGGATGGATGCGAGCTCGAGGCTGACAGCGAGGCCCTGGAGAGGATAGTCAGTGCCGACGACTTCGGGATGGGAGGGCCGAATAATCGGGTATACTGGCCTGAGGGCATGGAAGAATGGTTGCGACCCAGGAAGAGGGAGGTTAAGAAGGGAAAGAAGGACGTTGATTCATACTAAATATGGCGCCTTCCTGGTAATGGCCCGATTTAGCGAGATATACCACGAGACTGGACTTGATTAAAGGTATCGAATACTATACACATTGTTGTCATTGCACTGGCGTTGTGGCGATGTTGGTTGCGTGTTGGGGTAGTAAGTCAAAATGGGTAACTATTCCTGATGCTAATAAAAAGATGCTATTCATGTACCTCTGAGTTTAGAACTCAATACTGACGACGATTAAAACTTAATATTTGTCTGAGATTTCTCTCGTAAGCATTAGAGTACGAATAGTTGCGGCGACTGCCGTCCCATGAGGATGGTAGTGCTCACCATTTTGTTCTTCTTACCCTATATCACCATACAGTGCGGATATGTCAGTTGAAACGGATAAATTAAGTGCACCTAGATAAACCCGCACTGTGCTCCTCACCGCAGCAACATGGCCTCGTCTCAACCTTCCAACTTCACTTTGACAAAGATTTGCACTTTGCCCTCCCAAACTTCACCGAGGCCTAGTGCTTAACGACCCATTGAAGATATTCGGTTCGTTCTCCGGCCATTATCCGAGCCTTCCAAGCTCTAGAAGAATTTCAACATCCGCTATCCAGCCATGAATTCTCCAAGCTTCAACGAAGCTAGCGAGAAATTTCTCCAGTGGTTTCAGTCCTTGCCGGGTGCCACCTTTTCCAACGCCATCAAGATTGTTGACCTTCGGGATCGGAATGCTGGCCGAGGCATAAGTATGATGGCAATTGTCTACACTGAAGAAACGATTCTGACGTTGTTATAGTTGCCCTTCAGGACATTGCTCCAGAGACTACTCTTTTTACCATCCCAAGGAGGGGCATCATCAACGTCGAAACCTCGGAGTTGCCTAAAAAGCTTCCCAATATTTTTGACCTTGACGGTCATGTTTCAGACGACGAAGACGAAGATGCGGTGCCGCCAATGGATTCATGGAGCTCCCTCATTCTTGTCATGATCTACGAGTATCTCCAGGGCGACAAGTCGACCTGGAAGCCTTATTTCGACGTTCTGCCGTCTGCTTTCGACACTCCCATGTTTTGGTCCGATGATGAGCTAGAGCAGCTACAGTCAAGCCACATGCGGTCAAAAATTGGCAAGGCCAGCGCCGAGGAGATGTTCCGAGGGAGGCTCCTGCCCGTGATTCGAAAGAACGCCAGCTTGTTTCCATCCAGCGAGTCTAAGAGTGACGAAAACCTTGTCGAAGTGGCACACAAAATGGGAAGTACTATCATGGCCTATGCCTTCGACCTAGAAAAAGACGAAGATGCAGACGAAGGTGATGCGCCAGACGGGTGGGTCGAGGATCGAGACGGCAAATCGTTGATGGGAATGGTTCCAATGGCTGATGTCCTCAACGCTGATGCCGAGTTCAACGTACAGATAAGCATTGACCCTTCCCCGAAGTATCTAGCTAACATGATGCAGGCCCATGTAAACCATGAAGAAGAGAGTCTCACTGTGACCAGCTTGCGACCCATCAAGGCGGGCGAGGAGATTCTCAATTACTACGGTCCGCACCCCAACTCGGAGCTTCTCAGACGTTACGGCTACGTTACAGAGAGACACTCTCGTTATGACGTGGTAGAGATTCCATGGGAACTTGTCGAGTCAACTATGACCACCCACTTTGGTATCCCCAACGGTACTCTGGAGAAACTAGTGAGTCTTTAGCCCAGGCGTTACTGTGCGGCTTCTAATTTAACATAGCGCAACGAGCTTGATGAGGAGGAAGAGTTTGAAGATACATTCGTACTAGAACGTGAGACAGGCGAGGTCAACTCAGATGGCACCTTTTCTGGTCCCGCACGGCTGGAAGCCATGCCGGAGGATCTACAACAGCAACTAAAGGCCTTCCTCAAGGGTGTGAAGAAAGCGCAGCCCGATGCTATTCCTGACAAGCGAAAGCGAGACGAAATCCAACAGGCCGTGCAGGCTAAGACGCTTCAAGCTCTTGTGTCAAGATACCCGACCAGCATCTTTGAGGACGAGCTCTTACTCAAGAGGAACGACCTCAATCGCCGTGTCCGAATGGCTATCGAAGTCAGGCTGGGGGAGAAGAAGCTACTCCGGGAGGCGATTACAACGCTTTCGGTAGACAATGACGTAGAAATGACAGTCGATGAAGAGGAATCCGGACCGGCGAAACGGGTCAAGCGGTCTGGTTGAGCGACAGCGATTAGTGCCCGACATCCCTCAGTTCTCGACAAGAACCCTAGTTCGGCTCAGGAAACACATGATTTCGGCGGCCGAATCGAGAGAGCGACTGCAAGAGCTTGCGAAAAATATGGAAAAGCGATTTTTGCGGAAGATTTGAGATGTGATCCTTTGGAGATGACCTGCATTTGCGATGGAGACGGAGCGCTCGCCGGCAGGCAAAGAAATTGCGAACCATATAACTACGGATCAATATCAACGCGACGAGGCAAAACGCTAATCAGTTTCAATCAACAACACGCGCACTTTCAATCATTTATATTTCCACTTCCCTCCTAAGACTTGTCCACTTTCTGCATCCTTATGAATACCGAGCATTGCCTGCTTTGAAGTCTTCAGGGGTTGGCTATGGCGTTGAGCGTTCTGTTTCGTCCCTCCGCTAGGCCGCAACCGAAGGGCAAGATCCCACGTCCTACTGTATCATCATTGCCGAAGACTTGCGCCGAATACCCCCGCCAATGTCACTTCAACCTACCAGACGGATAGAAGGAGCTCGTCGATATCACGGACGCCAAGAGAATGTCTTGCTCAGCTGATGGGTGAACTACAGCCCGATATTGACCAAGGCTGAGGTGAAGTCGCGACTTGGGGGCATACATACAACGGAGCCGATGGCCTGTTGGATAGTATGTAAGGGAGGATCCGGAGAATACGTCCATCGCTATCCGCGGTAACCCTTACAAACTAAGGCCCAATGGAAGATATCCCTCGGCTTACCGGTGCCGCTGCTGCGTTGCACTCCACTGTGACCGACTTCCCGCGAGTGCATCGAGGTCTACAGATCACTGGTTAGGACGGCTGACCCGCTGACGCCTCACGAGTGATGATCCGCCATGCTTAGGATCCCCATCAACCAGACGTTTCAGTGGTCCCTTGACGTCTTATCAATCGGGCTGTGGCAGACTTGAGTGCCCAAAACCTGTCAAAGAATCTCGTCATAGGGGGCTCTCGCGGGTCATTGTGCAACCCTCCCGCTCTGGGTGGGCTGCATGAAGCAGGTCGCTCTTCGGGGGTTGTTGCACCTTGATGTCGGAGAAGGACGGCTCTATTCCTGGATGTCACTCGGGGAAGAATTGCCCCATATTCCCGGAGCGTCGAAAGATGTATAGCAAGGCTCCGAGTTGACGCCGCAAGTTGCTTTGAACCGGCAGGGATCTGGGATTGGGGTGGAATATCCCTCAGCGCCTCCGCTGAGACTACATATCCTCATGCGGATCCGATAGTCTTTTGGACAGCCGCTGGGAACTGGTTCGTGCGAGACTGAACTTCACTCAAGGGCCGTCCATTTCATGTGGCGGGGGCGCCTCCAACTCGGGGGGAGGGGGGGATGCATTTGACGGCGACCAGGCTGAACTCGGGCTTCCAGATCCAGCAGCACAGCGGATGCCCCCAAGACTCTCTGAACCAGTTCACAACGCTCTCAGAATGATGATCGGGCTAGCGCCAACATCGGATCGACACCCAAGGGCTCCTTGATGTGCTCCATTGGCCCGCGATGCCTGCACGTCCACCTGGTCGGCCGGTCTCTAGCCCTGGGTTTCAAAGGCGGTGCCACGGCTGGGTGCCATTCTGCAGAGCGACCTTAGTCCACGACCTGGCCCGGCCTTGCTTGCTTGCCTGACTTTGGCCGGCAGATATCTGGCCACGAGGTATTGTCGCCGGCGGCAACAACAGTCATCAGGAGACTGGTCACAGTTGAGTAGAAAGTTGGTGGTGGGGTGGAGCGATCTGGGGGATACGAGGGTGATTCCTGAATCAGTGGCCATGGCCCTCACACCTGCCTCCATCACCTGCAAGAAACGGTGCCCAGGCCCGGGCATGCAGCAATACTGCGTGGTACTAGTCCTCCTCGGCACGGGACGCAGCGGCCTCGGTACCAAGATACGGGCAGTGTCACCGAGTGGGATGCCCCCAGTGGGTATCGGGGGTCGAGCGAGTGTCCTTCCAACGACGTCAGGGCTGGCAGCTCAAACAACCATACGCATCAACGTAATCATGATGCATAAGGCCTGACGGTATTGCTTGCTCCAGAGTGGGAGTCTCGTCGAGCCGCATCCACAAGAAGGTCGAGCAGCGGGTGTCGTTGGTCCGGATCTGAGACCCTCAGACGCCTTCGCTCCGCAGAAGCTGATGGATGGCATGTCGGCCTAAGTTGATCTGGTTTGGCGTTTAATGGGGTCTTGGGCAGCTACACTCTGAGGCTCTTGCGGAGAGCCGCGAGGAGGGCTGCGAAGTGACGGCATAAGATGCGGCGTCTGCGCTGGGCGGTGATCCTGAAAGAAGGAGTCGCCGCCAAGCACTTCTCGCCCCAACCCCACCGGTCTTATTGCAGCTGATACCCATAGGAGACGAGAGAACATGTCCAGTAAACCAGTATGCGTTTTCACATGGTGCCCGGCAAACCTCGACTAACAGACTTTAGTCTAAGAGTTCGTCGAAGAAACATGGACACAGCAAAAGCCATGACGAACAGCCAAAGCTGAGCTTTCTGTTCATGGTCAATGAGCTGCGTTACAATAGACCCGAACAGGATAACTACCATAACCTCATCCCACCGACGAATCCATCGGCGTACACGAACGAGATCGCCAGCAAGGTCTTTCGCTATATGGACGGCACCGTTGATGAAGCTCCAAGTATTTCTTGGTTCCGAGCCCCTGCGTTTCCAGCTGAGGGAGGCCTCTGGTGGGAGAACCTGGGGACAGGCGAACACTTCCCTGTCGAGAAATACGGGTGTTCTGCCGTCTTCGCCTGCAACCCCCATCTTCCGATCATGTTCACTTTATATGACCCGCTCGAAACCGACACCAGTTCATCTTGGCAACTACTGCAGATCTTTCACCCCAGGGGAAATCTCAGCGGTATCTCGCAAATCGCCACCGAGGACAGCAGTATGGCCCGGGGCGGAGGCCTTGTCCGGCACGCCGCGGGCGCCAGGCCTACCTGGATCCCTTCGCTTTTGCCCGCCACGTACAAATCAGCCATATCCAGCGCGCCGGCCTCAAGGGGACTTGGTGGAGAGTTGGCTGTGATCCTGGGCCTCATGGCTCTTAGTGCTGAGCCCGACCCGACAGACAGGAACAACAACACCAACGCGGTCTTCTTGGGTAGTGGGGGGAGGGCGGCAAGATGGCAAAATAGGAGGTGGCTATATGATGAAAAACCTAAGGGATGTGAGTAGTTAACCCACGTTCCCTGGTGCTCTTGTTGCCGTCGTATCTCGATAATCCGATATATCCTTAACGCTGACCACATTCTCCCGTCTAGATCCTCAGACTGACCGGGATGACCCAAGAGGATTCCTCGTCAACATCTTCCTCGATCCGTGGAACCCAACGGGTTCCACGCACGAGACCTTGCACGGATTTCAATGGAACCATGCTGTCGTTCAGGAGTCTCGGGCATCCTCCTCCTCCCGGTGAAGCTCGTTGACATAGTCCCCTGTCTTTCTTGTTGAGGTCGTGGTGTACATGCTATGCTCCCTGCGAAGGGATTTGTGTTTTGCTGATTTTGAGGCGAAGTTCCATGAACCCTGACGTCTGTGTTGACGTCTTTGGATAACTACAGTATCGAAGAAACCACAGTATTGCTGACAACAGTATGCATGAGGGAGCAGCCGAAATTCTGTGGGGAACAAGGATTCGGTCTTTATGTTGTTTCTATTATTCATTCATCTTGGTTGTGAATATCTTTTTTATCAAGTCCGTTCCTCACGGCCTCTGCCACTCGCCCCCTTGTATATAAAGCTCCTCCTCCTTGTGTCACTGCCTTTCCGTCCCCGCTCATCACCGTGGATAAAATCTGATCGCTTTCTCGTAAGACCCCGTGTGGCTGTTGATCCGGATTTCACCAAACCTCCATGGCCGGCTTCGTCTCTGTCGCAGCAAACCCCAACCCCAGGTTTGACGGCTGTGCTGCGACGTCCTCGATGCGGTTGGCGGGAGGAACCGGGTCGTTCTTCGTAAGGGTAAAAAAAAATGGGTTTAGGTCTTCGGGCCGTGGGATGCGTCTCAGACGGCGTCGGGGAGTCGGACGGCGATGTCCCCTGATTGAGTGATGTATCGGACCCAGGGCAGGGAAGGGTATTGCAGCTAAAAGGGGGGTTTGTGAGCATTTGTGCAGTTGAAAGTCAGATGTGTGATGGGTTGTCCTTACCTTGGGCTCGGTGATCTTCAGGTACCGCACTTGGATACCGCTGGTGGTGAAGTAGGGAATCTCGAACTTGACCTGGATAGGTCGCTTGGCTCCCTTGCTGGGACCACCAACGCCGCCCATACTGCCGCCAAAACCACCCGTCATGCCACCGCCATGTTCGTCGTCGCCTCTCACGCTCGGCAATCCCAGCTCTGCGCGCATGAGGAACTCCTTGCCACCGCCGAACTGCTTGATCTTCCATACAATGGCGCTCTGCTCGGGGGCGTAGTGGACGGAACCGATGTTTGTGCGGAAGCGGGGGCTGTCGGCGTCGTCGGGGACGGGGACGATGATCTCGACGTTGTTTGCGGTGCTGCGGCGCTTGAACTGGGCGCGGGCCTTGAGCATGTACTCAATGCGGGAGCCGGAGTGGGACTCGACGACGCATTCGACCCAGATGAGTGGCTTGACCTGGGTGTTGAGGCGGTAGGACATGAGCTCGAACTCGCCGTCGGGGGGGATGAAGGAGATGGTGCGGTCGTTTTCGAAGCGAGAGAGACGGACACATTGGTGGAACTTGACGTCCTCCATCTCAATGGCCTTGCCACGGGTGGTGCGGCCGGTGGACTCGAACATGACCTTGTCGTTGAGGCCGAGACGTAGCTCGGGCATGCCGCTCAGGTAGCACTTCATCTTGACGGCACCGAGGATCTCACTGCGTAGGACGTTGCCGTTTGCGCTGACAAGGAGGTTGAGGCTTTCGACGACGTCGAGAAAGACCTCGTTCTTGCGGTAACGGATGCCTTCAGAACGCCAGGAGACGGCGTTTGTTACAGCGATGGGAGGGCGGGCCTGGATTTCGAGCTTGTGGGACTCCTGGGTGATGTACTCCTGGAGGATCTTGGACTCGGTGGTCTGGGGGTAGCCAAAGTCCATCATTTCATCGAGGAGCTCGTAGATGACGACGAAGTTGTCGCGGATGGACTCCTCCTCGAGGGCCTTGAAGTACTCGGTGAAGACCTCGACGATCTTGTGGAGGAAAAGGAGCATCTCGGCAGCGTTCGTGTTGCGTTTCGTGAGGACGAGGAGGTAGAGGTTGTTGTGTCGGATGTAGAGGTACTGAATAAGAGGACTACGTGTTAGGCAAAGGCGGATGGGAATAGTCCTTGTCCCTCCTGGCGGAGAGGACGCAGGAGAGGTCACATACGTTGATGCCCTCGTGGGAGAAGCATGGTGGCACGGCGGAAGAGTCCTCCTCAGCTTCGGAGAGGAGGATGGGGAAGTTTTCGACAGCGGACATGGGGATGTCGCCTCGGTAGTTGCGGGCGAGGAGGGTCTGCGCGCGCAAGGCCAGATCAGCTTGACGGGAGTCTTTGGTGTCGACCGCCTCCGGGAGCTCGTGCGTCATCCCTGGGGGACGCAGCGAAGGCGGTGGCAGGGAGGAGAACGCACCTTGCCCTTGAGGTCTAGGAAGAAGAGAGCGGAGGCCATGGCGGGCGGGTGTTTATCGTCGCGAGGGAGAAGACACGGCGGAGAGCGAAGCTGTCGAGACGACGGACGGTGCTCGCGAGCGAGGGGCAGAAAGGAGGCGGACGGGGATGAGGACGGGTGTCGTCGGTGTCAATTGGCGCGGCGGCCACGGGGACAGGAAGCACGAGGATGGGCGGCTCATGCGCGGGATGTAAACGGAGGAAGGCGTCACAGGAGGGCGTAGGCAGACATGTTCGGGAGGGTCGAGATGTTCGCGTCGGAGGGATGGAGTCGGAGTCGGAGCTGGTCTGGATCACAGAGTAGGCCTATTTGGCATCTAATTATTTGGGAGCCTGGGCTAACCGCTAACCTCCAGCGCTCTCGCAAGCAACCAGTTTGCCAGCGAGGTGCGAGCTGGTCCGGCAAAAGGCCGGGCTTTGGTGGGGTAGCTTAGCAGAGTCACGTGGAGTCACCGAAAAAAAAAACCCCCAACGCCATAAAACCGCTGCGGAATGCGCTCCCTTCGCTTTCCTTTCCCCTTCTCATCAACGCACCCTCTAGACAGTGCAGACATCATTTCTAGCTCCCAACTGTGTGGCTTTCTGTCATTCCAGCCGTGGAGCCGTTGATGAGCTCGCGATTTCGTGGTGCGGAGAAGGACATTGGTTCTATAAGAGCTGCCCAGGTTAATTTTTCCTACCGCCTGGGCGGCGTCAGAAGGCCAAGAAATGCTTGCAGTTTTACAGCTCTTTTTTTCGTCGGCTTTTTAAAGCTGTCATGTGATGTCGCGTGCAACTGGTTGGAGTGCGGCAGCATGAATGGCCTCTGGCTTTTTCGTCAGCCCAAACTGTCACGCCTCGCCACAAGGCTTTTTTGCCTCAACATTGTGCTGGGATGGACTTGAGGGAACGTCGCAACGCGCAGACGTTGTCATGCAGCTCAACGCGGTCCAGTGCACAGTACAATTCCACCCTTGGACTGGGTCTGGGTGAACTGGGCAGGTGACAAACACACACCAGAGACCTCGGGGATTCCCATGTGAAGTCTTCTGAAAGAAGTTCGCCTTGCCTAATAATGCTGGTGGTGTTGTCGCGCCCAACAATTCTCGGCTGTCTGCGCCGTAATGTCTCGTCCCGAACAAGTATCACGAAGTATCGTGTTGTCGGGAGAGAAGTTTCCGTTGTGGCAAGATATGAGATGAGGCTATGACCGCCAACAGTCAGATGCCATGTCCGAATGGATCATCACCAAACCTAACGGTGATCTTGTTCCCCTCCTCGGTCGTGATGCCCCTGCTAGGCCGAATCCAGCCAGCAAGCTTGACACAGCAACCATCAACATGGATCAACACATGGGATTATCTTCTCCCACCTGGTTGGGATGAGTTGGTGTCGTTTTGTGGGCGTGCTGACCAGAACTTTATTCTTACAGCCTCGGTTTTGTTTCTGGGATGCCCAGAGTATGGACGCAACAGACCAACCAGCTATCATCCCAGGCCACCGGTCGATGGATCAACTTGTGAAGTTGTTCTCAAGCACATGGGAGCCATTGCGGGTATAAAGAGTCAGATCACATGGGAGGTTAGCCGATCCCGACGGCCTGCTGAACGCCACCTTCACAAGCTGGACACCTCCAGTGCAGACCTGTGGCACGGCATCGTCTGGTGGAGGGCAGATTGGCTGATCAAGAATCTTCGAGAGAGGAGGGCGCCAGCACGAGCCCAAGAAAGCTCGAGCCATGGGCCAACAAGCGAGCATAAGATGGCAACAGAGAGCGAAGGAGGGGCTGGCCGGCAACCGGGTTTTGGATAAATAGCCATGATTGGGGGTACGTCTGCCAAGACGATGGGGGCCACAACGGGACGGTGAAGTAGCCCCGAGAGGAGAGAGGCTTGATGTCAGGAAGGCGGAAGAGAGACATTTCGTACAGAATCAGATCACAGCTGTTCTTACTGGCTCCCAACAAACATAAAAAGCAGCACTACGGGCTTTATTGGGGACCAAGGCACTCGTCAGCTGGGACACACACACGAGACATTCCTAGACACAACGGCTTCTAAAAAGCTCTGGCTGCTGTGCCAGAGTCGCGGGTGTTGAGCGTTGGGTGTTAGCCGCCTGGCGCATGACTCGGGGCCACTTGCTGACTGTAACCTTGGACATATTAGCCGATGGCCTAAGCTATCTGTTCCATCATCCTGTCATCTACAATCGTGGCCTGCGTTTTCTTTTACAACAGCACATGCAATGCACAGCTGTAACGTCACGGAGAGTGGTGATGGCAGCATTCTTTTCAAAAAACTTGCAGGATCGGAGAATG
The DNA here is from genome assembly GCA_019137265.1 of Neonectria coccinea. Taxonomy (NCBI): domain Eukaryota; kingdom Fungi; phylum Ascomycota; class Sordariomycetes; order Hypocreales; family Nectriaceae; genus Neonectria; species Neonectria coccinea. Next base: position 109,905 of record WPDF01000058.1, on the reverse strand, counting down.
GGAGGGGGGTCGGAGATGGGCTCGCGGAAAACGGCGATCGGGGAATGGGGAACCCACGGAAGTCTTTGTTGATGGAGTTTGCCTTTGCATGTGATCGATTGATGATTGATCCATCGCCATTCCCCCCCTGGCCTCTTTTTAGCCCTGGCCTGCTAGCCCTGGCCTATCAACTCGCACCCCTGCTGCCGCGTCCTTGAACTGTGAACGCACCATTCCCTGCTGCCGCGTCCTTGAACTGTGAACGCACCATTCCCCGGCTCTGACACGTGCTTGTGACGATGCCCCGATGCTGCTTGCTGCAAGTGCTGGAAGAACCGACGACGTGCAAACCATTTGCCCGGGTACTCGTTGGCCACGACACACCGAGCGGAGGGACGCTGCATCTGGGGCTTCCCATTCGTCGTGTCTTTGCAAGTCATGGCTCGTTCAACCGAACTGGAACATATGCGCTTCTGTAAGGCCATAATAATTTGCCTGTCATCCATCCATCCTTCTTCATCCTCCTCCGTGCTGTGCATACATATCAAGCATATCCCTCTCGGCTCGACACTTCGTCTGCTCTTCCCCCGAGCAAAAGAGAACGCACAAGTTTGGGCCGAGCGGGCTTATCATCTTTTTACGCGCTTCGCTCGTCTGTCATCACTTATCAATCCGCTCCCTCCGTCTATCTCTCTCCACCGATCCATCCTGACCTCCGGGCCATCCCTGCTCCCCTCTCTTCCGGCGGGCTTTCCTCGTCCTCCACTCCAACTTTCTGGGCATCGTCGTCGGGCGTCTCGCGGGCTTCTAGCGGGCTGCCATCTCCACTATTTCGAACTGCCCCAGGCTGTCTCAGCCATTGACCGCCCCCGGAGCCGCTGTGATTAGAGCATTGGGTCCATCTAGGTTTCTGGGCAGAGAGAGCGCGCCCGGTCCGGTCTGCGCTAGAGCCTAGACATCTCCTCGGCTGGTCCCTGCAGCTGAGAACTGGAGAGTTTCCCTTGCGAAGGAGCGCCTGACAGTTTTCGCTTCTTCCTGCGACTTGGGGGTACCTGCGGATACTCGCTCCTGCACTTCGCTCCCCTCCCAACTCCCGCGTGGCTCCTGCCTTGGTGGTCCCCTGCGGTAGACTAAGCTATCCCCTGTGGCCTGCCGCCTCCAAAACACAAACCCCCGCCGTAACCAACTGAAATACAGGTGACAGCCCTTCCGTCAGGCGCTCCCTCCCTCCTTCCTCCTGGCGTCACCTCATCTCATCCCATCCCTCCTTCCCCAACCCTTTTGCTTGTGGCTCTCCCTCCTTCCTTTGGTCTCACCACCAAGCAATTGTCGACTCACCACCATTTTTGCTTCACATCGTCTCCGTTCTTCCGCTCGTTGTCTTTGCCGGACGAGGCGCGCATCGCAAGAGACCTCTTAAACTCTTCCGTCGCCGGCCAACCGTCGCTCTTCGTATCCCGCACCGATGTCCGATTGACGTACCCGCCTTATCGCCGACACCAGCTCCATGGAGCGCAATCACATGCTTGCCCCAACCCGCGATCGCGAGTCCGCCTCATCCCACGATGCCGTCCTCGGACCGCCGCCTCCTCTCCCGACGCCCCATATGATGGGATTCTCACCTCCCGCATACTCTCCCTCTCATGCTGTCGGCGCCTCCACCATGCACTTTCCCGATGTGCCCACCACCGAGCTGCCTGCCCCGCGATCGCTACCGTTGCCGTTACCGCTGCCGCCCTTGTCGCATCGCGATGCCGACTTCAAATTGCCCTCTCTTAGCTCCCTCACCAACGACTTGGCCCTCAACCCTCCAAATGCGCATTGGCCCCCGTTGAATTCGCTTCCGCCGTATCACCCACCTGGTCCACAGCCGATGCAGACGACCGGCAGCCCAATCAAAATGGACATGGATACAAGTAGCAACAGTGCCGCCAGCGCTGCGTCTCCCGATCGCCTCCTCGATGCGAGAGCCGGCAGCGTGAGCCTCGACGATCCGGATGTGCGACTAGCTGCTGAAGCACTAGGCGACTTGAGAGCTGGTTTGCCTTCCCGTCCTCCCGTGCTGATGCGCGCGTGCTAATCGGGTGACAGATTTCATATCGTCCCCTCCCAACAGAAACTCCTCGCTTCCTGTAAGCCCACCGACCTCCCATGGCTTTCAGACAGCCGCCCGGACACGAACGCAATCCCCGCAACCCGAGCCCCTCTTGTCTCTTCTCACAACATCCCACCCGTTACTTGCCAGCACTATCGAGGGTGCTACGTCGGCCTACGGGGGAGCCAAGAACTTTTCCCCGCGCTTCCGATCTGGCGCCGAGTATGTCGAGGGCTATCTCACGCCAATTGCCAACACCGTTGGTTCCGTCGGTCGAAGGACAGGTGTCGAAGGTGGTGTGCGATGGTTCCTTGGCGCAGGACGGAGACACAATAGCTCCTCCTCTGATTTGGAAACCGGAAATGGGTCCAAGAAGCGACGGAAGGTCGACAATGGCGAGTCGGGCAGCAACAAGCGGGTTGAGGGCGAAGGCATGAAGCAGATTGGTGGCCTCCAACAGCTGCCCAGTGAAACTGTGTCGCAGCAAGACCCTTTCTCTCCGTCGACCAAGGCTTCTTCTCGTCGCATGTCTACGACAAGTACCATCGACACCCTTCCGGCCTACGACGAAATGCGGTCACCAGCCTATACAGAAACGGCCGATGGGCAAAACTCCCCAAGACCAACGTCCAACGGGGCCTGGCAGTCCCGCTTAATCATGTCTACTTCCGGGTTGAGCGTCGCCATGAGCGACGAGAGCCTACGGAGCTTGAAATACTGTTTACGGTGGCTGAGATGGGCCAACAGCCACATTGGTCGCGTCATCGGCACTTTGAAGGACACCCTTGAACAGTTCGATAAGGTGGACGGGACGGCAACACCCCAAGCATCCGAGAAGGATCATGCTTTGGGCGAGATGAACGATGGCACAACTGAGAATGGCCAAGAGGTATCGCGGACGGAGATTGCCGCTCGAATCGCCTCACTTAAGGGTGATGTACTCCGGACTCTCCAGGAAGTCATCATAACTGTTTCGAAATATGCCGGCGGCGCCCTGCCAGAAAACGCCCGCATTCTCGTTCGCCGTCATCTCACCAGCCTTCCCCAGCGCTTCCGCGTGGCTACCATGTCGGACAACGCTGGCCAGGGCAACGACAGCAACAGCGAGTCTGCCCTCCGCGAAGGCGCACAAAAGGTGCTGGTCTTGGCCAAGGAGGGCCTTGACATGGTGGCACAGGTCAGCGGTGTCTTGGATGGCACCATCATCAGCGCAGAGGAGTGGTGTGAACGGATAGGGAAGCGTCGACGCAACCCTGAAGAGGAGAAGCCGGTGTTGCCCCAAACCGAGACCAACGGCGACGTGAAGATGGGTTGAGAGAGTTTTCTCGGAGATGAGATGGGTATGACCAGAGGACGACACAGAATCAAGAAAATAAGAAGCAAAGAGTCGCAGCAAGGCGGAGAGATGCGACAAGACAGAGAAAGCCCACTAAAAGGAGGCAAGAACTAAACGGTCAAAACAAAAGAAAAACAAAATCCTACGGAGACGGGCGAAACCCTTAATCCAACAACATGGGATTGGAGACGAGCTTTACCGAAGGAGCTGAGGCGTGGACTTGATATGATACCTGACTGTGTGCCACAGAGCTGGGACACGGGCATTCCTTTACTCGAAATTTCCTTACGGTGTGAGAGCGGCGACAGGCTAAACATTTAGGCAAGCAAGCAACGGGTCAAGTTGGGAATCGTTTACCAATACTGGCTTTCCCTCTTGACTATTTCCTTCATGTTCTCGGTTGTGGAATAGGCGTTCATGGTTTCAGAGTGCCTGTCAATACGAGGCGATTTGGAGAGTCGATTTTGAGCAAACCGTTTGCTTTTCCCAATCTTGGGTACTACTGTGTTTTTGAGACAAGAATCTGAGGACATATTGCCGTTCACGTTGCGATGAATTTCATGCGAGCCTCGCGTCGTCCCTTCTGTTGTCATAGCCAGTGTGGCGGTGTCAGGGCGCATGAGAGCGTGTTGTAGTGAGTTTACTGTATGACGTTGTTATGCCTGACTTGAGCTATAGCTAGTGATGAGGGTTCTGCTCCGGTCAACGGAGACTAATAACATGGCTTTTTGCAAATGAGTCTTCGGGATATGTTTATTGCTTCTTGTGTTACTCTGAGACTTGGCCGGTCCGCCACTTGAGCCTTCCGTGCAACCACCGGAGCTTCAGCCGCCTCGGCCCCACGTACGAAGCACAAACCCCCGCATCGCATTCACCGTATCGGTCGGATTGGGCGGATTGGGCTTCGGGAAAGGCTCCATGACGCGCAACCGCTCTGAAGCGATCAATACGGCCGTCTAATACCCCGGAGGCAGCGGTACTAAGACCGCGCCACCGCTGCACGAGGCCGATCATTTGGGGCTATTATTGCTTACGACAGTGAGGGCGTCGAGATGACCCGAGATTAGGCAGATGGGCTCCTTGCCTGGATCTGGATCTGGGGTTTGACGGCGATCTCTGGGTGAGAAATGCATCTTCGTGGGTGTTGTAGGGGTGGAGTAGTTACGAAGTGGCTGAGGCTATGGGAACTAGGTCGTCTTGCTGGAGGTTTGGCTTATTTCAAAGACTAAGGGGTAGACTTCTGGGAATAGGTATAAATACTCCCGTATCTCTTGACTATCATGGGTCGGTATGCAATCACTCAGCAGACTAGGCGCTTTCACTCACAATCATGAAGCTTCTCGCAACACTAACACCGCTGGCATTGCCCGTCCTGGCTGTAAGCAAGCCTGGAAACTCGACTATCCATCGTCCAACAGCGGCTCTCGACTCGGGTCCAGTCGTCGGTATTGCAACCGAGCTTCCGAGCGCCATCGCCCCGGTGAACAAGTTCCTCGGTATCCCATATGCTTCGCCCCCAGAGCGGTTCTGTCGCAGTACCAAGCCGGAACCTTGGACGGAGCCGCTCCCAGTGACGGAGTTTGGGCCTGCGTGTCGACAGTTGTTCGTCGACAATGGTAACACGCCCTTACCTTGGATAAGAGGATGATGGTGTACTGAAGTGTTTAGAACTCGGCCCTGGGTCGGATCTCCTTCGAGACTTCTTCGATAACGGCCCTCCGGAGAGCGAGGATTGCCTGTACATTAATGCGTTTGTGCCCTCGAGTTCGCCGCCGCCAGAGGGTCGTTCTGTGGTTCTTTTCATCCACGGGGGTGGATGGCAGCAGGGACATGGACGGATCGACCTGTCCGGGTTCGCGGCCTATGAAGACATTGTTGCCTTTTCGTTCAACTACAGGACCAACCGTACGTGGGACCTAACATATACCGGCTATGGCTTAGCTGACAAGACCAGTGTTTGGGTTCCCGAACGCCCCTGGTATCCCCGTCGAGGAAACCAACCTCGGCCTGTATGACCAGCAGCTCGCCATCGAGTGGGTGCAAGCCAACGCCAGGGCCTTTGGCGGAGATCCCAGCAAGGTGACCATCTGGGGCGAGTCGGCCGGCGCCATGTCCGTGGACATCCACGTCAACGCCTACGGAGCGGCTAACCCGCCGCCCTTCCGCGGCGCCATGATGTTCAGCGGCCAGATGTCCGTGGGCCTCCTCGCCAGCACGGCGAGCCCCGAGGACACGCGCAACTGGGACGCCGTGGCGCGCGTCCTCGGATGCAGCGATGCAAGCACCCAGCTGGCCTGCATGCAAGCCGTCTCCGCGGACGACCTCGTCGACGCCATGGCCACGGCGCAAGCGGCCTTTACACCCGTCGTCGACAACGTTACGCTGCCCAGCCGACGCGGCGAGCGGTGGCGCGACGGCGAGAATGCGCGGGTGCCGCTGCTGATGGGCACGATCGCGCAGGAGGGTCGCGGGCTGGTGAACCGTCATGTTGACTTGGACGTGTTCCTGGACGCTTACTTCCCGGAGGAGGTGGTGACGCCCCAGCAGCGGCGGCGCATCGTGGGTATGTACCGGACGGATGCCGCGCTGGAGACGGACTTTGACGTTGCGGCGGCGATGCAGACGGATTATATGTGGCAGTGTGTAAGTGACGCTGCGGAAACCCCCTATCCCGGACGTTGACTGACATGACACGGCGAAAACAGCCCCAGCGCATCCTGGCCAACATCTCATCGACCGTGGGCAACCCGACGTGGCGCTACTACTTCAACACCTCCATCACCAGCCTCTTCCCAGACTCGCTGTCCTGGCTGGGCAAGTTCCACGGGTCGGACGTGGCGCTGCTCTTCGCGACGCCTTCGTTCGAGCCCGACGACGTGCCGCTGACGCCGCAGCTGTACGCGTTCGCCAACTACTTCCGCGGCGTCGTGGGCCGGTTCGTCAAGAATCCGCGGGGCGGGCCCGGGTGGCCGGCGACGGGGTCGCGGTCTGCGCCGGTGGACGTGGCGGTTCTGGGGGATGTTGGGGGCGAGGTGGGTGTGGCTGGGGTGACGATGGTTGATGGGGAGGGTTTGGATGGGAGGTGTGGGTTGTATGAGGGGATCTATCCGTTGCTTGATAGATATGTGTTGTCTTAGTTGGGCATCTCACACATAGTCAGTCAACAAGAGGTAGTGTGTATGGAGGGCATTGTCTTGAATCTTGTTATATTTGGACATTATTATCTCGAATATGGACGTAACTACTCGGGACATTTTCCAACCAACATGTTTCTTGCTTAGATGCCTATGAGATACAGTTAGCTCGATCTCATCCATCAACAATCATGCTTCCACTCAAAACTCACCAAGAGCCTTTGCGAGCGCAATTCCCACGGCGTGGGCCGACCCGGGGTTCTGGCCGGTGATGACCTGGCCATCCACCACGACCTTCTCGCCCCAGGGCTCAGCGGCCTTGACGTACTTGCCGCCCACGCGCTTGATCTCGTCCTCGAGCAGCACGGGCATGTGCTTGGTCATGTCGACGGCGTCCTCCTCAGCGTTGCTGAAGCCGGTGGCCTCGCGGCCCTCGAGCAGCGGCTTCCCGTTGGCGACGACGTTGACGAAGACGATGGGCCCGTGGCACACGGCGGCGACGGGCTTGCCGGCCTCGTAGAACTCCTGGATCAGCTTGAGCGACGTGGCGTCGTTGACGAGGTCGAACATGGGGCCGTGGCCGCCCGGGTAGAAGACGGCGTCGAAGTCGGCCGTCTTGCCGAGGAAGTCGGCGAGCGGGCGCGTCTGCTCCCAGAGCGGCTTCTTGGTGTTGAGGAACTTGACCGACTCCGGGTCGCTCTCGAACATCTTGACCGAGCCCTCGTCGAGGGGCGCGACGCCGCCGGCGGGCGAGGCCACGACGACCTCGACCTTGGGGTTGGCCTCGTCGGGGCCCACGAGGTCGTAGTAGGGGTGGGCGAGCTCAGGCTGTGGAAGGGTTTAATGTTAGCTGGTTGCGATGTAGGGCGGTTTGGTGATGGTGGGACAACTGACCAGGTACCATCCGGTGGGGTTGCCGTTGTTCATCTGGGCACGGCTGGTGAGCACGATGAGGATCTTTTTGGCGGCCATTTTGGAAGATGTTGGTGGTGAAGATGGTGATGTAATGTCGGTGTTGAGGAGGTGCAGGTTGTAAGTAGCCGTCACTGCAGGCGGGGTGGCGAGGTTTACTTATACCACGACTGCCGACGGCATTACACATCTCAAAGTCATACCCCATAATCTCTTCCAAATTCCAAATACAAGCTTCTAGACAAATGTACGTACTCGCATCGGGCGATTACCAAGCACCAAGCTTCAAAGCTAAGGTACCTACTCTACTGTACGGATGGATACGTGGGATAGAAAACAAAACGAGCGCCCCTCGCTTTGACGTCAGCGCCGCACCCCACCGACGGGCCGGAGCCGTTCCCTTCTCGGCATCCAAGCCCGGTAGCGTCGGATTGTCCGTGAAAACCCACTGGACGGGGCCGAGGTTGAAAAGCGGGGGGCATTCTTTCCAGGCTTGTTAGCTAATTATCTGCTGGACTGGTTTCTCTCTTTCACCGCCGTGGCTGGTTCGAGAAGTCGTTCGCCGGTTCCACTCGTCACTTGTTGTGGGTTGCACTTACACCCGGAGAGAGACGCTGCTATATGATAGGGCCACTTCGCGTGGGTTCGGTTGTGTAAATCGCAAAGTCTACGGATAAACGATTACCATCTCTAGATTCCTGAGCCGTCACCGCGTCTATCTACAACACCAGAAGCAAGCTGTATCTGGCTGCAACGTTCGATACCCCGTAAATTAGCCCAGATGCATTGCTCCTAGCTGTAGGTACAAAAACGCCACTTGCGCCAGTGACAGTCTAGCGCAGCGAAATCACGGGGCCCACTTTGTTCGAAACCTCCGCATGACTTCATCTCGAGACCGCGCTCATGACAACCTCGCGACAACCTCACACTCGCTGCTTCGTGTCCGCAATGCACCCGTAGACTCGACTCTATCTTACAGCGTCTGAAGAGAGAGCCCCCGTCATGTCTCCCCTCATCCACCGCGCCCCGATGCGCTACCTCCTCGTCGTCCCCGTCCTCCTCGCCATCGCCACCGTCGTCACCCTGTTCGTCCACTCCGACGTCAACGCCGCGCTGCTCTGGTCGCAATGCCACTCGCGCGCCCGTCTCCCGGGGCTCAGCCGCGTCCCCGCCTTCGGCACGCCGCTGTGCTACCTCGTCAGCTTCTTCCACGCCGCGCTCGACTCGCTGCGCAGCGTCGCCATCATGGGCGTCGTCCTCGCCTTTGTCGGCGGCCTGTTGACCGTCAGCATCGTCGAGGCCGCACGTATCTGCAATGCCCCTAATGTTCTCATCGCCTATCCTACCGGGCCGTGGCTTGTTCTGAACTTGTTGGGTGGTGCTGTTGTCTGGGAGCTTGTCATTACCCCGGCGTTCTTGAACTCCTCCCAGGCGCTGTTTGCCGCCAGGAAGAGACGTCGTGAGAGTGGCCATGGCCAAGATTCTGAACCCCAGGCCGAGGACCACAGCCGTCACCTCCCAGACACGGAGGTCTTTGCCATCCCCATCGGCGTGGCCCTCGGCTACTTTCTGCCCTCCATCCTGATGCTCGTCTTCAACTCGCCCGTCACCATCGGAATCTGGCTCTTCTTCCCCATCTACGTCTCCCTCATCCGCCAAGCCGTCCGCAAGATCGTCACCGCCGTGAAACGAGTGGACTCTACCCTTATCCACCTGGAGTCAAACCGGGGCTCGCTCATCATCGTCTACGCTCTCCCTGTTATCCTCTCCATTGCCGCCCACGTCTTCATCATCTGGAACATGACCCAGCCCGACGACCGCAAAAAGCTGACCAAGTCCACCCTCACCTTCGTCGAGATTGATATCCAGTTCATTGCCTGGACTGTTCTCTATTGGATGCTTGTCGAAGTGGGTTGGAGGGTGCCCTTGGCCACAGCCGTCTCCGCTGTTATTGTCGGTCCCGGAGCCGGGACCTGTCTTGGCTGGGTCTACCGCGAGAAACTCATCCACGATCATCACGAAGACGACCGTGCCGAGGATCAGAGCCATGAAGAAACCGGCCGGCCGGCAGACGAAGAGACGCCCCTACTACAATGATGACGAACCGTCGCAAGAGACTAATGCAAGACCAGCGCTTTCAAATACCCAGGCCTAATCGTAATTCACCACCACATTTTCTATAGCAATACAAGCGCTTTCACAGTGATGGGTGCTTTCCCGTGTAGCTGACTGCCGTCATGCTTTGTACAGATTCCAGAGGCCTCGTCCCTAAATGGTACAGATATATGATACAGATTAGTTTTGCCTCCCCTAAGCCCGCACCTTGCCCAATATCCGCTCCCGAATCACCTGTGCCGCCACCACGGATCCGTGCTGTAGCGTAACGGCGCCAATAATAGCCAGGATGGCACTGTTGAGCACAACCTCGACACCAGACGCCTTGAGTTTTCGCACCTGTTTACTCTTGTTAGCAACTAGCTTCTCAATGCGAGGCAACTCAGCCCCTGGCGATTTCCCGTCCACGTACCAATCGGGGCTTCCACCGCACAACGTCAATCAGGCCCACGTCAATGGCAAGATCGTACAGCTTTTCCTTGCCGACAATGTCCCTGGGCCCCTCCACGGTTAGGTTGTCTATCGCATTCAACTGCGGGTGCTCGAACGGTTGTCGCTCAAACTCGTCGGCCACTCTCGACCCGGGGATGGGGTCCTTGGAGACGATTTGCTTGGTGGTCTCCATGATGAGCGCCATTCGGCCTACACGCACAAAGTCAGCGCATGTCCCCCTGCTTCTACCCCTCAACCACAGGCTCGCAACGTACCGACAAGGGCCAATCGATCGTTGAAGCCTCTCCTTCCCTGGTCGAAACTCTTGTGCGTCACGGCCAGCCACTTGAGCTCCTCGGGCAGAAGCCTGCTGCCGTTGGGGCCTAGCAGGCGGTCGTACATCTCGTCCAGCTTCTTGGGGTCGTTGTTGACCGACCAGATCTTGTTGTGGGCCCACTTGGCGAAGTCGAGCTGGACGTCGGCCTTCATCTCGGGGGGCGTCTGAGACCATCGCGGCACGAAGGCGGGGGGTTCGGAGGAGGGGGCGGAGGAGGATGAGGCCCTGGGGGAAGTGGGCTTCGGGGCGGTCTCGGTGGCGTAGGTGCGGAGGCAGGGCACGAGGGCGCGGGCGGCGTGGCAGGAGCGCGCGAGACCGGCGCGGCAGGGTTGAAGAGCCATCGTTGGAGAGGAATTGGCCCGGCGGAGAGGGTTGGGCGTTCGGTCGGTGATGGGGGACTTGGTGCGGCGGATATGCTGTGAAGCTTCAAGTCGGTCGCGAACATTTTCTCGGAGCCACGTGACCGCCCGCTCGTCGGCCCCACTTCCGGGCTTGGCATGAGAACTGGCTGGGAATAGGGCGATCCTCCACTGGGATTTTCATAGACATGGTGAACAGAACATTAAGTTGTAAGGGTGCGTAAAAGTATCAAGATGGCTGTTCGAAGGAGTGCTGTTCTTTTGGTCGAAAGGCAGTTGACAGACGACACTTTTGAACAAACTTACCTCCATCAGCAACCTTACCACGAGTCTCCCACTTACACTTTATGTCGAGAAAGAGACCAATAATACGAAGTGTCTGTAATAAAGTTCAGTATTTGCTCTCTGCGGTAGCTGCGAGGGGGTTGATCATGGTCTGCAAGACTCTTGAATATTTGATGTTCACTGCTTTAGGAAATACATTCGTGAAGCTGACATTTAATCCATAAGAAGCACTCCGGATTCAAGCAACTGAACTTGCCTACTATTAAGCTAGGTATCTAATAAGCACCTACACTGCAACGATTCTTGGAGGCTGTCATTATCCCTGATTTCATCCATCCCCAGAATCATAGGGGCTGATCCCCTGGAGCAGGGGGTAGCTATCCACTGTAGCTATCCCTGGACAGTGACCCTGAAGCCACTAACGCACGCTGCACAGTGGACAGACAGTGGGGTCCGCTTGCAGCGAACGACCTGCTCTGGGCAACGCGTCTTATCTCCCTTGGACATCTGAATCTCCAGAACCGACGTGGACGTTTGTCCATCATCATCCTCCAAGATGATCTCGCACCAGCACAACGACAGCGGGCTCCGCAGCAGACTCGCCGCCGTGCTCCCCAAGGGCCACGACTTCGGCATCTACCACATCTCGACGCCTCCCACCAAGACCGATCCGCTGTACTCCCCGCCGCCCAGCGAACGTCCCGAGCGAACCTACTGCGAGCATCACTTCCTCGCCATCTCCATTGGCGAACCCAACACCTCCGCAGCCTCGGACGCAAAGGCCCCTGTGACGGAGAAGCACCCAAAGAACCAAGTGCTGGTGCTGGGCGTCGAGATCTTCATCTACACAACCGCCCGCTCCACCACGCTCTTCGTCTCCAAGGCCGACTCGACAGGGTACCTGAACCTCCTTAACCTCCCCAAGGGCACCGCAAGCCCCATCCGAGAGATATGCTCTACCTTTGTTGGGTATCTGGTGGAGAAGCGGAGGCGTAACGGCGTGCAGTTCATCGTCAGCTTGTTCGCCCGAGCCCAGGACCAATACTTGTTCCCAGGGAGCGTCGACAACGGCGGGAAGCATGTCTTGGACGACCGGGGCCTCATCAAGTGGTGGTGTCGTGTGCTGGATCCGCTCCTGGGCCCCGCGCCCATAGGAACCACGGCGCCTTGGAAGAGCTCCAAGGCCTACCTCCTGGTTCCAGGTCTCGAGACCAACGAAACCAAGGCCCTCATCGCCCGGAACGCCGCCGCCTCCTCCTGGGCCCTTACCCACCCCCTGGAGCGCATCTCGCACTACTACCGCGAGTTCGACTGGGTCCCGCCACGGTGCCTCATTCCTCACTTCCCCGACGACCCCAAGTCTCGGTTTCGAGACGAATTGGACGAGGAGGCGGCAAGTTCCGGGGCCATGAAGACGACGGGCAGCTGGAAGAGCGTCAGGACACTGGACGCCTTCTGGGAGATGATGGCGTACAGGCAGGAGTGCTCGAGTGGCCGCATGACGGGATTCATTTGGGTTGTCTTTGACGACAGCGTGGAGGAAGTGCCCGCCACAGTTTCGACTCCAGCATCGTCAACGACAGTGTCAACAACAGCATCGACAGCAGCATCAAGCCAGCAGCCCCCACTTGCACCAGAAACGCCAAAAAAGCAACGGATGGCGGCAAACGTCACACCTAGCACCACGCCACGAAAGCTCTTCCCATCGAAGGCCGAACTCTTGAAGTTGGACTACGACAAGGCCAAGGAGAAGAGGACGCCCAAAAAGAAGACGCTCAAGGGCCAAATCGTTCCACGAACTCCTCGCATCAAAAAGGCCCAGCGCAACTACCTGCTCGATCGCCCCGTCGCCTCGGCCTATTACTTCTGGCCTCCCCAGGGACGTGGTGAGAAAATCGTCGACGAGAACGAGTACAAGCGAATTGTCGACCTCTTGCTGAACCTAGAGTTCACGACCCTTAACAAGGCTCTGGCTAGCACCCGGCGATGGGTCAGCGAGGTCGGCACGGGCAGTAAATGGGGCGCCATCCTAACGGGCACCCGCGAGCTACCCGCAACCAGCCAGGACGGTGTTGGTGCTGGAACCGGTGGGAGCCAGGTCAACAACCTGTCTGGGCTTGTTAAAAGAAAGCGCACCGACTCGGCGAGCCAGGCGCCGGAGGAGCCAAATAACAAGGTGAACGTCCTCACCGCCGGCCTGGTCAAGCGGAAGCCAAAGGACGCGGACGGGGTGGCGAAGACCGAGGAGCCAGCGGTCAACGTCCTCTCCGCCGGCCTCGTGAAGAAGAAACCCAAGGCTTAGACAAAACGTAATTATTGTTTACTGGGGCGTTGGAGGACGGATGACATGGATGAATGTATGTATGTCAAGGCTTCAAGCATCGGAGTCGGGAGATTGCATCTTTTGTAATATTAGAAGTATTTGTAGGAAATCGACGCGGAGTATCTACCCTAAGACTCATCACATATACACTCATAACCCGCAAACGGCCGGTATGGACGCTCGGCCTGTCGGCGCCTTAGCGACAACCCGATCCCCCCACACACACCGGCCCCGTAGGCCGGGCCTTGGCGACGGGAACTAAGGAGCTATTCCCGCGAGGTAGATAAGTGACGATGGCCTCCCGAGGGAATAATCGTCCAATGGATCTTGTGCTGCCGGATGTGGATGGAGAGAAGAACTGGTTTCATCAGTTTGGTGGGATACTTGAATGGACCTAATCATAGCCGAGTATTCAACACCGTCAAATATACAGCACATATAGCGTTCGGGAAAGAAAAACATCAACCCGTCATGTCAAATAAGTGTCTCTTTTGTATTTCTGGGTATAGATGGCCCCAAACGCCAGTTCCAACAATGTTCATGCATCCGCACACCATGCTCCCATCATCTCAAGTTCCATTTCATAATAAGCCCCAAAGTTCGTCCCATCGCCTCACTCTACCGCGTGATGTGGTGTAGGTTGACCGGCGTGATGGCATCGGTACCGCTCAGCACAGCCATGATGTTGCGCATGCTCAGCTCCTCGAAGCCCTCGTGCGTCTCGACCGTCCCGCCGGCGTTGTGGCAGGTTAGCATCACGCGGCCCTTGCGCGCAAAGTCCAGCAGGCCGGCATGTACGGTAGGCTCGTTGGCGTGGACATCGAGAGCAGCCGTGGAAATCTGTCCGTCCTCGAGAGCCTTGGCTAGGGCGTTCTCGTCGACGAGACTCCCGCGCGCAATATTGACGAATCGTGAACCCCTGCGGAAAAGCTTCAGGGAGTCCTCGTTGATAAGCGCCCCGTCACTCGCGGGCGTGCACAGAACGACGCAGTCGGTGTTGCCGATGAGGCTTTCGAGAGAGTCGTGGGCCGTGGCTTTGAGAGGCTGGGTGATGGAGGCGGGTTTGGGAAAAACGTCGTAGTAGTGAATCTTCATGCCAAAGCCGTGATGTGCTCTGGCGGCAATTTGCTGGCCAATGTTGCCAAAGCCGATAAGGGCTAAAGCCTGTCCTCGCAGGTTGTGAGCCTGAGCCGTGACATCGCGGTGGCATGTCTGAAAGTCAGCTTCGATGTTGGATGTGGCAGCAGAGATACACCAAGGGATCTGGCGGAATGTGGAGATGATCATGGCGATGGAGAAGTCGGCTACGGCCTCGGACGCTGCCAGTCCAGAGTTGCAGTAAATGATGCCTGGAAATTGTTCGTTAGTGATCCATTCACCGTTTTCTTACTCAATCCGATCGATCATTGATTTATGGGCATATTAGTAGTCTTACCTCGCGCGCCTAGTAGCTTCGTGTCCGCCCAGTCAAAGCCAGCGCCTGCACTCGCAAACACCTTGACGCTTTCCGGCAGCAAGTCTATCAGCTCAGCATCCCAGTTGCCCATCTCGCCGCCGGTGCCCCAGAACGGGCGGAAAATTGCATGAAAGTCGCCCCATCTTCGCTCCTTGAGTGCTTCGATGAACTCGGGCCTCTGGCGCTCCTCGGTCGACGGGCGAACGACATCGAACAGTGTGCTGAAGCGATCATAGGTGTCCGGGTTGTACTTGATAGGGTCACCAATGTGCAACACACGGGGCCTCAGCGACGCCATGGTGAGCTTGGTTGGGGAGAAAGGAGAGCCCGGGTGAGGGAACAGAGGAACCGGAGGGGCTGGCGAGGTTGCTCGAGGCGTAGACCCAGGCACCGGAGTGTTGGTGGGTTCCGCCATCGTGAGAAGATGAAATTGGTCAGAGCAGGGGGGTTGGGTGTTTATAAGGACGGACGAGACAAGTCGAGATGAATCAAAAGTTCGGGGGTTGACTGTTGTCTGTTGTCTGTTGTCTGTCGTCGGTACTCAGTGAAGTGCGGTGACAAAGTCCAAGAGCCGCATCAACAACGGGGGCGGGATATGCCCGATGGCGCCCTTCCCGCAGCCCAAGCCCGGTGGAGCGATGCCGTGACGACGACAAGCGCACGACAAAGCCCCCACGGACCGCAGTGGTAGTGGCCCATGAAACAGACGGCAGACCCTAGTCGACACGAAAAACCCGAGATAAGCGCCGTCGATCACTCACCACGGCCTAGTCCCAATTATAAATGATATCAATTTAGTGAACCGTCTTCAAAGCTCTAAGACGACGGGTTAGGTCCATCGAAAACGTTCTGAAAAGAACGACTAGCAAGATGGACAGCAGCCACAAGCTCCCCCAAACTTCAACATCTTGTTGGTGGAGCGATGTCAACGAGAAGTCCTCCAAAAGCAAACAAAAAAGCGGGGAGCTTTCCCCACGCACGAGGCGGACCCGGCAGATGAGCAGACGCCATTGTCCGGGGCCCCAAGTGATCATGGATAAAGTTACCGGTATACCAATGGTGCATGCTTGGAGGGACCGGCAACACGCGGGGTGCGTTATGGCCACTGACGCCGGTGTCCGTGTGGGGGAAAAGGAGGAGACTTCGAATACTTCATTAGGCATCTGACGAGAACCGGAACTGCCCATACTCAGCAGCGGGTGAACTGGGCGGTGGCTGACCGCTTGTCGTGATGGTGTGACGTTGGGGGCGACGAAAACCCCTGTACTGGTCTTATAGTCCACCCGATAGGCCCTGAGGTTGTAACGTAAGGAGCTGGTTCTTATTATTGGCACCTTCGGAATCGTTCTCCGGCGGAAAGGTGAAGCGTCCGGTGTTGATTTGCGTTCGCCATTGTGCCTTTTCAAATGCCTGCTTGACTAGCTGAATCATTCCCGATTCACTTCCACGGGCTCCCATGAGAGAGACACAGACGGGCTGATATTCCGTTCTTCCGCTGATGCGGGATTGGTAGGCTTGTTGCGCGACTGTTTGGTAAGGAACCCGGTCAGCACCTGATTCTTCATCGGGGGAGGCAAAACTACGCCTCAGCTACTTACACGGGACGGCTAGATGTGGTGCCCCCAACATGGGAGCCAGGTACTCAGGGGTAACGCCTTCTGAGGTGGTTGGTGGACTAATTGGTGTCAGCCCTGTTGCGCAAATGTTTGCAGACGCCATGAAACGCACGTCGAGGACTCGTCCCGGTGCCGGATATCAGAAGTCCCGCAGGGCAAAATCATGATGGCCTCGGCCTTGGGGGTGGAATTTAGAGCCATGATGTATTCGTTGAACCATTTTCGGTACACGTTGAGGCGTCCCACATGCTCTTTGTATTCATCTGCGGTGATTACTTCGCCCACATTCCTAGATCGGGTCAGTTGCAATAGCGGAATTAAAAGCGCCAGATGTACCAGAGAAATTGGGGCGTTGCTTCAATAAATGGCCTCTTATGAAACTTGTCAGAATATCCATCTCTGAAGTTGTCGAAGGCATGGTAATATTCATAGCACCATGAACGAAACGGGGCCTTGGCCGTTAGCTCCAACACGCATCGGTAGTGTATTTGCTCACATCTTTCATGTACGTTTGCATCTCTTCGTCGTGAGCTTCGGCAGGGCGGTCCCCGGCCCAAGTCTCCCCGATATTGATCTTCTCGACCTGTACTCCTATGAACTTTTCGAGAGTGGAGATGAATTGTTTTATCCACGCTTGCTGGCTGCTATTCACGGCAGTATGCAGATCAACTGGATAAATGATTCTCTTGGGAAGCTTCGCTTTGGGAGAACTTATACCAAGGGACGTTGTGGTGATATGAAGGAGGTCCTCCAGACTGCGACTGAACAGACGCTCGTTGGTATAGCTGCGGTATGGGTTAGTCTCGGCTAAGTAACCAACTACATGCAACTTACTTGGATGTCTTCTTGGTTCCATGCAGTGATATGCTTCCAGGAGACGGGGCCATCGAGTAGAGTCCTGCCTGTGCTGCCAAGCCATGATCTGTAAGTAAGTTAGTCTGACGACTAGACGTATTCATCCAAACACACCGTCACTACCAATGCTCTGCTGCAACCAGTCATATCCTGTCAAACTAGCTGCAGCTCCCACAGAGCTCCCCAACAACATTTGATATCCATCACCTCTCGCACTCCAGGGTGGCTGTGCATCCACCCACTCCGCGCCGGTGCCAAGCTGGGATGTCTTTGTCTTGCCCACAATGATTGCTCCAAGATCAACCAAGGTCTGCACGTACTCAGTTGTAGTAGTTGATGCGGCGCTGTACAAAGATGTCCAAGCTCGGCTAGACAGCGTCGTGCGAGTGCCGTTGAGAGAGAAGAGATCGCTAATGGCGATGCGAATGCCAGAGAGAGGTTTCCGGAGAGAAGGCCGAGGATGGTAGAGCCGCGAAGGAACAGCAATTGACTTGTAGTCACCTTGGGAGGACAAAGCGCTTAGAACTTGGAATCTGGATCATGTCAGCGAGGAGGTAGCCCCTACATGCGGGATCAACGTACCCGTTTGGCTCACTGACATCGTCGGGGATGACACCGAAAGTAAATGCTTCGAGGTCATCATCATACAACCTCCAGGCCTGATAAAGATTAGGACCATGAAGAAAGTAAGGTCCTGATGGCAATTCCGAAAAGTCGTCGCTCAGGCCAGCAATGTCATCGAGGTGGTAAACTTGACGCGCTGAACGGTCCTGGAGAGAGACAAAGTTGCTCCCGTTCCCTTTTCCAGGCTTCTCTACCAACACAGAACCAAACTCTGGGGTGAATACATCATCGTATTCGTCAAGAAGATGAAGTAGGCTTTCGAGATCACCGAAGACTTCGTCAGTGGTGAGGAGCGTGATGGGAATGATCGAATCCGGATTGATGGTTTCTTGGATAGAGCCCTTTTGACGCGTTAGTCCACGGAATAAATTAATTATAGCAGAAATGGGTGAAGTACAAGTTTCTGGGGGTGAATAAGGTACTGCAGACCGGCGACGGCACAAGTGAAGATGGGCTTCATGACGGAATGGAACCAACTTCACGACTCCCACGCTCTCAGGACCCTACGAGAGCGGAACAGTCCAGAGGACTTAGAAGAGAACCGCGGTTCGTGAAAGGAAGGAATTGGCTTAGGTCGATGGTTCATTCAGTGTAGGTAACGCGTGATTTAGGAGGATGGAAGATGTGAAGAGAATGTATTCCATTTAAGCGTTTCGCGTTCACGAGATGAACGCAGGGGAGTACAACGGCAGGGAGGCGCTCCTTCCCGCAACCCGCCCGGTGAAGGACCACTGCTCGGTGAGCTTATCGCTATCGCACCTCGTCTGTGGGGTACACTACCGAAATTTCCAAATCCTCCACCCCCACCAACGCCGTCACCGATCCGACATCACTAAACATTCAGAGCATTACAACGGCTCCAAAGATTTGAACAAAATGGCACACAAGAAGGGTACGTACATTTAACTAGGCTCTCAATTCACTCGTTAATGTAGAACCATTTCATCTAACACTGCCCTCACAGGACCCTCCTCCAACACCCGCGCCGCGCGCCGGGCCACCTCCCCCAGCATCGACACCGACAAGTCGCTGAAGGACGTCAAGCCGCCGACCCGCGCGGCCGCCAGCGCGCGTCCCTCGGTCCTCGCCGTGCACCAGTCCGCCGGCGTGCAGAAGAAGTCCAAGAACAACCGCAAGAGCCAGATGTCGGCGCGGGCACGCCGCCGCCACGAGAAGGGCCTGGAGATGGCCGAGGCGATCCTCGAGCGCACTAGCCGCAAGGTCGAGAAGAGCGTTGGCCGCGGGCGCAACGTCAAGGAGCGCAGCAAGGCGTGGGACGCTATTAACAAGGCTGCCGAGGTCGAGGCTCAGGAGAAGCTCGCCGAGGAGGGTGAAGATGGCGGGGCAGCGACGGACGAGGAGATGGATGGCGCCAGCAAGAAGACCATCCATCGCTCGGCTCCTACCGAGCCCATGGTGCTTCCGCTTCTACCACAGGACATAGACGATGATATTCTCTAGACTGTTTCGGCTCTTTGGAAATTGTGTAAATGGGTTTGGGATCGGAGTTTGGGTGTGCAAAATTCGGGTCATTATCTGTTAAGTGCCCTGGGACATGTATGCGGGCGAGGCTTGATGAATAGTTTCCTCTGTTTTTATATCTTTGTTTTCTAGGTTTTAGACTCACCATTTGGCAGAGATACCCAGAGTATATACAGTTGATACAGCATGAGCGTATAACAGGCTCTGACTTATTCCGAACAATACCTCGCCTTTGGCATGATTGATCTTCCACGGAAGGAACCTATACAGCTATACAGTCCGTTTAACACAGTAAAGAGAAAGCCTATTTGGCCGTGCCTTCAAGGTACAACCGCAACGTCCGGTTGATATGACCATTCATCGTCTTGTACTCTCTGGCGCCGGCGTCCTCGACGCCCTTCTTGACCTTGGCAAGCACCTCACCAGCTTCAGAATCGTCGACTTTACGACTGTTCTTCTTCTTGCCCAGAATAACCTCGACTCGCATCCCCTTGCTGAGGAAGGAGCTCAGTTGGCGCATCTTGGTCTGCAGATCGTGGTCGCCAATGGCCCAGTTGAGCTCGAGCTCCTTGCTCTTGGCCTCGGTGGCCTTGGACAGGCGGCGACGCTCCTTGGCCTCGCGCTGGCGCTCGTACTCCTCCTTCTTGTTGACGACCTTGCAGACGGCGTACTGGACGGGGACGTTGTCCTTGGGCTTGGCGGGGACGTAGGGGTTCATCATGCGCAGCGACTCGCCCTCGTTCAGGCGGCTGAGGACGTGGCGGGTGAGCAGCGGGCCGTCGAAGATGCCGTTGTCGAGCACCATGATCTTGGGGTCCGTGATCTCGTGGTCCTGAGGGTACCGGTCGCGGCCCGACTTGGCCACGTCGTCCTTGGTGGTGTAGCGCTTGTCGAAGCCGCGGTCGTCGTCGAAGACTCGAGGCTCGGGGGCCGGCCTGGCGAACTTCAATCGGGGAGCCGGCGCCACGAACGACCGGGACTGGTGCGGCGCGGAGGACCGGACGTGGCCGTGGACGAGGGGGAGCAGCTGGCGCTGGAGAGCTGCCTCACGGCGCTCGAGCGGGGAGACGAAGACCCGGTACAGGGCGCGCCGGGAGTTGTTGAGGCATGCGAGGCAGCTCATGGTTGCGGTCGGGTCGTTTCGTGGTCGTTTCGACAAAGGAGCGGCGGGGAAACGCAAAGAATCCCCAGCAATGGCCTGGTGTTGTAGGATGTGAGGTTGCAAAGACTCGGCCGGTTGCAGCTTGTTAATTAGAAGCGGGCGGCGTCGGCAGAAGGTCGTCACCGCGGGACAAGCTTCTCCACGACCAATCAAAGCGCCGCAAGCTTACAAGAAAAGACCCTTGCTGCGAGCTCCGACTTGAGCACCTCACGACAAAGTGCTTCCGCTTAACCTGACCTCACCTCGACCAATTCCACTCAGCCTTGCTCGCAGCCTCGTTCCGCGCAGATACACCACACCTCACAAGAGTGCCATGATACGCCCGACGCAGACATAGACCCGAGGGGCACCGAGCCACTCACAATGCCCTTCTTCCACTTCGCGCGCCACCCGGTCCGCACCTCCGTTTCCTTCCTCAAGGCCACATGCCTCGTCCACCTCGGCCTCTCGCACGGGTACACCATCAGCCCGGCCCAGGGCCCGTCGATGTTGCCGACGTTTACCGTCGACGGCGACTGGATCCTCTGTGACAACACCCGCCGCTGTGGCCGCGGCGTTGGCATTGGAGACCTGGTCATCTACCGCATCCCCATCTTTTCCAACCAGTGGGGAGTCAAGCGAATCACCGGCATGCCCGGCGACTATGTGTCCGTCGGAACCCCGGGCGAACCGGGAGAGGAATTAATGATACAGGTTTGTCCATTCTGTTCATTCACATCTGCTTTACCCATCACGGAAAACTCACTCCACCAAGATCCCAGCGGGCCATTGTTGGGTCTCCGGAGATAACCTCCCGGCCTCTCGCGACTCAAGGCACTTTGGACCACTGCCTCTAGCCCTCATCTCTGGCGTCACCATTGCCAAGGTCCTCCCATGGAACGAGCGAAAGTGGATGACGAACGGGCTAGAAAAGGTGGAATGATCAAGACAAGTAATCATGTACATTAAAACTTACGCGCCTTGTTTAAATACCACTAACGACCCCATACAATATGACATCTTATGAGGGTATAGAAACTCATCAGCGTCCGTCTAATTACATCTGCTTGCATCCATGTCCTCTCCCTTTCAAAAATAGTCGATTCTCGCTCAACCTCTCAGTAATACTGTCAAGGTAAACCCAGCGGCTACATATTCGCCGCAAATGCTTTGTCACAAAGAAAAAAATACCCCGATCCTTCTGCTGCATGTCTTGACACTACCCCCCTCTCACCAACAGCCCCGGGTGGGTGTGCCTCGTCCGTCGAATGTCGTGGTCGGAATAGGAAAAAAAGCAAGTGATGCAACAGCTCCAAGAGGAGCAAAGCCAGCCTCCATGCCATAGAACGCAAATTACCCGTTAAGAAAAAGCCAGCCAACAGTCTTAGAAAAATTACAAGACGCCTCCAACACCATTCCGCCAAACCGTTCCGTGCTGCGACATCTCCCTAAACGCTTCGCTTTTTCGAGAAAATGATGAATGACCTCCCAGTTGAGGCAAGAGTCGGGTGTCCACTGGGCCCGGCCACTTAGCCCTCAATGTGAGCCTTGGACATGCTCTGTCCAAGGAGTTCAAGGCAGCGCTGAGCCAGATTCACCACCTCACCCTCGTCCTCGTCTTCGAATTCGTTCTCGGGCTCGATCTGACGGTTCGCAATGTTTCGGATGTGGTCGATAATGTCCTCTGCCTTGCCGATAAGCCCAATCAAAGTCTTATCCTCAGACTCGAATAGCTGGAGCAACGTCCAGACAGCAATGTGCTGGAAGGTAGCATCGCCCGACTGCAGAAAGCGGCAGAGATAGCCATGGATGCCACCGTTTGGCTCGGTCCAGTTTTGCACAAAGATGGAGTAGTCGCCCACTGTCGTTGTCAGTTAGCGTTTGCACCACATGGAATACATTCATGTAGGGATGCAAGTTACCTTTGGAAGAGAGGTTGCCCAGGGCGGCGGCACTGTTGCCCTGAACCTCGATGCTGGGCGAATGTGTCAGAGGAATCAAGACACTACACACACCAAGGTTCAGTAAATGAGACTTGAGGTCATCGCTCAGCGCAAGGACGGCAATGGCGGCTGTCATCTCAGATTGGACCGTGACTGGCACATCCAACACGAGTTGCTTGCACTTCTGCACTGCACCAGCATCCAGGACGAGTGCCTTGTTGCGGTCCGAACTGGCCGCCAGGTTCCGCAAGGTCGAGATGGCATGGCACTGGATCTCCTCGTTGTCGGTGGAACCGAGGAGGTCAACGAGGGGCTTGAGAAAGTTGGTCTCGATGATGGGTGACTCGTTCATCGGGTGAATGGAAATGTTTCGAATACAAGCAACCGCAGACAGAATGAGTGGTAGGTAGGAGGACTGAAGGAGGCGGAGGAGCGGGTGGAGGCCGTTGGCTCTCACGATATCGAGCTGGTACTTCTCATCGGAAGCCAAGTTTCGAAGTGCCAGGGCCGCCTGACACTGAACCTTGGGAGAAGTCGAATCCATCAAGTTGACCAGAGACTGGACAAGCTTGGGCTCAGATTGCGCCAGTTTTCGTCGGTTGCTGGCATCCACAGCGATGTTGCTTAGGGCGGTAGTACAGTAGTATTGAACGTCGACGTCGGGTGAGGAGAGGAGCTGGACGAGGACGGGGATAGCTCCGGCGTTTACGAGTTGCTGTCGGTTCTCATCTGCCCTCTCATTAGTATCACCAGAGTCGAACGAAATTGCCCAGTTTCAGCATACCAGAGTGTGTCATGTTGAGCAGAGCACCAGTTGCGTTCCTCTGAACCCGCATGTCGCGGGACTTGGCTAATCTAGTTAGCGGACCGAGTGCGCCGGATCGAGCGATCTTCGCTTTATTCTCCTCGTGGGTGGCCAAGTTCGTGATGCATCCAACGGCGTTGCACTGAACCTCCACGTTGGGTGACATCATCTGGCGGATCAATGGGGTCAGACCGCCAAGTTGTACAATAAGAACCTTGTTCTCAGCTACGGGGCGCAGGTTAGTCTCAAGCAGAAGGAGCGAGAGCATCATTCTTCAACATACTGTCAACAGCCAGGTTACCCAGAGCAGCGCTAGCAGCCCTCTGGACCTCGATATCGGGGCTCTGAAGAAGAAACAGGATAGGCTCGAGGGTATCGCGATCCACTTCCCGAACATCTGACAAAGAAAGACATTAGTACTCTCTTGAAGCGATTGTGACGAACGACGCAGCTCCAGGGCTGGCGGGAGGAATGCCGCATGTCCGTCAGGTCGTGTCGACGCCAATCTTATCCACATACCTCGTTCGGTGATCTCGGCAAAGGTCAAGCTGGCACTGCGTTGGAGGTCGATGTTCTCAGAAAAGACCAAAGTGCTCAGGGCTCGAAGAGGTTCGCCCGAGAAAAAGTCGGTTTCGCCACGCTGTTGCGGTGTCAGCTTGGTCATTGGAAGGATTAAGCCTGTGGGAGGAGGGGCCACGGACGTTCTCGAGATACTGCAGCAGGTCGGCAACGGCCTCCCGCTCGCTATCGGCAAGGACGGGCTCGTAGAGGCCATCGCGGGATCGTCCTAGAGAGGCATCAGCTCCATCGGGTGTGGTGGTCACGGCTCAAGGCGGGCGTGGCGCCGGGGACATGACGAACGAACCTCCACAACATGTCGAGCAGGAGACACCCATGGCCGGGACGGAGGGCTCAGGGCCGCTGGTGTCGCCGGGAAGTTATCTTGGTCGTCGGCGGCAGCGGATGTCGACGTGGGTGTCAATGACGGCTCGGGGTTTGCGGTGGTGGCTCGAGGATAAGGCGCAGAGGGGCCTGTTTGGAGTCGGGGTGGTTTGTTGTTGACGAAGCTGGGGAGCGGAAATAACGTCACAGCAACAGCGGAGCCCCGGGGGCCAGTCTCGAATTACGATTATCGGGGCTAGGTTGCCAGGTTGCAGCAGGCGCAGGAAAAGAAGCCCGGCTCGGCGAGCGGTGAACGGCACCAATGGACGACGGGGCGATGTCGTGGGCGGGAGCGAGAGGGCGCGGGATGAGAGAAGGGAAGAGGGTGATGGAGAGGAGGATGGAGAGGAGGATGGAGAGGATGAATTGGCCTGGGTTGGAGAATCGAGGTGCACGGGTACAAAAAACGGGAAAGCAAGGCAATGGCAATGGCATGGCACCGGGCAACCTGAGGATCTGAGTGACCTCCACTGTGCTCTAGTGGCTCTGGAGGAGACGCCCAGCGGAGGTCAGACTCACTCGGAGCTCAGGTAAGGTACCGGTTTAGCGCCTGTGCAGGTACATTGCAGGTACGTGTGGGTCGTCCTAGATACGTGGAAGGTCCTCGGTAAGCCACGGATATTCAGGTATCATCAGCGATGCTAAAGTACCACCAGGCCTGTGACCTCACAGGGAAAGCCATGAATGGGGGGAGGATCCACTGTCGGCGCGCTAGCCAGCGAGGTTGCGTGTGCTACGATTAGGGACCTCACCACCTGCGAGGGATTGTGCTCAGGCTTCTTAACTTGGAAGCATGTGCTCTGACACTGAGGCTTTGGTGGTGCGCAAGCCGCTGCAGGGGACCGGCACAGGTATCACCGCAGTCGGGTACCTAAGGCACGTAGGACAGGCGGGACCTTCATCTCGGGCAGGCCTCAACTCTCTCCATGGATCCATTGTCCTTTCAGCCCATCTCTCTAGATTTGGCGGGGATATCGACGATTTCCCCTCCGTCTCCCTTGAAAGACAGGCCAGGTATTTGGACGAAGTACTAGTACTTCGTATGTCCTTATCAAGTCCATATCATGGCTGGTCTGATTACTAGGTCCATCTTCAACCCTCGGTTTGTCGTTCCATTCCAGCCCAATCAGGCGTTGATTAATATTATGGATGTTGGATACTTGCCTCGAGAGCACGGCAAGCTGTCATTTGCGACTTCCTCCGAAGCAGTCCCACACCCGTAGTTGCTCCTCAAGAGAGCTTCCCCAGCCCGAAGCAGCTAGTCTAGCTTCGCGTCATCAGAACTCGACAGGCACGATGCCCAAGTTCTTTGGTGACGGTAACTTCGACCGACTAAGAGGAAACTGACATGAAGTCCAGCAGGCGCTAATCTATCATGGATCTGCGATCATTAATGCATTTATTCGCAATTTTTTACTTTCGTTGCTTTTTCCAGCCCTGGCTTTTTATCTAAATCCAATATCAAGCTAGATTCAGTTGGCAATTGCGCGCTGCGTACCAGTGAAAACGGGCCATATTACTTTTGGGTGGCTCCTCATTTGGTGATACGCATCTACGTCGTTGATCAGGCTAGAGGCACAAGCAACTTAAAGCGAATAAACTAGATCACTAAAATACAAATTCGACTCACACGTTGCATATTTTAAACAAGTATTTCGTACAGCCTTAGAACGTAGTAGCTAAGCTCTGTGTGCATTACATCCAATTAGAGTAAATGTGAAGTCCTGGTTTTCAACGGTTTGAGAATATGAAGGATACATTAGCACACTCACTCAGCTGTCTATGATTGGAGCTGTATAATGAACCAAGGCAGAGATGGTAAGAGTGCTCACACCGTAGCTTTCGTTCGCGGCATTACTAGCAAAAGCTGTTCATGCCTTGGACTACCAAATTAAACGAAAGGCCAACTCTCAGCAAGAACAGTGTCCTCTTCGTGACCGCCGTTTTGCATGTGACGATGGAACCGAGAAAACGTTTGTGGTGTGGATGTCCCATACCTACCTACGCAGATGCCTACCTTAGACGAGCTCATGCTCATCTCTATTGCCCCCCAGCCGCAGCTTTTTGTCAGCTCACAGCGGGCACAGTCGGCTCGGCTCGGTCTGCATCCAGAAGATGAGCCTGTCAATCCGCTTGGGCACACCATCACCAACACCGTGTTGTGCTACTATTCGCCACTGACATACAATATTTGCTGCAGTTATGATGATCTCTCCTACCTACCGCGTTCACTGCCAGCTCAAGATTGAGGAGTCGGTGCCCTACTTCAATAACTACGCAGTCGCCACTCTAAGCTGGGAGGGATGGACGATGCGTCAGCAGGTTACGACCACAACCTCCTGGTAGACCAGACGAGGCTATCCGGTCCCTACCTCCACGTAGAGGTGATGAGTAGTTGACTTATGGTGGGTGCCCGGATGGCGGTGTTTCCAGGCAATGAGGCACTCGGAGACCCAGCCTCCGGTTCTCTGCCAGATTTATAGGCAGCAAATGTCTTACCTCCCAGCCTACTGAGCGGTGCCTTTGAGACATCCAAGACGACTTTGATATGAATACGACCATGGAGAGCACCATTCGGGTGTGAGTGAGCATCAAGAGCAGCAAGAACCTTTGTTGGAACAGGTGTAACACAAAAAACAATGGCAATGTGCCCTAAAAACGTGGCAGTTACATGTCATATACTCCCCATGTCGTTTTGCAACGTGAACGAGCAGTTCTGGGCGACAGTGACATCCAGGATGAGCTCCATATTTATCGATCAGGGAGGGGCGAGTTGACACAACCAAGCAATTGCAATGAACGACACCCACCAAGACACAACCTCTGTCTCTGCATGATGAGTCTGTCTGTCAAGGGAAAAGGGGTGTCGAAACTTGGAGATCACTGTTCGTATCCGTCTAGTTGCTGCAGATAAGCTTAGCTTAGCCGGCCAATGGTTTGAAGACGGCCAAGATGGCGATGCCTACTTCGTACCTACGGACACCACTTTGCCAGCAAAACGCAGCGTCATAATACGGCCTTGGGTAGGACGAGCGAAAAGGCGGGTTCCTAGGGTGAGCCTCTTTGCATTCCCCGGCCGCTTTCTGAGGGTGCGCGCGGGAAATTCACCGCACTTTCTAAACACCACGTAATGAGGGAGTCTCCAGTGGGCTCTCCAGAGCCGTTGCGGGACGCTAAGCTCGACGGCGCAGATCAGATCCATGACGTTTGTCAGGCCGGGGCCCAGGGGTGCGTTACGAAGTGCAATACGGAGTTCCGGGGGTGGTGGACTGGTGGTGTTGGGTGTTGTGTTGGGCGGATGTCTTATCACATTTCCCAAAGCTATCATATCAGTGACGCTGATTGCACCTCAGACGGGCTGGGGGGAGGAGGGAGACTGGCTCGTTCCTCGTTTGGTGCCTCGACAACGAACTTGTCTTAATAATAATTGTTCCATCCTGACGGGGCATTTCGGGGCGAAACCAGCATCCCATCTCTTCTGGCTGGATTCTCAGTCTTTTTTCTCTCCCTCTCACCTCTCCAACACGCTCACTCCCTCGCAAAACATCCGTGTCCCCCTCTCAGCCCTCATTCGCAGCCCCTCCCCCTCCCCCTCCAAAAGCGATCCGACAGCTACCTACAGAACTCGCCCGCCCGGTCCGCCCAGCCACCGCCCGAAGTCGCTTTTTATCCATCCCTCGCTGCCCTTTTCTTGAAACGCAAGGCACGACGCACGACATACGGCGGGGGTTGCAAGGCTCATCTGGAAGGAATGGAGGGAAATCCAGACCGTCCCGACGAGATTGGCGGCGCCACGCTGGACACGACACGAGACGACATTCGCATGGACGAGGGTCGAGTCGAAGGGGATACCCAACTGGGGATCCCACCGCCGCAGGGAGACGCCCCGTTCATCCCACGGCGCCGTTCTCGAACTGATGCCAGCCAAGGTGGTGGTGCCCTGCCAATGCTAATACCAGTGGCAGCGGACAATTGGTCAAAGCCCGGCGACTACTTCACGTCGACGTCTGCCACGATCGATTCGACCGCGAGAGGAGGCAGCATCTCTAGGATCAACAACCCGGGGCTCGCAGAAGCCGGGGGGCATCCCAATAGAGAACTTGGCGGAGGAGGAGAAGCAGAAGCCACCACAGCTACAGCAACAGCTGCGCCGTCAACCGCAATCCCATCAGCAGTTGGTCGTGGCGATGGTGGTGGCATCGACAACAGCCCGCTCTTCGGTAGCACAACCGCTACTCCAACACACGCAGGCACAGAGGCTACCACCACTAACCATGGGCCGACTCCGCGCCGGGGGCGGGCATCCACCACATCATCCACCACAGCAACACCCTCCACCACCACCACAACCAACACCACCACAACCACGAGCGCGGGCGGCCCAGGTCAAGTCCCTCAGTTTGTCGCTCCGTCATCCTACCTCCGTTTCCGCCCCAGGACTTCTTCCCACCGGAGCGCAATGACGCCCAGCGAGTCCAAGCCCTTGAGCCCTCTCGACAAAGAGCAGCTGCAGGGTCTGGTAAGTTCCTTTTGCCCTGTTGCCCTCCCGTCTGTTTTCTGTCGTTGTTCCGTCTCTCGTCGTCCGCCGATGGTCGCTGTCGCTGTCGGTCTCGCTGTTCTCCCCGCCCGCCCGTCCGTGATGCGCCCGCCGCCGCTTTCGCCCTCGTTTGCTGTGGGCTCACTTCACAGCTGCGGGCGCGGGGTTGGGCGCACCACAACCACCACCGAGAGCATTGGACTCTCTGCCCTTCGATTGCCCGTTGAAAACCGTCTTGGTGTAGCTGATGCGCTGACTGCTGCCTCGTCTCCTAGAACGCGATTCGCGACTTTCTCAAAGTTCGCACCAGCTATGATGTCTTGCCCCTCTCATTCCGCCTTATCGTCCTCGATACCGAACTGCTCATCAAGAAGAGCCTCAACATATTGATCCAGAACTGTGCGTCTCTCCGTGTCCTTCTGCGCTCCTCCGCGATCCCGGCCATGGTACTGCCAGCATCAATGCTAACATGATAGACCAGCAATCGTATCGGCGCCTCTCTGGGACTCGCATAACGCTCGCTTCGCCGGCATCCTCACCAGCACCGACTTCATCAATGTCATCCAGTACTACTGCCAGTTCCCTGATGAGATGAGCAAGCTAGAACAGTTTCGTCTAAGTAGTCTTCGAGGTTCGTTCGCCTGTTTGCCGGGAATGCCTAGGAAGATGATTGCTGACTACGAGGCTGGTAGACATCGAAAAGGCCATCGGAGCGTACCCCATAGAGACAGTGTCGGTCCACCCCTCCAGACCCCTCTACGAAGCATGCCGCCGCATGCTCAAGACCCGCGCGCGCCGAATCCCCCTCGTCGACGTCGATAGTGAAACCAACAAGGAGATGGTGGTTTCGGTCATCACCCAGTACCGGATCCTCAAGTTCATCGCCGTCAACAACGAGCACAACACGGTTCTGCTGAAGAAGACGGTCCGCGATGTAGGTCTAGGAAACTACACCAACCTTGCCACGGCCCGCATGGGCAGCCCCGTTCTCGATGTCGTTCACCTGATGGTCGACCACAACATCAGCTGCGTCCCGATTGTCGATGACGAAAACAGGGTGCTCAACGTCTTCGAGGCGGTCGATGTCATCCCCTGCATTAAGGGAGGCGCGTACGATGATCTCGATAACTCGGTCGGCGAGGCCCTGTGCAAGCGCCCCGACGACAGCCCCGGCATCTACACCTGTGGCGAACACGACCGGCTGGACTCCATTTTCGATACGATCCGCAAGAGCAGGGTGCACCGGCTGATTGTGGTGGACGACGACAACAAGCTCAAGGGCATCATTTCGCTGTCGGACATCCTCAAATACGTCTTGCTGTCCGGTGTAGAGGACACGTCCAGATGGTCATAACGAGTTCATGGCAAGGGGCGAAAAGACGACGACGCCCATGATTTCAAGTGCCCGCGACCAAAAGAAAGGATTTCCTTCACAAGTAGGGAATGGGGCGACTAGGGTAACGCGGGGATGCATCTAAATGGCGTATCAGGAATCTCAATGGGTGGAATACCACGGTGTTGCATAGTTTGTTCTTTCATTATAGACTACCGGTGGTGGGCGGTGCACGCCCAATGTCACGCTGATGATTGCTGCAGCAGCGTGTCAATCAATAATGATTGCTTGTTTCTATTTGGCTGACCTTTGCCTTGCCGCTGCAACCCCATTCGGGCTCTCACGAGAGCCTCTGAGTTGTCTGGCTTGTCTAAGACGGCTGCTGTGATTCCCCAGCCCGTTGGATTTACCGACCGCATAGCCGACATCTCGATCCCTCGCCGCCTCCCCCGCCGTCACACACACACACCATGCACAGAGTCTTCACTCAGTGCATCACGTAGACGTCTTGCTTCTGTCAATGGTACCTTCAGGCGGAGCGCTCACTGCAAGGTGCCGGGAGACCACCTGACGGCTTGGTCAGGTGCCGCAGGGCGTGCTCGTCGTAGGCTCCGGCTGGCGGCATCTGCCACCAGCTGCTGCGGCCATACTTATTTCACCCACCTCGCGCATCTCTGGCAGCATTCTTCTTCTTCCCGCTTACCCAAGTTTCTGTCGCCAGCTTCTCCCCTTTGACCGCCAAAGACGGAGCCAACACTCATAACCGGCGTAACCTACTCGCTACTCCCTAACGCCTTGTCTTAGACCATCACCGTTGTTACAAGGCATCATTCGCACGCTCGCCTCCCGGCTTAATACTTAAGTATCGAGACTCGGTTGTCGCCCTCCCTGTATCGCCACTGCAGATTCCGGCAGTTGACTCGTCGGCACCTGCGGCCAAGGTCCAGCGTTATTGGCGGAAACCGACGCCCAAGATCCTGTTGCATCATCGTCGTCCTTCGCACTCGCCGTGAGAAATCCTGCTGGCCCAGTCGCGATGGATCTGTCATTGTCTCGTCAACAGTCGCGCTGCTCTGACACGTGAACCCGGCTGTCTTTCTCAAACGCCTGCCCACTGTTCTAAGTTCTAACAACTAGTCCTCACCGAAGCATTTTGTCCATTTGCAGATTTACTTCCATCATCTTCAGGCCGCCTTAGAAGCCACGGTACGCTCGTGCCGTCACCAGATGGTATCCATGGATCCGTCTTCGCTGGCTGATCCCCTTCGCCACCAATCCGCCACATCTACGATGCCCTCACGCCGAATGCTTCCGTCCGCAAGCTCGGGATCCTTCGGCTTCCCTCAGAGTATCACTGTGCGAAACGCCCCGAATCCAGGACCACAGATGCGAAGTAGCAGAACATGGACAACAAGCAGCGGCGAACGAGGATTGTTGAGCGACACGGACGAGGTGGACAACCGGGCAGCCTTCGTCCAAGAATACAACCGTCTGGCAAAGAAGGTGTGGATTAGGGCGTATAGTTCTGCAAGACAACGAATGCTGATTATCTGCAAAGCACGGCGTGCGGGTCTTAGTTGTCGAAGACTTCAATCTCAAACAAGCTGTGACTGTGAGTACCACTCCTAACCACTTGACACAGACTGAAAGTCTGACATGACTTCAAGGGATATGGACCTGATAGCCCTCACTCTCCCAAAAGAGGGTGGTTTTATCGGATGCTACGATCCACCTCCGGCCAGCCCACGACCGTCCCGAGACCACGAACTCTAGAGGGCCATCACAAGCGAAGTGTGTCTGATCTCGCCCACAACCTGGCACACCCACGACGCGAATCCCCCAAGACCATTGACTTACAGTCGATGGTACGGCTTAGTGGCAAAAGCGTCATCTATCTCCCTCCCGAGTATGCGCCGTCTGCTCTGGTCCTGCCGACCTGTCTCCGTTCCACGGCCCATTATCTTACTCAAAATGTTGCAACTCGGGGCATCTTTCGCATCCCTGGCTCTGTAAGGGTCGTGAATGACCTCTTCGACTATTACTGCTATACAGAAAAGGGTGGCATCAATATCGCCAGCACCGTCCGGTGCGCCAATTTACCAATGCATATCCAGTTGTCCGTTCACGACGTTGCCTCAACATTTAAACGCCTCCTGTCTGTCCTACCTGGAGGCATCCTGGGCTCCATCTCCATCTTTGACGCTCTGGTTGCCATTCATTCTCAACTCCATGGCGATCCCGAGTTTCCTCGAACGAAGCAAACAAAAGTTCGGGCTCGGCTCATTGCATTAGCCATTGCGACAATCGAGTCGCAATTACGACGAGAGCTCATTTGCGCTGTGTTCGGGCTTTTGAGCCTCATTGGTCGTGTGGCAGAGGTTGCTCCCAGAGAAGATGATGGGGGGCGGCCACTTCCGACAGGAGATTTGATGGGTTACAGTGCACTTGGAATCGTCTTTGGGCCGCTGCTTCTGGGAAACTTGTTGGAAAACTACTCTATGACGTTGCCCACGCCCGGATCGGAGTCGATGTTCTCCTCCTTGAGCCCACCCAAGCCACGTCGAGACCGTCGCAAGTCCAAGACTACTGAAACTAGCAGCACAGCAACACCCACGCTCAACAAGATTCTCGTCGCGAATGGCATTACTGAGATGCTCATAGTGAACTGGCGGGACATTGTACGACAGATGAAGGCTCTTGGCATGCATTGCAGGAAAGAGCCGTCCTCCCTCAGCAGTCTTCGAACCGATTCACTGCGCCAGTCTGCGTCGGAGTCTTTTGTCATCAGAAAGCCTGCGGACTGGGATCAAGAGAAAGTCTGGCTTAACCAACCGAAAGATGAGGACGACATTAATCGAAGTTTCCACACCGGAAGCCCAGAGCCCGATATGCCAAACCTGGGCGCAAGACGGCAGCGTCCGACAAAAAGAAAAAGCTCGGCCTCTAACCGGCTGGGCGCAAGACCAAGCATTAGTATGCTAAGTCCAACGGCAGAGGAGAGTGCCGTGGAGGAAGAGAAGCTTGACACAGCACAATCACAACGTCAAGTTCAGAGCACTGTGGAGAACAGCACGAATCAACTTCCGGGATTTGGTTCAAGCCCAAACGCTCTACATTCCAGCCGTAACAACGACAAGGGCTCTTGGATTGACTTTGATCGACAGGAAGGATATCTGCGACATGACCGAAGGTTCGACTCTACTGGGTTCGCTGAAAATCTCGCCCCGGTGTCATCAAGAAAGGGACGAGAAACCTCAAGCTTTAGCAGCCCAAGGGTTTCGATTGAAGATGTACCTCCCCGTACTTCCTCAAAACCAAGACCTCATGAAGGATTTGCAAACAACAATCAGCCGATGCTGTATGCACATGGCGAAGTTGCAACTGGCACAACCCAAAACGCAGGAAACCAATCCATTGAGAGACGAAAGGCACAAAGAGTCAGGAAAGTGGCGAATGAGAGGCCTAGAAAGTCACTTGGACAGGCCTCGACAGACGATGGGTTGGAGGGATCTAAGTCATCTCGAACCTTTTCATTCACAGACCAACCAGACGAGAGACTCACTGGCATCGAGTTGCAGTACAAGAAGGCTGGCTTAAGCAAAGGCCCTGGAGCGCCTAATAAATTGACGATTTCCCGTCCTGGGCCCTCCCAACGCTCACCATCTCTTAACACGGAGTCGCAGAGTTCTGGAGATCACACCAGCCACGAAAAAAGACCAGCAGCTCAGAGCCCGGGCAACCTGATTAACAAGGGAGAAAACATCATCATCTATAAACATGAAGACACCCAGCGCTGCGGAACCGGTCAAATACACGATGTGGTTTCCCAAGGCTCCCTTCACACAACACCAATACAGTTCTACGCTCCAATGCGGGTACCACCGAACCTTTCTGGACATACTATTCAGAGCGACCAAATCCCTTCGGGCGCAAATGCAGAGGCCTAGAAGGCTTCTCCAGCGGCCCCAGGAGCAACACCTCCCACACTTGGAGATATAAGTGGCATGGACATGAACTTTACCAATCACTCTGGCAGGCAAGAGAGAAGTCTTTCTCATTCAAGCGGCTTGAGGCACCATGAAGGAGGAGAAGTAGCTCATTCACAAGTCAGCCGGGTTGGTACTTTCCCGCGAGGATCATCACAGCTATTGAGATCGTCGGCTGCCGAATCATCTCAAATGCGGAACGCGGACGCAAATTCGCCTGATAAACCTACAGCACGACGAAGCGTTGCTGATGTAGCTAACAAGCGAGGAGCGGTCAAAGCTATGGCGGCAATGTTTGAAGGAGAAGGGTCTCAGCTGCAAGAACTGACAAATCCGGAATCAAAGCCGCAGAGCAGAACCCAGAGCCTAATATCACACTATTCACAAGCGTCGCCTGAAAAGTCTGTTCGGTCATCGAGGTCTGCGTCGACGTGGACACATCCAAGCCCCCATCAGCCGTCAACGTCGAGTCAGAATCAACCGGGTTCTCGAAATCCATCAGGAAATATCAGCCAACAAGCAGACCCTGCCCTCAACCGAAACCTGTCGAGTTCGATCCCCGAAAACACTGCTTTTCGAGAAGAGTCGTCGGCAGTTGCTGAAAAACAACAAAGCTTTCTTCAAGATAAGCCGCCCCCAGTGGTATTGTTCCGAAAACCAGTACCATCCAGAAAGCCCATTCCAGAGGCGCAGAGAGCGAAGGAAGCGTCATTACAGAGCCCCCCAAGCCTTGGAACCATGATTCCTCACCAGGAGCTACCACCTATCGCTCAACATCTCAACAGACTGAGACCTTCATCATCCACGTCCAACATCCAGCACGACTCCGAGTTCTATACCGGCATCCCTCCCAGTGGCTCCACGCCAACATCACGTCCTAGAAGCACGACTCTATTACACGCACAAATCCGCAGCCTACAACGTCAACTGGACTCCAGAACAGAGGAAGCGGCACAGCTGAGGCGGCAGCTCGCGGTGCAGCAAAATGCGGACGTGGGTACTCTGAGTCAGCAGCTACGGGAAGCAAAGAAAGAAGCGCAAACTTGGAAAGAGAGAGCCGAGGCCGCAGAGCGCAGAATCAAGGTATTTGAGAGATTTACGGCGAGGCTGAGGGGGTTAAGAGGAGCAGTCGTCGCCGAAGATCGCCGGAGCGACAGGTCGAGTTCGACGAGCGATTCGACTGTACATGATGGCGATAATGGGCCTCGCCTCAACGACGGTCAACCCTTGTATCAAAACCAAGAATTGACATTGACAGAAACCAGACGAAGGAGCGAGGCGCACGAAAGTGATACTTCTGGGAGAACAGAAGATGCCGGGGTCATTACGGCACGAATACGCAAGTGTCTTCATGGGGGTTCAGGACGGACAGTCGGGCCGACAGACGGGCCGACAGACAGTCCTCCCTCCTGCCTTCAGGGCTTCCTGGACGGGGCGGAAGATGTGGGACAGCAAGACGCCAGGATGAGGGATCTGAGCCAGAGCGCAGTAGAGATTTGGATGGCGGCACAGGAGTTGTTGTGTTTGGACGATTCTCAGTAGAAGACCATCCGGAATGGCGGTGCAAGACAACGAAATGACAAGGAGGAAGGAGGTGGCAAAGGTTCGCGAGGTTGCATACTTTATTACCAGGTAGGATATTGATTGGTTGAATTCGAAGTACTCCACGATTGCTGTTAGAATGATGGAATTTGTCACATCAAGTACCAAGCAACAGCTAGGAGGCAAAGACGTGAGGCGCTAAATATGCAGGATGACAGGAAGTTGTGGTTGCTTTCAGATGTGCGCCGATCACCCCAAGACTGTTGTGTCCCTGACGCCATAGGTGGGAAACCTGAAAAGATGGACAACCGAAGCTTCCAGGCCGGTTGCATTCAACATTTTCATGTTCCACGTGTTGTCTTGTTGAAGCTCGAAAAGCGTGTGTATTTGTATGCTGAAGCTTCACAGCATCCTTACCAAGTACAAGAAACAAGATCATTGAGGCAGACATGTGACTTAGTCGCTTCCACTCGCACCAAGGCAGTTGCTCTCGCCATCGTGAGGCATTCTGCAAGAACGGCATACATGATGTGTGTGAGATGGTGTAAAGAGGCGCAAGGACTTTGCTGGTTCAGTGAGAGAAAACACTATGGTCTCTCATCTCCAGTCCGCCTGATCCGCCACCGCCCTGCTTCATCCATTCTCATGGCAACGTGGATACGGGCAATGCCATCAAGAACGGAGTCGAACAGCTCAGAGTCATCGGGATCCGGAGTAAATGGACCAGAGCCCCCCACGAAGTTGTTGGGAATAGATCCTGTGTGGCGCACTGTAGAGCGGGCGCTAGGTGACGGGGTCGGGTAGTCCAGACGATCGTTGTGCGACGAGAGCATGGTCGAGGGTTCGGACACGGAAAATACTTGAGAAGTAGGGGGATGCCAGCGGCTGCAGGGCTGGGCGGAGGGGATGGTCCGGGAGGCGGCTGAGCTATCGGCTGGGGTTGTGGAGAACTGGACGTCTCGAGGGGGTGAAGGCAGTGCGAAACCCGCAGGCGGTGGAGAGTCGGATGAAAATGGCTGCGGGGTATTGGAGGATCCAAAGGGGGAGTCGCGTGTAAAGATCAAATCGGAACTCGAGGTTGAGAAGCTTGAGAATGATCCCGCGGTGGAAGGTGGCCTCACATCTGGCCGGGAATAAGCAACGGGTTGTTGGGGTTTTCGAGCGGGCGAGATAGTTGGAGAAGCCCAATCAGGGGTAGCTGAGTGTGACAATTCATATTGCGAGTGAGACGACCAGGAGTTTGAGAGTGATTCTTGACCGCTGGGAGGGAGGCTGGGGATTGGTTGAACAGCGGAAGGAGACGACGACCAGACCATGGCCACCTGGGAATTGTAAGGCTCGTAGGGGCCATGATCTGGTTGAGCCAGTCAATTGTCTGAGACGAAAATTCCTTTGTGGCGATGGGTGGCCTCGACGACGGATGTGTAGAGCCCAAAATCTACAGATGACAAGTCAGCAACGGAACACAATGGAAGTGGAGCAGCTCGGCATCTGGATAGGTGCTTTGGCGGAGGCATAGAAGAAAGCTAGAGAGGGCGAGAAGCCCCCAAGCAAGCCAACCAACGAACGTCGTCGTCGTCGTCGTCGTCAAAGGGGCAGTAGGGATGCAGAACCAAACTAGGGAGACAGGCAACACAGGGAAGCAGGGTTCTCGGTGGTAATGGTGGGTGGTGGAAGTAATTGGTGGGAAGGGCGGGCTTGGTGTCAATCAATGACGCGAGAATTCGACGATGGGCTTGATCTGATAGACAAACGTACCCACACTACCTCCCAGGTCCCTCGAGGACCAGGCCTTGATCGACAGGTCGGGGTTAACTTTGCCGATGACCTGGGCAGAATTGCCATTGGCAAGATGGGCTTCCTAGGCGAGAGTTAATCCTTGCCAAGCAACTTGGGGGAAAGGGTCAAAGGAAAGGAGTCGAGGGTGCGCATGTCGTTGAGAATTGTCGCATGTGACTGGCTGAGAGATTCGGGATTGTCCCGGGAGTTACAAAGGCGGTACTTACAGGGTCCAGCAGAACGGTGACGGTGCCGTCAGAGTCCAACGTGGCCTGACTGCCTCGGAGCTGTGTGACCTTGCCAACGAGCATGACAACACGGCCGACGAAGTTGTCGAGGTAGGACGCGGTGATTCGCGGGGTGCAGAGCTGCTCGGCCATGGTTTGACGACTTGAGCGGTTGGTGATCTGCAGGTCTGGGAGAACGTGTGGTGGGATCCGCGTGCGCAGTGGCGAGTGCAGCACAAGAGCCACGGATGTGTTCTCTTTACTTTTGGAGGCGTCGTGGAGTTAGATGCTTCTGGATTCTCGAGTCTTTGAATCTAAGGGTAGGTAGGCACGAAGTAGTGTGCAAGGTCGAGCGAGGAGGGGCGGAGGGGCACTTGTGCACGGGCGTCTGGGCGCGCTTGGAGGTTCAACGCGCGGTCATGTGATGGTCTAGAATTGCTTAGATTCGAGCGCCCCACTGGCTTTGGTAAGCTCCCGTGCATAGGTCACGTGCAACTGACGACATTCTTCGGTGATGGGACAACTACTTCGAGATGCCAGGTCGGCCAATGGCGGCTGGAAACGACCCGCACGACGACGATGGACGAGACAATGTCCCCCCCCCCGGCTTTTGGATGCTGCGGTGCCTTCTGGCTTCTGGCTCCTGCTACAGCACTCGCTGGGCTCCACCCTGAGTCCTGACCGAGTCCGCTGAGGTGCCCGGCAGACAAGAGGTGAGCAGGCATTCCCACGCAGCCAAGACCCTGAGACGGCAAGCAACCCGGTTTCCCTCTGCAGCCGCTGTTGTTTGATTTTTCTGCCACCAGGCCTGGCCTCTCTCCCGCCCCATCGTTCTGGTCCGACCACCTGATGCATGGACAAAAGGCTCCGGCGGACAGTAGCCTCCCTGGCCTGCACTTTTCAAAGGAACCGGCACCTGGGGAGTCGTAGCATCCGAGGGAACTAACCATCCATGGTGGTTGCTTCGCAGCACATTCGGACTCAGCCGTGGCGTCGGTCCAGTAGGCGGCTTGAAACTAGCCACCCGCGGGCCATGTCAGTGGTCACAGGCAACAGCTCATTCTCGGAGGACAAGACGGGTCGAGGTGTCGTTCGGGGACGGGGGATGAAGAAGCGTCATGATGCGAGGTGCGAGGTGGGTCGCAGCGCCATGTACGTGTAAGTCGGGGTTCGAGTTCCTTGGAGCCGCCGGGGTCTTGTTTGACGTCCATAAGCCCTACGACCCTGCGATACGGCAGCTTGTTTATTAGCGCAGACGAGCGCAGTACGAACAGTCCTGGGGGACAGACAAATGGCGGAGGGTTGCCACCGCCATGGAGCCGGGGCGCGCAATGGCAATTCACAAGCACAGGGTTTGCCTTGTTTGGGGGGGTTGATCCGTGCTGAAGCCAAGCCAGCCAGGGCCGCCTCGGCCTCTACGGGGTCCAAGTCTCGACTCCCAGTCCCTTTGTCAGGTAGTTGCAATACATTGAGTCGCTGCAAAGTACTTACAGGCGGTCCTCGGTTCGTTCTGTTTGGGCTGTTCCGGATACGCTCCGGTCGATCACATTGGCCTTGGAGCCCTACGTACCTAGTAAGTAGCCCTCTAGCGCATTCCCGCGACCCTTCATATGAACGGCAAAAAGGACAGGGATCGTAAGCAGATGCTAATTAAGCCGTCCTCGGGGAGGAAAGATACCAAACGCAAACGCAAACGCACATCTTTCGCCGAGGGAAACGGTCCTTACTTCGTACCCTCCTACCCTTTTTCCTTTTTTTCTCCTTCTTTTTTTTTGCTTTGTACCTACCTACCTGAGGTAGGGGGTAATTGGTACGTGGGATGGAGGCCAACAGAGCAGCTCCCAGCCATTGGGCAAATGATTCCCACAATCCGCCATCGGCCTCAGTCCGACTCCCCGCGTCTGATTACAAAACCTATACAAAGGCTCGCGGGGGGCCCAGTTTCTTCGGACCACAGCCCTGACAGTTGTACCCCGTTGAGCATTCCCGGGCGTGTGTGCCATCGCCAGTTCGCCACCAACGCCAGGGCCAGGGATTCAGCAAGCAAGCTTCCATCCCCTCTTCTCTACCAAACACGTTGCTTGCTCTGTTCTCTCTGTTCTCTTTGATCTCTCTCCCTGCTCTCTCTACTCTCTCCCTTCCCTATACACCCTCTCTCTCTCGCTCTCCCTCCCTCTCCCCTTCTCTCTGTTCCCCCCACTGGACAGAGCATAAGTCCTGACTACTATCGACGCTCGTCGATTCGTTTCTTCTCCGACATCAACCTGCCCATGTGTATCACAGCGAGCCCTTGCAGGTTCGCTGACGTCTCGTCTCACCTTCCACTCGCCCACCGCATCGGCTTCAAACGAGGTGTCCATTAACTCCCATAAATAACATCGCCCGCCATCAAGTTTCCATCACAGCATTACCGCGCCCGAATTCGCCCTCCTCGCTCCTTGCTCCTCGCAAATCCCTCCACCTCCTCACCGTCCCCACGGTCTCTCAGCCACTTGTGTTCTCCCGGGCGTCCGGGACCAAACCCGATCAAATCGCTGGCGCCCATCAAAGAGACCTCAGAGGTACACAGAGGCGCACCATGGACCCAGACCCAGACCCAGGCCCAAACAACCAGGGTTTCGATCGTAGTGGCTTCTACTGGGGCGCTGGCTCTGCCTCGGTTCAACCCGACGACGTGAATCTTCTTGATTCTCTCCTCAACCAGACTCCCGGCTGTGACGACGCTGCTACCAGTCCTGCCTGGAACTATCCATTGGATCAGCCATTTGAATTCTTTGATCCCAACCTGGTTGGCGCTTCGGCGTCCAGTGTGTCGCCCATCCTATTTTCAGCCAACAGTCCCGACACGCGGTCGCAGTCAAGGGCTGCGCCGAGCGAATCAGCCATGGGAGCTTCATGCGCGTCCAGCAAGTCCTCTTTCATGTCGCCCCATTCTCCATCCCCAGACAAAAGTCAGAAACCCACCCGAGCCAAACCGCCTCGTCAGCGACAGCGAACCCAACGTCAACGACAGGCCTCAGCTCCGTGCAAACAACAGTCGCGGCAGGTGATCAAAATGGAAAATGACGACGCCGACGTACCCAACGAAAAGAACGACGGCACGAAACGAGACAAGTTCCTGCAACGAAACCGAGAGGCGGCATACAAGTGCCGACAGAAGAAGAAGGAATGGACGAACCAGCTGGAAGTGACCAGAACTGAAATGGAAGCAAAAAACAAGAGTCTGCACAACCAGAAAAACGGGCTTGTTAGCGAGGTCAGCTACATAAAAAATGCGCTGATGGATCATGCCAATTGCAACGACTCCAAGATCGACAGGTGGCTCCAAAACCAGGCTCGGAAAGTAGTTGAGAACTCAGAGCTAGCAGCCAGCAGTCGCCGGGTTAGCGATGCCGGCATGTCCAGCCACGAGCATCATCGCAACAACAGTTAGTTCGCCACATATCCAACCCTATGACAGTTGTGAATCCCAATATCAACGAGCTAACCACTGTGCTCTAGAGCGAACTCTTTCGCTATCGGGTTTTTCAGAATCGCCGAGCCTCGATACGAGTTACGACTATATGCCAGATAGCTTGTTCAAAGGTTGATCCTGGTCATGCACTTGTTGCCGACTCGCGCAGAGTCCTTGGGTTCTCACATGGCTCATAGCAGAATGGGCCTCGAGCGCTTGTTCAGAGGTACTCGGGTACGCTGGTTAGACTGGGAAAATGCTTCTTCGTCTGTTCCAACGGCTCTACTCTCTGTGCTCCCCTCGGTCTTTTCCCACAGAAATCTTAACTTTGATTTTTGCTTGCGGCGGCCCGAGCGAAGGAACGGAAACGCCAATGCGATCATGAATAATGACGGAAGAAGAACAATCGAGATTGAGGAAGAATGTAGGAGGCAGGGACGGAGCAGACATGATCCAACTTTGATAATGAGCCCTGCCGCGTTTCGTGCTGTGGCCATGTTATGTGCTCGGAATCCTGAGAGAGAAAAAAGGCCAGGAATAATACTTGCTACTAATGGGGGGTTTTGTTTTGTTTTTGAAACGAATTACTTGCCAGCTGGGTTTGCGGTTTGGCGTTTCGGCCATTTGCGGGAAAGGGGAAAGGTGTTGGGCTGACATGAACCTCTATTTGCCGGCATGGAAGTATTGAGGTCGTACTTTTGCCCTTAACGCAAAAGGATATCCGGTCGTTTTGATGTGTGTGTTAATATTATGTTTGCCGTTGACGGTGGGATACTGGGCACGGTTTTTAGCTTAGGCTCTGAACAAAATGCATGAGCTGTGATGTCTTTAATGGGCTGCGGAGGTGAGCAGTCTTGAATTAAGTTGCAAGCTTTGGATAATACACTTACTATGCCTACTTCAGAATCGTGACATGATTGATAACAACTATCCTGTTGATACTTTTTCAGTGTTTATTCTACGTAGGCATTCAGACGAGTGATCACACCAGCGACATCGGCAGCCGAGGTAAGAGAGCCGAGGACCTAGCCCACATGGGAAACTAAAGACGTTATTGTTCAGATAAGTAAAAGGTGCTGGAATAGCGAGACCTGCTAGGCGATGTAGCATTTGTCTGCTGCTTCTGACCTATTTGGTTTGCAGGGGGTTGTTCGCGGGTGCTTGACTTGGAGACAGGGCGGAAGACGCCGAGAAAATGAAAAGAAGAATGGAAAAAAGAATCGTCGGGTTCCCGGATTTATACTCGAGGGAGGGCGGGTGACAAAGCAGCGTTTCCGACTACTCGGATCTGGGGGACGACTGGCAAGCGCAAGCAGACGTAAACTCTGTGTCATGGGGCTACGTTGATGACGAGCAACGACGTAAATGTAACCGGATATACCTATTTCCTTGCCCCCGTACGCCGCGCTTGAGATTATCTATGAGGAGACCATATGTATTAATGTCGGCGCTGAACTTGTCACGGGAGGGGCAAAGGCACAAGGGAGATCGCAGGGTGGCGAACAAAAGTGGGTGAATCTGATTTGCGCGGGCTCACCGCCCTCGGGACTCCTACACAGAGAGGCCGTCCGTCTACTGTAAATGTACAAACGTGATATGATACACAGGGAGGAGGGGGGACCTCCCCGATCACCGCTTCTTGGTCCATCCGCGGGCGTTGGAGACGCCCTTGATGCGCTTGGTGTACTTCCACAGGTGGCGGTACTTGGGGCCCTGGCGCTTGGCCTCCCAGCCGCGGGCCTTGACGGGCGGCTTGAGGCTGTGCACGCGCGTGGGGCGGAACTCCAGGTCGGCGCCGGGGATGTTGTGGCGGGCCATGACGGCGGCGGTGTTGTCGTCCCAGACGGACCGGAACAGGTTGAAGCCGAAGGGCTTGAGGCCGAACTTGTCGCGGAACGACTTGAGCGAGAAGCCGTCGCGGGCGGCGTAGAGCTCCTTGAGCTTGGCGACGTCGACCTTCTCGCCGGGCTTCTGCTCGAGGAGGTAGATGCCGAGGCGGTGGTACGAGGCGCCCTTCTGCGAGAAGGCGGGCAGCCAGGGGACGGCGAGCTGGTCGTCGGCCTTTATCCTGCTGAGGGGCAGGGAGGTGTCGGTGGGGTCGAGGGGGATGTTGGCGGCGAGGTAGTGGCAACGCTTGGCGAAGCCGTCGGTGTCCGGGTCGGGGACATCGGCGTCGAGGACGACGATAGAGACGAGGCGCTGGCCGCGGTCGAAGACCTGGACGCGCAGCCGCGGCGGGTTCTCGCTGACCAGGCTGTCGACGATCTGGCCGGGGGGGATCTTGAGTTTGCGGAAGTAGAGCTGCACGTCGGCCGTGGGCTGGAACCGCGGGAGGACGTCCGGGACGATCTTGAACTGCTTGATGCGCTGCGTGATAAGGCGGTGGTCGTAGGAGCGCCACTTCTTCTCGGCGTAGTAGCGGTAGATGGGCTTGTTCATGTCGCCTGGGGGAGTTAGCATGGTCATGTCTGATGAAAAGGTCCAATGGCAAGATCCAAGGTCTAGATGCAAGACCTAGACCCAATGGACCAACTGTGTCATTGTAATGACTTACCCAGACCGTCCTCGAAGCGCTTCTTGACAACCGGGTCGTTGACGTCGGCCAGGATCTTGAGCTCGTCTGTATATCTCCGCAGACTCGCCAACCTAAGATCCTTCCCCTTCTGCCCGCCCTTGATCGTCTCAGGATCCGCCTTCTCCAACAGCGAAATCTTCTCCAGGGACTGCGTAATCTGTGCCAGCTTCTGATCGCGGTCGGCAGCGAGGATCTTGCGGGCCTCCTGGAAGGCCTGATACGGCAGATGCTCGAAGGGGACGTTGGCGGTGGTACGCATGGCGACGCGACGACGGCGGGACCCAATTGGCATCTTCCCCGCCTTGACCAGCTGCTCCTCGAACTCGGGCAGCACCGTGTTGGGATCCAGGTCCAGCGGGTTCATCTCCGGCGGCGGTGCCGTTGCGGGCGGCGGCGTTGCTTGGACGTCGGCGGCGCGGACGGCCGCGGCGGTGAAGGGCCGGACGAGGCATTGCGGTTGCGGACGCAGCTGCCGAGCGAGCGGCCGGACGACGGCCTGGCACCGCGACATTGTGAGGAGTAATTGGTTTTCGGCGGTGGTGGGTTGTGTACCGAAACTCGAGTCTATCACCAAAAACCTGCCAGCGTAAAAAAAGGCTCTGAGCTAGGATGCTGTGCACAAGTGGGGGGGGCCCACTGAAACTTGGGGGGGGAGACGGAAGTTGCCGAGCCACTTTTCGAGGGTCACGATTTTCGAGCCAGGGCCCCAACTTCAACCTCAACAGCTTGTGATCCGCCGTCTGCGAAAAGCCCAGCTTTCGCACTTCCACGACGACGACCAGTACCACCGGGGCGTGCACACGATGGCTGGAAAGGGAATTGGCTGTCTCGGCGAGGCCATGGGCGCCTTGCGCGTGTCTGCGACCAAGGTGCGTTTTGTCAAGCGTGGGACTTTGGGATGGAAGAGCTCACCATGTATACAGCCCTCGACCTTCGCAAGGGTCTTCACCCGCTCAATGGCTACCGAAGCCTCCGTCGGCGAACCCAAGAAGGCTCCCGCTACGCCGCAGGCCATCCTCGAGTCGTGGAACCCAAGTCAGTTTTCCCTGTTGTGGGATCAACCACGCTCACTCACTCACGCTTCCTTCGCCCGCTTCTAGTCTCGACCATCCCTCTCACCATCCACGCCTTCCCTTCCCTCGAGCCCACCGCCCTCGAGCAATGGTCCGTGAACCATCTGTACCTCCCCCT
The DNA here is from genome assembly GCA_019137265.1 of Neonectria coccinea. Classification (NCBI taxonomy): domain Eukaryota; kingdom Fungi; phylum Ascomycota; class Sordariomycetes; order Hypocreales; family Nectriaceae; genus Neonectria; species Neonectria coccinea. The sequence goes on along the minus strand of WPDF01000058.1, from coordinate 65,110 downwards.
CCGCCGCGACCTCCTCCACCTCGCCGTCGTCTACGAGGGCGACAACACGCGCCAAGGCACGGCCTCGACCAAGAACCGATTCGAGATCCACGGCTCCCACCGCAAGATGCGGCCCCAGAAGGGAACCGGCCGCGCCCGCATGGGCACCAAGCAGAGCCCCATCAACCGCGGCGGCGGCAAGACCTTCGGCCCCAAGCCCCGCGACTTCAGCACCCACCTCAACACCAAGGTCTACGACAAGGCCTGGCGCACCGCCCTGAGCTACCGCTACCGCAAGGGCGATCTGATCGTGTGCGAGGACGGCATGGACTTGACCCTTCCCACCGACTTTGAGCTGGTGGCCGGCAAGTACCTGAAGGACGGCATGAGGGAGACGTATCTGAAGCGATACATGACCGGCGTCCTGGGTAGCCTCGGTCTTGGACGGGCCAGTGGTCGGACCTTGTTCGTGACGGCAGACCGCCGAGAAGCCCTGTACGAAGCCATGGAGCAGGTCCCCCAGGAAGGCCGGGTGCTCGACATCCAGGACGTGGATGTCAAGGATCTCCTCGAGACGGGCAAGGTAGTCATGGAACGCAGCGTGTTAAGAGAGATGATCAAGCGGCATCAGAGCGACCTTGTGAGCAGGGTCGTGAGGCAGGGTTACGTGCAAGGCGGACCTGCAGTCGGAACCCAGGTCCTGGGACTCTAAGGAGATGGGAGGACGTCTGGGCGAGTGAGCTGTGTAGACTAGACACTGTACTATTCTGTATACAAGAGTCCCAAGTCAAGGGACACGACGCACTACTACTACGTTCATGGTTCATTGCATGCAGGACAATCCTCAAGGTTGAGGGGAATGAAGTATCTCGAATTATGAGTGAATTGGACCTATGATGGATTTATGATGTCAGCTTTGATACCCTCAAAGCAATAGTCAAAAATAGGGTCGTGAGGATGTCCGTCATAGAATGTTGATGGGTGTCATCAGGAGATTTCAGGGTTAAAAAGCTCTTGGATCATTGTATAATCATCCGGAAAGGAGGGGGAATCGGGGGTCCGACTAACCTTTGAAGCTGGGAAGAACCACATCTGGCATATGCCTGTCGAGTTTAAGCTCCGTAGTACGCTTCTCGGGGTATAACCCGAAGCCCACGTTATGGCCAGGAGGACTCGCTTGCTATACAGTTAATCTACAACGGCTGCGAGGTCTCGGGGACCTCACAACGCCCCGCCAACCAGCGAGACAATCCACATAGCAACGCGCACCTTCAGCCCGACCCTCCGCTCGTTACGGGCCAGGTCGTCGCGCGTCACCTTCGTGGCGTGGTCCTGCAGCCAGCGCTGCTCATCGCCCAAGCGGGTCTTCAGGCCGTCGTCGCGAGTGACAATCAGGGCACCAACTTCGAGGTCGTGCGAGTAGCTGCGCTTGGTGTAGTTGGAGCTGCCGATGATGGTCATGGCCGGGTGCGCGTCGCCGGGCATCGTCACCCACAGGCCCTTGGCGTGGTAGGTCCAGCCGCCGGGCTGGCCGACGACGCCGTGCCGCCACTCCTTGAGTGTGATGGCGGAGTCGCGGCCCTCGTGGTGCACGCGGTGCAGGAAGCGGCGCGCCAACAGCGTGTAGGCGTCCGGGAGTAGGCCTGACACGCCCTTGGATTGGTAGAAGCCGTTGGCCTCCGGGTGCGCCGTGATGACGGTGTTGCCCGAGGACGCGGTGCCGAGGAGGAGCTTCGTCAGTGACGGGGCGGGGTTGAAGTAGCCGGCCGTGAAGGTCCATGAGGCATCACGGTACGCCGGGGCCGCCAGCGTCTTGAGTATGTGCGTGACGATGGGGAGCTCTGTGGAGGTGTCGGGTTTCATGATCTGGGACATCTGGCCGAGCATATAGACTCTGGTATCGGCGACGTCTCCGGTTGCGGGCTTGGCATTGGGTTGGATCAAGGCCTGAAGCGTCGACGTGGAGCTCTTGATGAAGGCATCGGGCTTCTCCAGAGGCGACGGCGCTGAGTTGGACTGAGGCCAGGCGAGCTTGAATCCCGCAGCGTCGTCTTGGGCCGGCTCGACGAGGAAGCTGAAGGATCCAACGCCCGAGTGGACTTTCCAGAAGTGCTCCGTGATCTCCTTGGAGGAAAAGGAGTGGTACCGGTCCTGGCGGTTGGTGAAGTAGTCGGTAGACAGGTTGGCTCTGGGAACCTGTTAGTCAAGGCCCCATCCGTCGATCAGGACAGACGCCAACATACCCGGACATGATAATCTCATCGTCCACCCCGTACAGCTTCATGTGCTGCAACCCCCAGCCCTCGTTGATCCGTGTGGGGATATACTTCTTCCGTAGCCCCGTCAGGTTCGGCGTGTGATACATGCGGATCTCAACACGGTCGGCGCCAAACTCCGTCACTAGCGGTGCCAACAGCGACGCGCTGGACGGATCAGGAGCCTCACGGGTACCTCGCAGGGCGTCCGTCAGAATGCTCAGCTTGAGCTCTGGGGTGTTGCGCAGCGCCTCCCGCAGGGTCTCGATGAGCTCCTTTTCCGACTTGCCGATGTACAACGTGGAGAGGAAGATGCGGCGACGGGCATTACGGATTCGGTCCTAGTGATTGGTTCCTTCCCATCAGCCCGCGTCGCCTTTCGCCGGTCCCGGTCTCTGTCTAACCTTGAGCGTCTCGTAGAACTCGGCCGGCGTCTGGATGATGCGGATCTGGTCACCCTTGACGTCGAAGCTCGGCGCCAGACGGTCCAGCTCGCTGACGAAGGGCGCCAGGGCTCCGACGCCGCTGGCCGGGCTGGGCGACGCTGGTGGTGCTCCGGCGGGCATCGCGTACCGTCTGCACTGGAAGCGGACGGCCGGGGCATGCGGCGCGGCGGCCTTGAATGCCGGGGCGCGGAGCTTGAAGGTGCAGCGGGCGCAGCTCCGGACAAGCATCGCGCAATGGGCCAGGTGTGCCGATGGCTGTCGTTTGGATTTTATAGGCGTCGAGGTCGAAGTTCTAAATATTACAGACAAGGAGTCGAAGCTATCGAGCTTTAAAGCCGAGAAATATTGCACAGTGCTATGACCTTCCGGACGCCCTCATTGGCTCCTAATCCCTGTCGTCCCACCTTACCCGCGGTTCACCCGGCCGGGTCATCAACTTCAAGATGCCTCGTTCCGTCTCCCGACATTGCCATCCGGACTCCCCCACGCCGAGGTCAATTGCCGTCAACCGCAACCATGTCGACCATCACGCGAACGCTGAGCAACCTGCGCAAGGTTGGCATCAAGGTATGTGCCCGCTGCGAGTCGCCAATGGCGCCGTCCGACTCCCCAAATCGCTAACGCCCCGCAACAGGATTACTTCAGACAGATGCTGGTACGTAGCCGACGCCCTCGAACCACGACTCCCAGCTTTGACTAACGGCTCGCGCTCGCTTCGAACAGTACATCGGTACGCCCTCGCACAAGCACCGTCTCCCGGCGAGGACCGAGGACTGACGTTCCCAGGTGACACCAAGTACGGCCGGCACGTTGGGACCGACCGCGCCGGCAACAAGTTCTTCGAGAACCTCGAGGAACTGCCGCTGCGAACCCGCTGGGTCGAGTACGCCAAGCACGACTACGACGCCGCCCAGATCGAGCCCGGCTGGCACGCCTGGATCAGCTACTCGCTCGACAAGCCGCCGTCTGAGGACCCCCTCCTCCTGGCCGGCACCCGCCACTTCGAACCTACCAAGGCCATCCCCAACTACACCCAGACCCGCGGCGCCTTCAAAACATACAGCACGTACGTACCGAGCTCTGGAGCTGGGGAGAATGTGGAGTGGACGACGAGTGCTAACGGATTGCAGGACCAAGCCCAAGATCAAGGCCTGGGAGCCCGTGGCGGCCGAACGGGTATAGGAGAGGGCATAAGCTGCAGGACGCGTGTGTACATATTTCCAGCCTCAGGGTTTGTCGAATGGAAGCCAAAAGAAAGACGACCACCGTTAAAGGTGTTGAATCCAAACAAATCTCTCAACCTTGGTATTCAGTCATCTCACCACATGTGCGAGACCATGGTTGACAAGGTAGCACTGGGGAACAAATGTGAAGCCAGTAGAGGCCGTAAACGCAACATGAAATGAAGCTTGTAAACTTTGTAGGGCTCAGAATGTTCTACCGGTCTTGAGAACAAATGGATGCACATGATCTAGCATCTAGGACCTACGTCGGCGCTACCTATATGCTTCCAAGCATAAAGGTGCTATGCTACTCAAGAAATATGCAACCCATAATGTGATGTGACTCTCCGTCGTTTCCAAAAAATCTACGACTTGGCTTCGAGAGCCGACTTGATAGCTATTGAACAGTTAGCACGGTGAACTAGAAAGGGCGGGCAAAAGTGGACTCACCTTCACAAGTAACTCTGGCATCTCCAAACAGCATTCTGGCGTTTGGCATGTAGAACATGGGGTTCGGTACGTCCGCTACATCGTATTAGTGATTCATCCTTTTCGAGTCCAGAGTCAAGGGACACTTACCGTAGCCGCTCGCCAAACTCCTCTTCATCACAACCACCTGCTTAGCCTTCCAGGCATGCAGCACGGGCATTCCCTCGATGGAGCTGCCCTTCTCCATGGCAATGGGGTTCACCGTGTCGTTGGCGCCAATGACGACGGCCAGGTCCGTCTCGGGGAAGTCGTCGTTGATCTCGTCCATCTCCAGCACGATGTCGTACGGCACGCTCGCCTCGGCGAGGAGCACGTTGCACTGGCCCGGCATGCGGCCGGCCACGGGGTGGATGGCGAAGCGCACCGTGATGCCCTTGGCGCGCAGCGTCGAGACGATGCTGGACAGCGCGTACTGCGCCTTGGCTACCGCCATGCCGTAGCCGACGATCAGGATGACGGACTCGGAGTTGAGGAGCGAGTCGGCGAGGTCGTCGACCGTGGTCTTGGTGACTTCGCCCTGTGGCTTGTACTCTTGGACCGCCGTTGGGGCGCCTATACCGCCGAAGAGGACGTTGGTGAGAGAGCGATTCATGGCGACGCACATGACGTAGGAGAGGATAGAACCAGACACGCCTATCAGGGCTCCAACGCTTGTTAACAGCGGGTTATCGAGCATGAAGCCTTCGGCCACGAGAGCGAAACCGCTGTATGCGTTGAGAACGGTGATGACGACAGCTATGAGATTGGTAAGCATTCTAGTCTACAATCAAGTCAGAACTCAACTTACGCATATCAGCGCCTCCAATAGCCGACGTGGTGGTATATCCCTTGATGAAACTCAGCAAGGCGTTGCCAGCCAGTGCCCCAGCAGCGATGATGGGGCTTGCGGGAGCCATCGTGATAAAGGCGCCCATGGTGGCGGCGTTGGTTGCCAGCAATCCCGAGTTGATGATGTGGCGTCCTGGCAGGAACTTGGGCTTCGACGACATGCGGCCAGCGAGCTTGAGGAAGGCCACGATGGAGCCGGTGAAGGTGATTCCACCTGTTGAGGCGTCAGTGTCGTCAGTTGAAGAGTTGGAGCAAGAGTCATACCAATTAGGACTCCAAGATAAGCCGTCACCATGTGAAGTGTGGTCAAATCAGCGCCAGTTTCGGCCATGACGCTTCCAATGCTGGTCAAGACAGCAGCAAGACCGACGACGGAATGAAGCGCAGCAACAGTCTGGGGGAGATCAGTGGGCGTGATTCGCTTGCCGATGAGAAATCCTGTTACGCATGTGAGCTCTCGTTCTTCGCCCTTTTACGATATGTCACATACCGGCGAGAACACCAACGGTAGCAAGGCCACCAAACTGCGCAAGAACCTCAGGGGAAAAGCCAGCCGCAAGCAAACTTGCCAAGACACCAGTGCCGACACCGAGCATTCCGAGCATGTTGCCCATGCGGGCAGTGGACTGAGACGCCAAGCTAGACAGGGAACCGATACAGAGGACGGAGCTGGCGAGGTAACCGGCTTGAACGAGGCCGGCTGCGCCAGTCGAAGCAGCAGCGACGAAGCCACCACCGCAGAGCAATGCCGGGATACCGTAGAGCCAGGGGTACTCAGGGGGGTCAGTCGGTCCTAGAGCCGTTGTCAGCTTGGTGTAGCTCAAACATCACTAGCCTTCTCATGTCCGGGTTTCAACTCACGCTTGAACATATCCAGCATGCGCTTTGTAATGACGAAGCCACCACCAACATTGACAAAAGCAAGCAAAACACTGAGAGCTCCGAAGACTTGGGGCACCGTCTCCGGGAGATATCCGCCGCCGAGGATGAACAGGCCACCAACACCGACCATGCCAGAGATGGCGTTAGTGACGCTCATCAAAGGTGAGTGTAGCGCGGGCGCAACACCCCAGATGACTCGGTAACCGATCAGACTGGCGAGGGAGAAGGTGAAGGCGTTGGCCATGAGCAGCGGGCTAGTGAACTTGCCGAGGGCTATGACGCCGCCCATACCAGCGGTGATGCCGGCAACCTCGCGTGTCTTTTTCTGCCACGGGGTCAACTCCACGGGCTCGACAACGACCGTCGTCTCTGCTGGTTTGGCTGGGGCGGGGGGAGGCGTTGGCCGAGGAGCAGGAGGCAGAATGTCACCGTCTTGCGTAACGATTGCGCCACGGACGACTTCATCGGTGAGGTCAATGCCAAATTCGCCAGGCCTGGGGGCCATGGAGAGGAGCAGCTTGGTGATGTTGTTAGAGTACAGCGTGGAAGACTGGGTGGGCAATCGAGAGGGCAGGTCAGCGTATCCTACAGTCTCGAGTCAGCGCGAATACTTGAATTGTTAGCCAGCCGTAACGTACCAATGATCTTGACGTCGTTGTATACAGCCACCTCGCCCTTCTTTGTAGCAACGCAGTTGCCGCCAGCCTCGGCGGCCAAGTCAACAATGACGCTTCCAGGCTTCATGACGTCGAGCATGTCCTTGGTGATGAGCTTGGGCGCGGGCTTGCCAGGGATCAGAGCAGTGGTGATGATGATGTCGACTTCCTCGGCCTGCTCCTTGAACAGCTTCATCTCGGCCTCAATGAACTCTTTGCTCATTTCCTTGGCATAACCGCCAGCGCCGGACCCGTCCTCCTCGATCTCGACCTCGATGAACTCGGCGCCGAGGGATTGGACCTGCTCACGCGCAGCGGGCCTCGTGTCGAAACCACGGACAATGGCACCCATGCGACGAGCAGTAGCGATAGCGCTCAGGCCGGCAACACCAGCGCCGATAACCAGGACCTTGCAGGGCGGGATCTTTCCGGCGGCGGTGACCTGGCCGGTCAAGAACCTCCCAAAGACATTGGAGGCCTCGAGGACAGCCTTGTAGCCGGCGATGTTGGCCATGCTGCTTAGGGCATCGAAGACCTGGGCGCGGGAGATGCGAGGAACCATGTCCATGGCAAAGGTAGTAGCTTTCCTAGCAGCAATCTTCTCAACAAGGTCCTTGTTCTGGGCGGGCTGCAGGAAGGAGATGATGGTCTGGCGCTCCTTGATCGCGTCGACTTCTCCGAGCTCCGGCCCGCGGACCTTGAGGACGATGTCGGCATTGGCCCAGACCTGGGAGCTGTCGACGAGAATTGCGCCGGCCTGTTCGTAGGCCGGGTCGAGGAACTCAGCGGCGGAGCCAGCGCCGCGCTCGACCAAGACCTTGCCGAAGCCCTTCTTCTTCAGCAGGGCGACATTGGCCGGCGTGAGGGCCACACGTCGCTCGCCGGGGTAGATCTCCTTGGGCACGCCGACGGTGAGAGCGGCATAGGGCGTAGTTGGGGCTAAGACGACGGTCGAGTAGGTCCTCGCGGCGGGAGGCGGCGGGAGTGCGATGACGGAGGAGGCATGGCGGACCAGGGCGAGCGACTTGGGGAGCGCGGGGACGAGGGCGCGGTGGTGGCGAGCGATTGAGCTGTGCCATTGCTTGCGACGGGACAAATGAATTGGGTCTGAATTGACGAGATCTGGGGTTAATTGCCAATGGTCGCTGAGAGGTAGGTAGAGTCACATTGGATTGGATTGGATTGGGAACTTGCCTCGGAGTCGCAAACAGTGCGTCGCAAACAGGCGGGGCGCTGCGCAGAGCTCGGGCGTGGCCAAAGCCGAGGCAGAAGCCATCGGGCCAAGCACGCTGGAAGCCATGAAGCAATACGTTCGCCCAGCAAACAGTCTCTCCTGTTTTTCTTGTTGTTTCTTCTTCCCTCTCAAAGTTTCATTTGGGTGAAATATTTGGCGCTGCTGGGTCTAGGCCGCAGTGTGGAGAGCGGGAGCTCCGATAGTCGCTCCGGAGCTGAGGACGGGGAGAGCTGGAGACGAGAGAGAGATGCAGTGTGACGTTGGAGGCTCAACCCGAAGCCAGAACAGACTTACAGCGCAAATGGAAGGGGCAAAAGGAATAAGGGAAAGCTACTCGATGTATGAATAATTGGAGCAGACAAAGAGACGAGACAGAAGCTTTCTCTGGCCTCGTGTCTTCGGCTTTTGCTTCGAAACAATTCAGACTAGAGCAAAGAAAAAGAAAAGAAAAGAGAGGAGGGAGAGGAGAGGAGAGGAGGGAAAGGAGGGAGAGACAAGACACAGTTCGAGGAGGGGTCATCGTCCGGTGGTGTATGGGTCACCACCTCAGTCCAGGACTCTCTGACTCTCTGTCTCTGTCTTTTGTTCACTTCTCCTCTTTCTCTCTCTCCCTCCAATCCGTCCGCTTCCCGATCGGCCATGAGACAGACGCCCCCCCAGCCCGTGGTCCGTCCGCGAACAGAAAGATCACCACCTACTCAGCCGACCCCTACCCCACGCTCCAGGCCCCCGGAACTGCCTCAGTCGTCTTGTCACGTCACTCAGCCCACCGCCGAAACTTCCGGGCTACAGTTCCCCATCCAAACAAGGGCCGCTGAAGAGGAAGAGGCCCAACCTTCATGGACGGGGGCAATTAGCCGGTGGTCCGACCAGCCCCTGGAGGTGAAAAGCCAAGCCCTGGAAGCTTTCTTCCCGGTGGGCAAACTCTGAGCCAGTGTGGGGTGATGTGCGCTAAGGCCGCTAAGGAAAACCCGGGGGCGGGGCAAGGTCCCCTGGCTGGGAATGGAAGTCCATGTCCGGATCTCTCTCTCTCTGTCTCTCTCAGCATTGGATGTGTATCTGTTCGTATGCGTACAATTAGCAACCCATTCTTTGTCTCGTTTACAACACGACTTGAAAGCAGCCAAACCTACTAACAAACAACCCCCTCCCCCAAAAACAACGACACACCAACCACCCACCGCAACCGTAACGCATGGCATGGCGGGTGATCGGGCCCAGCCTGTACGATGCGTGCGTGTGTGTCGATGATGCAACCCAAGGGTTGTTAATAAGGGAGGGGTAACTTCGTGAGGGGGGGATATCCATGGAACCAGACCTGCTGAGAAACCCCCAACTGCCTGATCGAGGTCATCCAACCGCTGGTACATGGGCTTGGCCGCGTCTGTTTCGCCCAGTTTTCCATCCTTCTCGTGCAGCAAAGAGGGTGTCCTGTTCGGATCTCTGTTCGGGATCCGATCGGAGAACGGGTATTTCCCAATGGAATTTATAGATGAGGGGATATCTGTAGATGAGGAGAGGAAGAGTCCACCTAGATGCCGCACGAGACCAGATACCCGATCCTCCCGCTTGACTGTCACCATTTGTAACAAGTCTCGTTTGACTGGGCCACACATTTCCGAGCTTCGTGGCTCGTCCATATCCGTCATCCGCCAACGAGCGGCCCGAGCCTGGTCTACTTCTTGTACCCGCCTCTATAATCTAGCCCGTTGTCTGTCTTCTTTAGACTTCTCCACGTTGTGCATATCAAGCTAGATACACCAACAGGTATATCCCCAGTGCTTCAAACTTGGCTGAGACATGTTCGTAAATGAGCGACACCAGTTCGAGTGTGGACTATAAGAACCTAAGAGCTAAAAGAGTGACTTCCTCCATATCCCAAGACTGTCCGGTCTGACCTCCTTGCCAGTCCATTTCCGTCCCCCTCTCCCTCGCGTCCCGTCCGGGCTTCCCCTCCACTCTCAAAACCTTCCGTCATTCTCCAACAAGACCTAGATCCCAAGCCTAAAGCAAGCTCACATCCAAAACTTTCCCACGCGACCCCCGTCTCCACCCCCCTTGCCAGGCTTTCCAGCAACGCACGGCGTCTCACATCGCCCTCTGTAATCCGGGCCAATGTTCAGACACGTATCACACCCGCACAGCAGCTCAAGGTGATCGCCGACTTCCTGGTTCGCGCCCTCACAGAGGCAGATGTACAGCGCCGAGGTGACATTGGATGGCGGAGTTCCTCCCGGGCACGTCGCCATGGGCGTGCTGCAGTACGCCTGCGTCAGCTGCGGGGCGGTCCACGGCTTTTCTATTCGCAGTGTGTCAGTCCATTGCCGTCCCGGAACGAAAGAGGTGAGTCTTGCCCATGCCCATGAGAACCTCCGCGCAGTACGTGTACCCGCAGTCGCAAATCGCACCCTCGGGAGGCGCTCCCGTGCCCGTCGGAGCGGGTGGGGGTGGGGCCGGGTCCGTGGGTTTCGGCACCGGTGGAGGAGATACAGGCGGGGGCGAAGGGACCGGCTTCTCGGGCGGGGGAGGTACCGGGGCTGGGTCTCCGGAGGGAGGTGACGGCGGTGGTGGTGGGTCTGGTGAAGGAGGAGGGGGCGGAACGGGCTCGACTGAAGAAGGGGGAGGTGCTTGGGGCTTAGCCAGAGCCAAAGCCACCAGCCCGAGAAGAGTCAACTGCAGCTTCATGGCAAGATTGTCTTTAGTCGGTCAACGAAGGTGTTTTAACAAGTATTGGATAGTGAATGTGCTTCACCACTGGTGATGCAGCTCTCATATTGGCAGGCCTTTGAGAGTTCTCACGGCTCTTCTTATACCCAGATCATAAAAATGCAAACAAGTTTGTGATCTGGACGGATATCCGAGTCCAACATCGACGATGCACGACTGGACACAACCAGGGGAACCAGGAACGCGTCACCATCGTTATACATCCACATACACTCGGCAGTCGGGAATGGCAGGCGAGGTGTTTTACAAGATGCCTTAAAATAGACTTGCCTCGATGTAGGGCTTCCGATTGTCCTTGGTTGTTCCTCGTCTATCCCTAATTATGGATGCAACGCTTCACTTATACCACAAAGAAGACAAACACAAGAAACGTTAGACTTCATGAAGATAACTCGGAGAATAGTTCGATAATTGAAAGACTTAACATTCTCTTAGACTAACTAGGCCTGGCTTCGTTATACCGTCACCTTTGTGTTGCAAAGTAAGAACAGTCCTCGGTCAGTCGGTGTTCAAGATGTACCAGATTCGGCACAAGTTATTGTTACAAACATTGCCATTTGTGTATTTCTCGGAACTCGCGGATCACCAATATCAGTCCTTCTCTATCCTCATTAAATAGCTGCTCATACTCAAGGTAGAAATCTGAAATAGAAGACGGAAACTTGTCAATCTCATGAGCCGTTGTCTCTAGGGTAGTAGGTTAATTGGTCTTCGGATGGTATGTGTACCGTGCGAATATTCTAAGCACTGTACCATTGAGACTGTAGAGATTACCCCACCATTCCCGGAGGGAAGTACTCAGCTTTTTGCCCCTCCAACAAGACTCCGATTCCTTCATCCGCCACACAAGGACCTCACCTTTTCCTTTTTCCTCTTCCAATTCGAGCCCGTCGCCGGCCTTTCAAATATGTGGAAGAAAGCTGATATTGACGCCTCGCGTCCACCTTCCGTCATCAATGTGGGCACACGCCAGTCCCCGCTTGCTCTGGCGCAGGCCGTCATTGTGATCGAGTCCCTGGAGAAGAAATGGCCGGAGTACGAATTCCACATCCACTCGATGACGACCACGGGCGACCGCGACCAGAAGACGGCGCTCTACAACTTCGGCGGCAAGGGCCTGTGGACGTCGCAGCTGGAGGAGTTGCTGGTCAACAAGAAGATCGACATGGTGGTCCACTGCCTCAAGGACATGCCGACCGCGCTGCCCGAAGGCTGTGTCATTGGGTGTGTGACGTCCCGTGAGGACCCTCGGGATACACTCGTGATCAAGAAGGAGCTGGTGGACAAGCACGGCTGGAAGACGCTGGCAGATCTGCCGGCCGGCAGCGTCATCGGCACCAGCAGCGTGCGCAGAATCGCCCAGCTCGTTCGACGCTACCCGGAGCTGAAGTTCAAGGACCACAGAGGCAACATCCAGACCCGATTGCAGAAGCTGGAGGATGACCCGGAGCTCACGGGTATCATCTTGGCAGCTGCGGGACTCCAGCGCATGGAACTCGGCCACCACATTTCACAATACCTCGAGTCTGACAACGGAGGCATCATGTACGCCGTCGGCCAGGGCGCCTTGGCGGTCGAGTGCCGCGGGGACGATGACAGGGTGCTCACGCTCCTCACGGAGATCGAGGACGAGAAGACGATGCTGGCATGCGCGGTCGAGAGGAGCCTGATGCGGACCCTGGAGGGTGGATGCAGTGTGCCCATCGGCGTGGAGGCAAAGTGGGTGGACACAGAGCTGCGAGTGCGGGCAACAGTGGTGGCATTGAAAGGCGACGAGGGCGTCGAATGCGAGATTAGCAAGTCTATCAAGACTCGCGAGGCGGCGGATGAGATGGGCAAGCAGGTCGCCCAAGAACTTGTGAACAAGGGTGCTAGCAGGATTCTGGACGCCATCGTGGCGACTCGACAGGTGCCTGACACGATCAAATAGACGAACCTGGGCGTGACGGGAAACCAAGAAACTGGCTGTCAAGATATGAACTATGATGAATGCCGCTGATGAAGCGGCAATAAAAACCCCCCAAATATACCCCCGGGATGTGAATCGCCTTTATGGTACAGCTCTACGTCTATTTCGTCTCCAGGTTGAACTGTGCTTGGTCTGAAGACTGTAAGCCTCGGCATCACCAACGGGCCGCCTTTTTTTCAGCCCAATTGCGGGCGCCTAGTGCTCGCCCTCGGAATAGGCCTTGTAGGCTTCGGCATCCATGAGCTCCTCGAACTGCTTGGCGCCCTTCTCGTCGACCTCGACCTTTGCGATCCAGCCGCCGCCGGCGCTGTCGTCCTCGGGGACGTTGTTGATGATGGAGGGCTTCTCCTCGAGGGAGGCGTTGGCGTGGGTGACGCGCAGGCGGATGGGGGCGTTGATGTCGCTGGCGCTCTTGACGGACTCGACGGCGCCGATGGCGTCGCCCCTGTCAACCCACTCGCCGGCCTCGGGGAGCTCGCAGTAGACGACGTCGCCGAGCTGCTCGGCGGCGTAGGTGGAGATGCCGACGACGCCCGTCTTGTTGTCGGCGGAGAGGTCGATCCACTCGTGTTCCTTGGTGTACCTGCGGGCGAGGCCTTTTTTTCTAGTTAGCAATGGAGGAGGAGGAGTGTCCGGAGGTTTGGGCCGAGGAACGCACTCAGTCGGGAGGTGGAAAAGGCGGCGCGGGCGAGAGGTGCGGCGCGGGGGACAAAGGCCCTGGCGAGGGGTGCGGCGGCGCGCAGAGATCGAGCAATTGAAGCCATTGCGACGGGAGGTGGGCGAGGGCGAGGGATGTTGAGGCGGCGAGGAGGAAAAGATATTCGGAGCGGAAGGCCGACGAGACGATCAGAGATAGATATCAGGTGTCGTTCGGCCGGCACTAACATTTCACTATCGGATAGCGGACGGAGCAGCAGCCGGGAGGCTTAGTCATTCGAGCCAAGGCCGCTGGAAGCCATTCACCGAGAGGTAGTAATTGGTGGGCCAATGAGAGGGCGTCTAATGGGAGACTGAAGCGCTGGAAAGGTCAGGCTCCAAAATGTCATGTCATGCATCGTAGGTGTTCGCGTCAGGCTTTCATTTCTGGGCTTCTGGGAACTGACAAGCAAGAAGTAGTCGACGGGCTATCATGCATTGTGTCCAGGACTTCTTAGATCGCCCGTTGTTCGCCCAGGGATTGAGATTGGACCGCCCGTGCTTCTTTGATGAACGGTATGCGCGGAGCCTCCATGTGAGCACCGGCCGCGTTGACGAATGCACATGCCATGACAGCGCAGGATTTTAGTTGGATATAAGTATGCGGGTAATCAGGTAGGTACTTCAGCAAGCCGGAATGGATGGGGGAAATGTATCTCGCTAGCCCGAGGTGCAAGTGGCTCTGTAGCACCCGCGTAGGACCAATGCGGTTCGTGCAGCGTCCATCTTGATGCCGCGGTGCGACGGTCAACAACAAACAATCAGTAAGCGAAGTGTTGTTGATGTTTACTTACTGACTGCATGATGACTTGGAGTGTGGGGGAGGAGAGGGGCAACAATAAGCAAGGCATCAAGCAAGCAAGCACGCTTGGATAGGGCCGAAAATACAGGAAGCACGTCAACTTGGCAGACAACACAAACTGGGTTCCGTCGTCGCAACCAGGAACACCTCATCCTGCTCTGTGTCCCGCGTCAGCGGCGAAGCTAGCACAGGGCCAGCGCAAACTGTAACAGCGACCAGAAGTTGAAAACGACGGGCATTTTCCCTTTAGTTAGCCAGTCCGGAACCAGGCTCGTATCATTGGCTTTTTCTGGAACCTGCCTGGGTGAATCGCCTAGCTCCATTGGTTTCTTCGTTAGCTGAGGTACGCGCGCGTCACACCCACGCACTTGGCTCAAGCCCCAACGCGTCGTCGCAAACACACACACACACACACACACGCGCGAGCAACTCCACTCTGGTTTCCCACGCATCGATGAGCGAGACATTGGTCGGGGAATTTGCTACGAGAGAGAGACAAGAAGGAGGGGGGGAGGGAAAAAAGAAAGAGGGAAAAGACAGACATTAAAAAGGGAAATTGGTTAGCCAATTTGGTGCAGTGTGAAGAAGAATGCTATAGATAGACTACCTAGGTACGTGTTAATCAAGCTGCTTGTTTGCATTGGTTGTTTCCGGTGGGTGTGAAATTCCGCCCCGCGTGTCCTCAGGCGCCCAGGCGCCCAGGCGCCCAGGCATAGACAGGCTTTCAACGCCAGCAATGGGAAAGACAACCGAAGACAAGACAGGAATAGAAAAGAAACCAGATGAGAGCAACAGCAAAGACGAGACAAGACAAAACGAGACAATGGGAAAAGACCCATTAGAGAGCACATGACGACCTAGACAGGATCCGTTTCTGCTCCCCTCCAAGTCAAGTCCTCCGGCTGCTCCAGCTCCCCTCGCTTGTCCCCTTGTCCCTGGTCGCTTTTCCTCGTCATCCCTCCCGCTGGCCGTCCCATCTCCAACTTCAACTTCGACTGCCAACTCCATCTGCATCCGGAGTCGTCGTCCAAGCCCGGGCTGAACTCTTCTTCCTCTGTCTTCTCTTCTTCTTCTCAACCACCCCGCCACCCCTTTTTCCCCTCGTCCCTCCTTCCTTCTCCTTCTTCCGTCCCTCCCTCTTCGACCTGGCCTTGCCCTTAGACTGAGACGCTGTCTCATCTCCATCGCTCGCCACCTCCTCCGCTTTTCCCACCTGGCCCTCTGTGGCTTGTTTCTGGCTTGTTTCTGGCTCGACCAACCACCAGCCGCCAACCGCCAACTGCGACTGCACGCTGCCACACCCCTTCAGGCTCCGGCACATCATCGCGGGCCCGTCGTGGAGCCTCTCACACTCACTCTCCACCTTGGCCTCTTCCAACTACCGCCCTACGACAGCCTACGCCCGCGTCTGCGCCGACGCCGTCTCCCTCTTCAGCTCCGCCGTCCGCTATCATCGACGCCTCCCTCGCTCTGCTGCTACTGCTGATGCTACTGCTGTATCTTCGACTGCTGCTACCACCGTCGCATTTCCCCGTCGTCAGCACCGTCTTTTATGCCTTCGACAAGCTGACCTCTTCCTCTTCCTCTTCCTCTTCTTTTTCCCCATCTTCTGTATCCTCCTCCTCCCGCCTTGTCCTCCCCCCGTCGCGCCCGCCTGCGACCATTACGCTCTCTACCTAGCCCGGCCAACGACTCCACCACTCGCTTGCTCGCTCCGTCGTCTCCCACACGCTCCTTCAGCTCGACACCCTGGGCCTGACCCACCCTTGTCCTCGACGTCGACTTCGACATTGACCTCGACCTTGACCTCGACATCGACAACCAACTCGACTTCCCCCTCGATCCCCCNNCCCCCCCCCCCCCCCCCCCTCCTCACATTCATGCTGGAAGACCCCACGATCGCGGCGGCCGCCACCGCCCTCCCCCCTACGCCCGAACCTCCCGTCGACACCATGGAGATGGAGGCTCACCCCCCATACGAGGTCCCCGACGACACCCTCGGCGGCATCGAGGGCTCTCCGCACATCGCCACAAGCAACGGCTTCCGCCATTCCCAGAGCCAATCGCTAGACCAGGGCCTCGCCGCCAGCCCCAGACAAGACGAGGACCCCAATGCCCGATACACACCTCCCGTCCAGGCCGCCCCCTCCATATCAAGACCTGCCAGCGGTCTCTCCAACCCCGCCCAACAGAACTACAACGACTACCGACAGAGCGCAGCTGCTGGCGAGTCATCCAATGGCCGGAACCACGTCGTTATCAAGGTTGGCATGGTCGGTGACGCCCAGATCGGGAAGACGTCCCTCATGGTCAAGTACGTCGAGGGCAGCTGGGATGAAGATTACATCCAGACCCTCGGCGTCAACTTTATGGAAAAGACAATCTCCATTCGCAACACCGAAATCACATTTTCCATCTGGGATCTTGGCGGTCAGCGCGAGTTCGTCAACATGCTGCCCCTCGTCTGTAACGACGCCGTTGCTATCCTCTTCATGTTCGACTTGACCCGCAAGAGCACCTTGAATAGCATCAAGGAATGGTACCGACAAGGCCGAGGCTTCAACAAGACAGCCATTCCCATCCTCGTCGGTACAAAATACGACCATTTCGTCAACTTCCCACCCCAGGACCAGGAGGAGATTTCCAACCAGGTGCGTTGACACCTTTACCAGGCGCATCCCTCGGCTTGAGCTAACGAGACAAACAGGCGAGGCGGTTTGCTAAAGCCATGAGGGCGGCATTGATCTTTTCAAGTACCAGTCATAGCATCAATGTACAAAAGGTCCGTTTAATCTTCTGCAGGTCTCTCTAGACTTCCACGTGCTTACCATTTGCAGATCTTCAAAATCGTCCTATCCAAGGCGTTTGATCTCAAATGTACGATTCCCGAGATCGAAAACGTCGGCGAGCCCCTGCTGCTATATCAGTCCGTGTGATATCCTTGGCGATGGACGAACCGCGGTGTTGTTTCGTTTCATCGATTCATCACCTCGCCTCAACAGGAACCCTTCAGGCCCAACTCTGGGACACCGCAGAAACAGCCACATATCTGGCTATGACTTCACCATGCTATAACCCCTGCAAGAACCTCACGAACCCCTTACAACATGATCCCACGCAGATCGGGGCTGGACTGAAACAGCCACCACGAGCAGTACAGGGATCACTCTGGACGGGAGCGCCAGCAACCGGCTGTTACAACGCTTGTCCAGTCAACTAGAAAGAAGAAAGATGAACGAAAAATAGTAAACTTATTTGTACTCTCACAGCCCATTTCCCTTTGTCATACACACACAACCACATCACCTGGATCATGTTCCCCATTCCCCAACACCTAACTATTGACCTACCTGCCCTTCTGCATTTTGCTGTCTTACTACACGAACACTGGAGAGGAGAGAAGGGACACGGCATAATTGAGCCCTCCCGCGGAGGGTATTACGGAAGTTCTGGCGCGCTGAGCTGCGCAATACATTTCTGCGCAAGCTCGCACGATGCTTCGGCTTTGCTATTTTCTGGACGTCATGACGGACACTGAGAATGATTTGGGACAAAGAAGGCCTTGTTAATTGTCGGAATGTGTTGATTACTACGTACCACCCTTTTATTTTCCTGTCTCGACGACAAATGGCCGGATGGTGTGTGCCTGGATCTGTGGATCAGGAGAAGACACTTGAGACGCAAAGATGAACCATGTTGATTAGAAAGCGGCAGACAGGAAACGAGAAAGCAACGATGCAGATGGCAGTTGCGTCATGTTCTACACAGTTGTCGGTGGTGATGCATTGCGAGCAGAAGTTTCGGCGAGACCAATGGGTCGCAGTTTCAATTTTCCGGAGTTCCAAAGGATGGCTTGGTCGCTAATAAGTTACAGACAATCTCTCGTCACTTTCTCCTCTTGAAACCCCCAAGCTATATATATCGTCAGACGCCCTGCTGCGCCATTCAGACGCCGTCGACGTTTCCTGCCACATTCACTATTTTTCAACTCCATCCTGGCTGCGCGCCGAATCAAGCCCGAGTGCCTCCGCTCAGTTTTTGCTTCAGCCGGTCGACGGGTCTCATTTTTCGGGCTGGAGCCGGGGATAGGTGCTCGGCGGGGTTCTGCCCAGATTCCTGAGACGACTGCTGCGTGGTTCCGTTGGGATGCTGCAATGGGGCAGTTGTCTGATGTGCTGATCGGTCCGGCTGGCCTCGGATGTAGACGGGAGCTGGGGTGATCGTCTCGTTGAAGCCGGGGTTGTGATAGCTGGGAGTGTTGTACCGGCGGCTCTCGGCTGGGGGGACGTCGCTCAGGGGGTAGGACGGGTCGGCGCGGCTGGCCTCACTCAGTCTTTCGACGCCGAGGCGCACGCTTCTCTGGTAGGGCGTCTCAGCCGGGTCGTTTGCTTGGCCTCGCTCGGCGGCGTCGGTGCGGCGTTTGGCCCGGCGGTCTCGGAGCCAGAAGTAGCCCATGCCGGCGATGACCATCATAAAGAGGATGGCCACAACCGCAAGAACGATGGGGAGATTCTTGGACGTGATCTTTGGGGGCCGCTTACCCGCCTTGTTGCCCGCCTTGCGGACGTTGATCTCGAAGAAGCCCATGTTGAGAGTTGGTGTTGCAGCTGTGAATGTGGTTAGGAAAGGGTTCTTCTCAAGAGCGGACTTACCGATATTTTTATAACGAGCGGCCTTGACAAGAGGGCTTCTTGCATCGAGGCCATTGTGGCTCGTCGGGGGTATTGAGAGTATTTATGTTGCTGTGTAGAGGCCGTTGTTCGTGGCTGTTTGTTTGGTGTTCTGCGGAAGCGCAACGGGCGTGCGTGTTTTGTTTCTCTGTCGGTTCGCGAAACTTCATTGTTACGGGAACTTGGGAACAAAGAACAAATGTTGAAAGGCCATTGTTCAGCGGATAGGGGCTAATGGCGGGCGGTTGTGCCAATCAAGTGAAGGCAGTTTGATCAACTGTTGCCTTACCACGAGGCTATCACAAACATGTATCTACGCGGCCACTGAAAATGGCACACTGCGGAAGTCACGCATATTCAGAGACAAGCATAATAGTAAAACGAGCAAGGATTATATTATGCTAGTACCAACCCTTCCTCCAACCACTCTCAATTTTCCCCCTCCTTAACAGCTGGAGCTGAAGCACCCGGGCTATTATCCTTCTTAACAGCGGGAACTGAGAAAAGCTTCCCAGTTAGCTTCCCACTCCTCCTTGCGCGCCCTTATCCGCCTGCGCTTAAGCATAGAGCGGATGAAGAAGATAAGTATAACGACAAGGAGAGCAAAGCCTATGAAGATAAAAAAAACACTATCGCGCAGGGGTTCTCGTTTATCGGGCCGCCGCAGACCATGATGAAAAGGGGTTGGTGGTTATGATTTGGTGATTGGGCTGGGAGTGTAAGTACTTGCAATGCTTGTGAGATGGATGCGAGAGTTGAGAAACGGTTGATGGTATTTATGATATTTCGGGGACGGAGAGGGACAGGTTAGTTCGCGTGTTCGGGGGAAACAAAGCGGTTGTTCATAGACTCTTTTGTTCGAGACTGTTTGTCTCTCCGTATGAGTTCAAAACTGCGCAGTGAACACCCAAACAAAGGGATTGGGGCACGTTCAGTGAACACTCATGTTTCGACATGAAGAAAAGAGAATGAGAATGGGAACATTTGTAGAGGGTTAATAACATAGGGATTGCGTCTGGTTTATACGTCGTAGAATGAACGGCGTGTCTACCGAGTCTTCGAATGGAACGTCCATTGAGTAGGAAAACCGCGCGTTGGCTTCGACGATGAGGATGCTGGCGGGATATATAATTGCAGAAACTTGATCGCATGAAGCCTTTCTTCTTCTCCAGACTCCATCAACAACTATTCTTCACGAGGTCAGTGACCACAATCCCTTCGCCGGGAGTTTCGTATCTGTGAACGGGTTGCTAACCGAGCCCCAGTCTACCATCAAACCCAAACCATCGCCACGATGCAAGCCACAAACATCTCCTACGTCGTCATCGCGGGGATAATCCTCTCCCTCTGCGTCGCCGCCGTCGTGGTGGCCGTCATCCACACGACGTGCAAGAAGAAGAAGAAGAAGCCCGCGCCCGCACGCCGCGCCGCCGAGCACCAGCTGATGGACGCCATCCGGGGGCAGTCGATGGACGACCACCTCGACGGGGTCGTGGCCCGGGAGATGCGGCGGCACCAGATCGAGCTCAAGCCGCTCCCGCGCGCGAGATATTCGGGCGAGCCGAGGAGGATGAGGGGGCGGGGGCGCTGGCATAGACAGCCAGGTCCGGCGGCGCGTCCCGGGCCGCAGGGAGTTCGCATTTTGGAGGAGATTCCTGAATGATTTCGTTGGCTCGGGTGGCAGTTTTCGTTGTGTCGGTGGGAACATGAAGCTGCTGCTGTAAGCCGGCGGCCTGCATCTATCAAGCCAGCATCTACCAGGCCGTCGTCTGGGTTCAAACCACAACCAACATCGCAACCGGCAGGACGAAAGCAAACTTCGTTTAGCTACCTACCAAGCAAGCAATCAAGCCCAATGAGAGGCTCTCGTTCCAAATCCCAAAAAGCTGTCTTTTGCCCTTCTTATGTATGTACCTATCTAACTTGTAAGCCCAAAAACTCCCCGCCCTCCACAACCGGAAGCTTCGGAAACAAAGCAGAAAAAGGTGATCCACACACCCACACACCGCATCTCACGAACAAATCAGACAAACCGACTTGGGACAACGGTTTCCTGAATGGGAAAGCCCTCTTTTCTTTTCCCCTTCCACAAGTGTGATTGTGACGGGGTTGTTTTTCCCACCCCGGGGACATGGATTGGATCTGGGCCGGCCCCCGGATCAGCGGGCGGCTGGCCTAATGCTAGATTAGATCTGGTTCCTCGTGCCTTGCATTAAGGCGATTTTGAAGACCCGTGGACGAGACTGGATCCACGGCTGACGTCCATCAAGGTAAGGTCAACGGCCACTCACACGAGCAAAAGGTCCTTCGAGGTCGGGTCACCTGGCCACTCGCATAGAAACCATCACGACCGACGTCATGCGCGGGCGCTGCTACGCAATGCAAAACTGCCCATGTAACATCTCACACATCATCTGAAACGGGAACCAAGAGACACAAGATGGCTTGAACGGTGGCGGGGGAGCAAACAGGGCTCCCTTCCGCCTGGCCTCGCCCCATGTAATAACATGGGCGAGGGCGTATTTGATATTTCCTCTTTAGATGGACACCAAGAAAGTGACTGTATCTTGACCCTCTATGCCGATCGCATAATGAACAAAGCACTGGGAGTAGGAAAAGACCAGACAAGCGGACAAACAAACAAACGACAGACTCTGTAACATAGGCAGCCCACTGTTCTGTACTCCATAATTCCGTTCCAAGATAAATGCCACCGAGAAAAAAAAGAAGAGGTGGACGAACTCCACAAACGCCCCATCATGATGTCGAAATCCAGCAGTAGTGTTGCGCTCTTAACAGGGGAAAGAGAAAAAAGGCGAGAAGCGAGGGGAAGAGACAAAGCCCCCGCCAATTACATGTACAAAATGGGGTCTGAATCTCGAGGTAGCGAGTCGACGAGTCCCTGGCGAGCGTAGCTGCTGATGCTGCTATGGACGTGGTTGTTGCCAATTGGGGTATCTAGATATGCTGGAAAATCCGAAAAACAACGAAGGCTTGGTGGGCGAATAGGCGCGTCGTCGAGGCCGGCTAGGGTGACCGTGTGGATGAGTGGCTTTTTTGAGAGGTTGAGACGCGATGAGATGAAGTGGTAGGAGGCGATGAGAATGACGTGGTGGTGATGATGGTCGGCGAACTCATTTGTTCGAAGAGTCGCCCCAGATAGGAGCGTGTAGTGGTTTGCTGACACCGAAACCGACGCCCACGGCAATGCCGACGATGAGGAGGACGATGAGAACCTTGGCGATGATTTTGTTTCGGGGGCTGAGCTTGGCCAAACAGGTACACCAGCCACGCTGCTTCTTGGCGAGCTTGGCCTTCTGCTTCCAGTGCTCCTTGCCGGGCCAGACCTGGCAGTCGGTCTTGCTAGTCTGGGCGTGGACCTTTTGGCCGCAGGTGTCGGTGGTGGTCGCGGAAATCATGGCCTCGACGTCGGTGTCGAAGGGGTTACCCTTTTGAGTGCGCGGCGTGGACGTGGCGCTTCCCCGGGGAGATCTGTCGAGGGGCGAAGGGCAGATGGTAGTGACGTTGGACAGGGCGACCTTTTCGGGGATAGGCATGGAGGCGGTGGTGTCCAGGCTGGGGCCGCTGGGACGGCCGAGCTTCTCGTAGTTGGAAGGCATCGTGGAGGGATCAATTGGAGAAAAGAGATGGAGGTCGAGAGGTCGAGGGTGGATAGGGGCGACGTGGGATCGATGTGCGTTTCGGCGCAGGGCCGGAAGAGAAATAAGGGACAAGAGAGTCGCGATGCTAAACGAGAACCAAGTTCTGCGCCAATGCTCGGTTCTGGCTGGATGGAAGAAAAGTCAGTATGAATTGGCGTGCGACGGGCGAGGCGACGGATGGGTTTTAAAAGAGTGAAGGCCAAGGAGGTGGTGATGATGAATGGGTGATGGCTGGGGGGAAGCAAGCAAGCCAGTGAGTGTGGAGCTTGTTGGGTTTGTGGGGCCGAAACGCCACAAAGACCAAGCAGGACCAGGAGGGACAATGCAATGGAGGCCATGCTATTGGGGCCGGCATTGCTATGCTTTGTACTTTGTACGTGTGTACTCCGTAGTATGCAATGAACAGGATGGACATACCTCTTTGTGCTGGCTGTATCAGAAACACAGGGTTTTAGCGTGTGATTATGCCGTGGATCTCAGAAGGGTGGGACGCCAAGGTTCAATTGCTGAAGGGTTGGGCAAAGGCTGTTTTTCTGAACAGAGAGAGAGAGAGGGAGGAAGAGGCGAATGGAATTCAAGTCGGGGAGGGTGAGTTTTCTTTTGCAATTGCAATGAGTTGACTGAGGCGATGGACGGCTTGGTTGGCGTCCGTTGCGTGGTGGTATTCGTAGTGGTCACTGGTCTGGTCTGGTCTGGCTGGTCCTGGCCCGGTGATCTGATGGTCTCAGAACAAGGGTGCAAATGGGTCGGTGGTTCGCTTTCAGGCCGTCGGGCGAGTGGGCGACAGCGACAGCGACGAGGAAAGGAGGTCGAGAAGGAGAGGCCAGAAGAAAGAGACGGAGAGAGAGAGAGAGAGAGAGACAAGCAAAAATGCCACCCAAAATGAAGGAACGACGGGAGAGGCACAGAGAGAGAGAGAGCGAGGACGCTGGCTGGCGGCTAAGTGCTGGGTGATAAGGAAGAGAAGGATTGGATCGAAGAGTAATCGTCGACGAGAGAGAACCTAACCTTTGACGCGATTCAGGGTCAGGAGCGAGATTGGAGATTGCGAGGGGACGAGGGACGAGCGCGAGGGTACCTGAGAGGCAGGGCCAAGGTTTTGAGCGTCCCAGGTCGCCTTTTCGGGGGGGATCGCAGTGGGTTAGCGGTTAGACCCAGTGCACCACAGCAGTTCGTCCAGGCCATTTTAGGGGAAACAGGGCCAGTGCTTTTCCAGTAAGGTACCTGTAGTACGTCGGGTAGTGTCCATCCTGGCGGGGGGCAAGTACACTAGCATGCCACCGACATGGTCGTATTAGTGCAAAAGCTACCCTTGGAGGTCCAGTGCCAGGTTAGCGACCGAGCTTGCCTTGCTACATGCTAGCTCTCAGAGCTTGGCCCGCCTCAACACCACACCACTGTCCAGCGATCCAACATCAATCACATCCTCCGCGGCAGAGGCACGGAGCTGGCGAGCCTCCAGTGGCAACTCACATCAGTGTGGCTTCAGTGGACCGTCCCTAGATCCTCCGCCTGGGCTGGCCCTCCTCCATCAACGACGCTTGGGCTCACTCGAAGCGGGTGTGCGCCATGGGCGGGTTGGCGGGCTTGCCGGCTTCTCGAGACAAACTCCAAAACTGCTCCTCTCCTTGAAGACGGGAGCGAAAGCGAGGACCGACTAACCCCGGAAGAAGTCTATCCTGCGCGCTCAAGCGGGCGAGCGGGCTGCGGGCCAGTGGGCGAGTGGACTTTCTTTCCCTAAATATCACTAAGTACAGTGGAATGTATGGATCACAGTCTCACATTGCTCACAGATAGCCCGCCCGCCCCGGGCTCCGGGGAGGCCCATTGTCCAGGTTCGCCTGGCCTTCCAGACAAGCCCGCTCCACTACGACTTATACGGCCTAGATCCCTGCAGCTCCTCCACTCCATGCCCCGGCCCGACGCCGCCTTGGCACTTAGCGGCATGTGTGTCCATGTGCCTGTCCTTGTGCCTGTCCTTCACAATGGATCTGGCTGAGTTTGTGCCAGGGCCTCTCTGCCTTTGCCCACAGGCTGTGCAAGCCAGTTCTCCTGCACCCCCCGGCGATGCTGGTGTAGCAGGTTGACGGGACCTCTATCCTTTCGTATCCCGTGGCCGAACACTGGATGCTCCGTGAACGAGCCGTGTTCAGTACGCGGCACGCGGCAGAGGATACGTTGGATGGGAGACAGCAGAATAGGGGAACGGGTTCTCGCAGGCCACGGGCGGGCTAAACGAAAAAGAACGAGACAGAGATGCGGGCGTTGAGGCGAGAAATGGCAGCGTCGCATTGCGGGCTTCGCATCCATTCACTCGCAGACGATCTGCTGGGATGTTGGACGGATGGATGCCATGGCCTTGGCCGCGTGGCCATGTGTCTGGTGCGTCCCGAATGGGAGAGAAGGGGGGGAGTGACAGATGCCCTACGAACAACCGTCTCGTATGGAATATGGCTCACAGGAAAGCGGCGCTGCGGGCCTGCTTGTGTAGGCTCTCTCTGGGGTCTGGGCGATTGTATTAGGCGCGATGCGATGGTTGCAGTCTTGCAGAACCCGTCTTGCTAGCCTCCGAGTCTGATAGTCGGATACAACCATACACCATGCCCTGACGCGGCGGTAGCGCCACCCACAACCAGCACAACCACCGGGGGACTCTTCCCAACGCGCCCTGACTCGCATTCCGTCTAAGCCTGGAGACTGGATGACGAGGGGGTTTCCATCTGAGCCTGCCTTATCGCGTCGAGGTGGCATCCGTGACACCCCACTAAAGAAGACGAAGAGAGAACCAAGTCGTGTCCGTCAGTGTCCGTGATGTCTTGCTGAACACTGACGGGAATGGGGAGACATGGGGGCTTCTTTTTTCGCATTTCTGGCTGATTATGGCGGGCTGCGGAGTACGAATACTGGCTGACTGGTTGGATGTCCTGCCAGGCACAGTGACCTGTTTTCCTGAGGTGGTTCCCTCGCAAACTCCACTGTGATCTGACCCAAGCGAAAAAGGGTCTCGACTCTTGGTTTTTGGTTTCGAGCCCCAATGGCATGACCTGGGTGCCCACTTGCGACATCAGACTCGGTCACTCGCGGGATGAAGTCAGTCGCTCTGTCTTGTCTTGTGAGCATGCGTTTTCTTTTTCGGATTGATCGAAATGTGCCATTCGAGGGGAGAGCAAACAAGTGCTTGCGGCTGGGTTGGTCAGAAGCAGCGTCATGAGAGGCGAGGTTGCTCATCATTTGACTGGCATTTTGGCAGTGCCTCCTACTATGCACCAGGCTGGAGCTGATTGCCACCCGAGTTTATTCACAGTTGGTTGAGTATTGGAAGGCCATACACAATTCCCATGTCGCAGTACCCATGCCATCGATCGCAGCGCTGGCCCATGTTCCTGGAGGGGCGCCTCACTTCCCGCTTATCCATTCCCGCCATTCATCACTGCACCACATCCCTTTCACAGCCAATGTTGATTTGCACATGCCGAGCTGCATTGTTCATTACTCGCTGCGGCTTTCCCCCTCCTTCGTCATCCTGCGTCGGGTCCCTGGCTTGCCTGGC
This sequence comes from Neonectria coccinea, assembly GCA_019137265.1. Lineage (NCBI taxonomy): Eukaryota > Fungi > Ascomycota > Sordariomycetes > Hypocreales > Nectriaceae > Neonectria > Neonectria coccinea. The sequence continues at coordinate 39,042 of WPDF01000058.1, read as the reverse complement.
ACCGCTTCCCGCTCGCTTCCTCCCGCCGAACTGTTTCGAGCTCAAGCCGCCGCATCCACGGTCCGTCCGTGGGACTAACGTAGCACACACGCTTGCTTGCTTGCTTGATAGCTAGCCGAGTCACTGGGGTGGACTAACAGCACCTAAGAAACCTACGAAGCAAGGTACCTTGTACTATACTGCGGTACCCGGAAAAGCTAGGGAGGGAGGAATGCTTCCACGGATAATGGCGCCCTCTAGACTTTTTCTTAACAAGAGGCAGCCGCTTTCTCTCCGCGTACCGAACCGTGCGGCGGGCCATGGATGGGAGTTGGGTTTTCCGCGGATTCAAGAGCGATAAGCGGTTGGCTGTACAGACTACGAATACCAGTATTCGTACCCGTTTCCGGACAAGGACTTGCTTGGGGGCAATCTCGGAAGGGGGAGGGTCACTCTCTGTCTCCAAGCACCCGCGCCCACAAGAAGCTAATTGACGATCACATTTTCGCGGGCCAGGCGATAGTCTATCCCGCATCTCAGCAGACTTGACTTCCCGCGTGTGACGATGGATGAGAGCGATGGACGGCTTCCTCCGTGGGCGGCGCGTTGCCGCAAATGGTCTTGGGTTTGCGCGAACTTCCAAGCGGCCGGGTTTTCGGTGACGGCGACGATGTGGTCTGGACCATTGGGGGGCGACGTTCACTAATGCAGGGTCCCAGCACTCACTTGCATGCATCTTGCTTTTTGGCCCTCTGGTCGCTCGCTTATTATGGTGGTACTCTTTTCTCTCAGCACCGCTTGGGTGGCGCAGCGGCAGCTGGACTACCAACGTCGGTTGCGTGTTTTGCCGTTCGCTGCCTGTCCCGTCAAGTCGCCCCCCGATCTTCCCCGCAGTTGAGTTGCTAGTACGCACAGTGGTGTAGATTGTCCATGGAGGCGGCGATGTGAGAGAAGAAGACAAATCTAGACTTTCCATTCTCCTCTATTCTCTCTCTCGCGTTCGTGCTCGTTCTAGTGACGATCTCAAGGTTTTGGACTTTCTGGATCCGTTGGAATTCTGAGCTCTCGGACTCAGCCACACTGAGACTATCCTACACGATGGTTACGTAGGTCCGCGGTCGAACTCCAAGACAGCGGCGAGGTGCAGCTACACGGGCTTTGCGCGAGTCCACTTCAGGTCTCGGTCGTCCCGCAGCAGGACCTGTCTTTTTTCGGCTTGCATATGTGGTTGTTGTAACGGAGCGTGCGTCATGGGTCATGGTCAGTTGGCGATTGATGGTCAGCCTGCTATGGGAAACCTGTGATGCCCGAGTTGTAGCTTGGCCCTGTGTCTGATTGCATCTCCTTTTCCGACAACCCGATTTGCATCATCCTCAGCCACACCCGCCCGCCAATCTGGAAAACCTGGTCTGTCCTTCCCAGATTGACAGGGCACGCTCGCTCAGGTTGCGTCTGGTGTTATCTGCGTGGCATCGTCACTTGCCTATCTAGGTAGGTGGCATGCGGACAAGAATAGGTAGCCCAGGTTTGGGCAGGCAGGAGACAAGACCGGGTAGCCGACAAGGAGTGATGCACGAGTGACGAAACAGCAAATGTCCACAGCCATCTTGATTCACTTATAATCACTCACCCTTTTGGGAAAGCGAAGATTCGCGGGGAGAGCGTGGCATATAACCGAGGTTCGTCCGTCGAACCTCCTCCTTCTCAACTCTGGAGTGGACTATCGCAACTCCGTTCAAAGGAGAAGAAGCCAGTATGCAAATTATTGTAAATGGTAGCAATGGCGCTGTGGGTATTTTGTAAAGACGATGGGTTTCATGTCGACCTGAGGAGGTTACTCCCGGAAGTCGAACCTGTGCCGCCTCGTGATGCCTTCCTTTGTTTCCAGCCTTGTAACTGTGCTTAGGCAAAGTACGGACATCACGACCCGAAAGCTAACTGCCCAGACACGACAACCTTGTGTTGGCCTTTCCCATCATGATGCTTGCTCCCCGCAGCAGTTGTTTCCCTTCGCGACCAGAGCTTGGTCAACCTCATCCCCAGCTCTCTCTCGCATCTCCATCCGCCTCCCATCATCATCATTGTCTATTCTTGGTCCATACACACGACCTGGCTTCATTTTAGCCCGCTCGCACTGCAGAAGCCCACCTCTTTGCTCCCTCATCCTTTTCTCGTGGTGCATCTCTCTCTCTCTCTCCTCTCTGCCGGGACACATTCTCTGTCTGCATCCATTTCCCCCTTCACACTCGGGCTTCCTTCCATCTGCATCTCATCTGGCTCCCGTCTGGCCCGGTCGAGTATGGCTCTCCAGCGTCATTGGACCCGCGATCCCAGGTTGCATCACCTCCGCCGCCCTACCAACGACTATCACCGCTACCCAGAGTCGTTCTTCACCCCGAGACTTTCCGCCAGGATGGAGAAGCAGTTGGCCGAGGAGCGCCGGCGCCAGTAGAAGTGGCACCTTGACGAGTCTCCCTGCGAAACCTCGGACGGCGCCTGTTGCGAGGCCACTTGTGTGCCTTGCTGTGTTTACTCTCGCACCTCGCAGCGACTGGGAGCTGCCCTCAGCGGTCGAGATGCCCGGGACATTCCCGACAAGGGAGTCTGCACCCCGGATTGCTTCCAGTTTGCCCTGTGCTTCCCCTGTGAGGAACACCCCGTGTGCCCGCCCCTTGATGCCTTGGCCTCTGCTGACGTGCCCTGTCCCAGTCTACGGTTGTCTTCTCGCCAAGCTTCAAACCACTGTTCGATCCTTTTACGACATCGACGGCACCGATGTCTCGGACTGGGCCAGTGGATGCTTTTGTCCATGTGTCACACTCGTGCGCAACGAGAATGAGATCCTGCATCGGGAGAGGGAGGCTCATCGCACCAAGACCAGCGAGGACCGGGACAGCTCCGTCGCTGAGCAGTACAGCTCCCCTCCCCAGATGGTGCACCCTCTCGAGCTTGAAAAGTACCGGTCCCCAGCCCCCATGGAACACTCTCTCGCACCTGGCAACCGTAGCGAGCCTGTCTCACCCGATGATGGGGATGCGGAGCCTGACACACGCACACTACCCGCCATCCCAGAAGTCGGCCGCGAGCCGTCAGCCGCAGGTTTGCCCTCACGAAGTCTCTCCAACTTAGGCCATAGAGGATAGGAACCCGCCAACTCTCTTGACCCTGTGGTAACGACCGATACAGGCGTCGTCAGAGCCCATGACCTTAAGCAAGACTTAGATGTGTATCCCATCAACAGAGATAGGAGCGCGGCCCATGGTCTTGAAGAGGACGCGGCTACACTAGCTAACCCGCCTACGGTCAACACGTCTCATGAGCTTGGGCATGATGCCACGGCTACTCAAGTGGCCGCCCCGACCAAGGGACATCCGATCGAACTCGACCGACGCGAGCTCCTGTCTCGTCCCAAGGGAATTGCAAAGGAACATTCCAAGCATGACATCCACCATGATCAGATTGCCCCCGAGGCTCGTCTAGTAGCCACCCACGACTTGCAGGAGGACGCTGTGACTCCTCCGCTTCGTCGAGGTCTAGCACTGCATTCACTTGATGCGGACGAGACAACGTTGAGAAGGGTTGGAAGTCGCAAGGCACACGAACTTCCAGACGAAAAGTGATATGAAATGGCGGGAGTGCATTAAGTGGAAGCGAGAGGACTCACAAGAGACTTGTAGAGGGACTTGGGCAGAGGGACTGGTTGCATTGAAGTTTAAGGAGAGGTTACCTTGTGAAAAGCACATCCAGTATTCATTAACGACACGACAGACGAATTACAATAGACTCATGGGGCCTTTTGACCCAATTCAAGGTGCCTATCGATAGTTTCACATGCCATGCTTGGTGTATGTTTTGTTGCTGTCTGGACATGACTTCGAGCGTCAAACATCGATTGGGCGACGAGGGCCACCTCCAGGACGCGGGTGAGGTGCTGCTGCACCGAGGGATAGCCAGTTTCATCAATCGCTTGATTGAGGCCGGCAGAGAGGTTCCAATCGCTGAATGGGGCTGATGGCAGATATGAGCGGCCAGAAGTTGCATGAACGTCAGAAGGCGAGTCCTCCTTGCCCACTACTTCAATAAAGACTTGGCAGAGCTGCGACCATGAGACCGTCCGCGACAGACTCTGCAGTATGAGAATCCGGCTCGCATAAACGGATGCTTGATATGGTGGTTGTCTTGTCTCCTGGCCCAGGCGCGGGATAGCAATTGAGTGGACGAGAGTTCGCGAGGGCCTCGTACGCAACCGGTCTGCAACCAAAGGTCGCTGTCGGCCAGCGGTGAAAGGCAAACGGCGAACGGTGGTGTCAGATAATGCAGGAAGAGCGAAACGCCCGGTGCTTCCTCTCGGCTCTCGATTTCATGTCTCGGTTGGTTATGCAAGTGGGGATGACGTCGACGAGATCGGCGATTCCATCGGACGGAGATGGAGATTGGAGAGGCTGAGTGCGAAGTAGATGAGGACTATCGAGCCCCCTGCATAACTTTCAGGCGGGCCATAGCCGGCCTTGGTGAGAGCGGCGGAGGAGTTCCTTAGCTGAAATGGCAGCGGCGACGGTCACGAGATAGACACGGGCACACGAACCATCATCACGTCCACGCGACGAGACCAGTGGAAGGGAGAAACGCGGATGGCCTGGCCCTCTTTATTATATGTGCCCTCGGCCGGGCAGCCCGGAAGGGGAGAGGGGATAAGCCACCGAGCAGGCGTACGAAGCGCTACGCTTGGCCGCGGGAGACGGCCGGAGAGTTGCAGATGACTGCGGTGAAACTTGGCCAGAGAGCCAATGAAGAGATGGGGTCGACATAGGCCGCATTGAACGCGACCTGGTGCGGTGCGGATTGGGATGGGCCGGGGATGCTTGTGGTGGGGGATTGCATCGGACCAGGATGGACGCGTTAAGGGGGTGTTTTGCCTGTAGTGGGAGGGGAAGGGAGATCAAGGTTGAGGAATGAAAGATTCTACGTAGGATAGGCGTTTGAGTTAGGGGGGGGAAGACGAGGGGAGATGCCGTGGAATGGATCGTATGCAAGTCGTTGAACGGGGATAAGTGCGTCTGGATATGGGGAGGTTTGGAGCAGATGGATTGGATGGTGGGTGGGCGGCGGCTGGATATTTAGGTACCTAAGGTGGTAAGGTTTCAGAGGGCGCAATAGTGGACGTTGGGGGGTCTAGCGCTGGAGAACGGACCTCCGACCACTGTCGCGGGCGCGGGTGCCCTGGAACAACGCGTCCGCCCAGGCGGGGGGGCGCATCGTTGAGGTTTTATATGGATGGATGGATTGGACGCAACGAAACGGGTTGGCTGAGACTCGGCGGATGAGATGGGACCAGCCGAAACCTACCTCACCTTTACAGTAAGGACTCGAACAGTGAGTTGGCTACCTGCCTGCAGGTATTCTCTCTCCCCGCTGTACGACGCGTTCGATTGGTTGATGGCGGGAGCTCTGGCTGCGCTGATGGTGCCACGAGCTGCAGAGATGCGTCCCAGCCAGTGGGGATGGGAATTCGGGGATTGGCTGCGGGTGAGAGACAAGAGCTGCGGAGAGGGCATTTTATTCGCCCATTTAGAGAGCTTTCCCATCCGCTAGTGCAACCTACGATGCAGTGACACGGACGGACGCGTTGGGGGGATACGATTGGGTGCGAAGGGGGAGGGCAAATGACGGGGCTCTTACGGGAGGGAGAGGGTGGTGCATATCTTGCATTGTCGTTGTGCAGTAATTAGTGGATGGAATGGTGTTTATGGATATCAGGTAGTCCTCAGTACAGTGACAGAGCCCAGAATGGCCTTGACTCTCAAGACCCGACAGGACCCAAAAACGGAGGAAGTCCCTTTACGTGTTGTATGTATTGCAGTCCTAATAAGACACATTGCATGGAATTAATCTCCCCTTTGTTGGCAACTGGTTGCAACCTGCGACCTGCATCCTGCACAAGCCGGGCCCAGTCTCGTTTAAGTGCATCCTCCCTCCCGTCCCGTCATCACCACCCGCCCACTCAACACGTCGCGCGGGTGCCCACACACGCCTGAGCCCGCACGCCCGACGCACCAAAAACGCGCTGGGCCCAGGGCGCTCCACTCCACTGGGCTCCCCACGCTCCCTTAATACCTTACCACTCGCCCTCCCGCCCGCCTTCCCACACTTTCCCACCCACACTTCCACTTCCACTTCCACTTCCGCCTCTCTCACCCCGTTGGGAAAATAACCCACTTGAAGCCCGACTTCCCTCTCTCTTTTATTGTTGCCCTTTCCTCCTTCTTGCAACTTCATAACAAACGCAAGACACGCTCTCGACGGGCTTTTTTCATAACAAACACAACTCGCAACAAACCCACTCTCCCACAGTGGTAAACAATAACAACACCACTCGTCCTCCGCCACACCTGCACTGTGCTTCAACTCCACCGCCAGTCCACCGCCATACCTACTCACCACCTATCTATCCGCCTACCAAAGCACTTCCCCCTTCTCTCTGGTGCCCAACCCAATCTGACCTGACGATACGTCTCGCTGAAAAACACCAACCGCAATTGCCACCATTCCGACACCTCTATTCGCCATCTCGCTGGCATCAACCGTCGAAATGGCCACCACCGCCCGTCAGCCATTCGCTCCCCTTGACGGCTCCCGCCTGCAGAACTTGACCAGCCTCAAGAACAGACAAAATGGTATGTGGTGAATGCATCTCTCCGCCCGCTGAATGTGCTGTCAATCGGATACCCCGCCGTGTCGGAATGGTGGAGTTGGGCAGCATGACAGCGTCATGCAGCAATCTCCCCACTCCGCATCGCCAATCCACCATCAGACATGACTTCAATCATCATCCGCATCATCCAGCTAACCTGTCGCAGCTATTCCTTCTCCCGCTGCTGGCAAGCGTAAGGCTGAGGTGATTGACACCGACGACTCGGAGAACGTCGACCCTACCTTCTTCGCCAAGCGGGCCAAGGGCTCCAGCTCTTCCACCCCCGCCAAGGACATCTTCAAGCCCTCTGCCTTTATCCTCAAGGCTGCTCCTCCTCTCGTCTCTACCCCCGAAGTCCGCTCCTACGCGAGCCCGACCAAGCCCGCCTCTTCATCCCGCCGCACTCTTCACCCCCGATCCCCCGTTGCCAGACTGAGCAGCGGCATCACCAAGTCTTCCCCACTCTACGCCCCCGCTGGCCGCTCTCCCACTCGCAGCAAGCGAAACGGACTTCTCTCCAACCGTCGCCGCACCGTTGGCCCCTACGCCCGCGTCGACCCCCCTTCATTCAGCGCCGGTTCCGCCGCTCCTTTCTCTCTTGATGCCGCTCTTAAGGGCACCATCCCCGGCTACGGCTCCTCTCGACCTGCTCCCAAGCCTGCATCGAACCCTCTAGTCGAGGATGACATGAAGGCGAGCTGGTTCTTTGAAATTCACGAGGATACTCCCGAGCAGGAGATGACCAATCTCCTCCAGCACAGCACCTGTACTCTTGACATATCCTCGGACGAGGAGAGCGAGCGAAAGGCCAGCAGAGAGCGCGCCGAGGGCCGTGACAAGGAGAACATTCCTCCCGCCGACGACGTTTCTCAGACCTCAGCTCGCCGATCTGCCCGACTTGGCGTTGACGACATGGCGATCGAGAAGGAGCGTGTCGCTCTCGGCGAGATGAACACGGCCGACTATTATCCTGCGGGCTGTGACGAGACGTCCGTCATCATCATTCCCGCTGATGAGGAAGAGCAACCCGAAAAAGCCGAAGCTGGCCCCATGACCAAGAACGTTGCATTGGCTCCTGAGCCCAAGACAGTGGAACCCGCCGTGGACCCTGTCGCGGAAATTGAGCAGGACATTGATGCCCTCATCTCCAAGCCTACCGAGGGTTCCTCCAAGGCTGCTGTCCTGGAGCCTATGGAGGGCACTGGTGACAGCTTCGAGCTGTGGGAGAGCGGCAGCGCCAAGGACGACACCGAGGCGGCTGTTTCCGCGAGCTCATGAGAGAAAGACATTAATAACGCAATGATGGATGGGACATGACTTGATGTGTCTCCGGTTTCAATGGATGGATGAATATGGCTACGGGGATTGTTTAATACCTGGAACGGAGTACGGGAAGCTGGCGCTCAGGCGTTTGTGGGAACTGACGCAGGCTACCAAGGGCTGGAGTACTGTTTTATCACGCTGGACTAGTAGTATATCGGTTTTGACTGTCAGTATGCGATTCTGCAAGAATTGAACTTTTTTGAACGCTTCACAACTTGGGCCAAGGCCAGCTACATGATGTTTGGGTGACCTAACTTGCCATTCTGCTAAGTACGCAGCGGGATATTGGACTCATGCTGAGCTTGGGACCTCTAATCTTGATGGTCAATTGGAAGCAGTTCCGGATCAGAACTCGCAGTGATTTACGTCATGCCAACATCAGATCACTTTGTACGTTTTACCAGCATCAAATGGGGAAAACATCTCCTACTGTTTGTGCTTCTTCGAAGCTACTGCAGTAGTCAGTCAGTATCCTCTAGTGACTCTCAATCAGCTGATGATTTGGCCAGCCTCGTCACGAGTTCACACTGTGTTTCGGCTCTGCGACAGCCCGAGCGGCACGGCCACCCACGTGAACCAGCACCCGCCTTGCCGGAGTGCCAGCCGCAGAAGGAAACTTCCCCACAGTGTGAATGAGCCAATTCCACTCCGCGCCTCATCATCAGGTTCCCCTCACGTCGGGGTTTGAGAGCAACCTAGCAAGATCGACTCACTGTCGGAAAGAAGACAAAACGGGGTTTAGAACTACCGAGTAGACAGAGCATCACCTCCCTCCTATCTTGCTACGAAGTACCTACCGCGCGGAAATGGCGTCCATCAACGACCTCGCCACGGCGGCCATTGCGACCTCGTCGTCCGGTGCTGCCGAAGCGGCCAGAGGCGCCTTCATCGTCCTCGAGGGGCTGGATCGCAGTGGCAAGACGACGCAGGTCAAGTTGCTGGAGCAGAGATTTGTCGAGGAGGGGAGGCCGGTCAAGGTCATGCGGTTTCCGGGTGAGTTTTCTGGGTTCTTATAGTTGAGGAATGGGACGGCGAGACCGTTTGTGGGTAAGTAGGTAGCTGAGGTTTGCTTCACAGAACGTTCAACACCGATTGGGCAGATGATCGACGCCTATCTGAAGAGCGATGTCGAGATGGAGGACCATGTTATCCATCTCCTGTTCAGCGCCAACCGCTGGGAAGCCGTGTAAGTGAACCTCCGAGCACAGATGTCGTCGACAAAGCTGACAAGGCCCCCAGATCCCAAATCCAGAGCCTGCTAGCAGCGGGCACGACGATCCTCTGCGACCGGTACTACCACTCGGGGATCGTGTACTCGGCGGCGAAGCAGAACCCGACGCTGCCGCTGTCGTGGGCGCGGGCGCCGGAGCAGGGCTTGCCGCGGCCGGACCTGGTGCTGTTCCTGGACCTGGAGGAGGCGCAGGCTAAGGCGCGGGGCGGCTGGGGGGGCGAGGTGTACGAGAAGGCGGAGACGCAGCGGCGGGTGCGGGAGCTGTTCTGGGGGCTGAGCATGGGCGGCAAGGACATCAACGCCGAGGTGAGCGGGCTGGAGGGCGCGGTGTGGAAGCAGGAGGAGGAGGACCTGGTGGTGGTGGACGCGGGCGGGAGCGTTGAGGAGGTGGCCGAGGCGCTGTGGCAGAAGGTCCAGGGGCGGGTTGAGCAGGTTGAGAAGGGGGAGTTGGGCAAGGCTGTGAGGGTGGTGAGGTGAGGTGAGGTGAGGTGGGCTGGTTGTTGATGATGGAGGCACACGCACATGATGGTATGAAGGTTCAACAGTTCCCGAGGAGGAAAACGGATTCCCTTACGATTGTTTCCTTTTCACAACAACTGACAATAGGACCGATCATCTTCCCTCGGACAGAATTGTTGCAAGTTGTTAGACATGTCCGGTTCGAGCAACAAATACTCTCGCTTTGAGACGAGCCTCAGATGAGTCGGTTGCAGCACGAGAAGAAAGTAACTATTTATCAAATAAGACAAACAATACCCGAACACAGCAAAAACATAGGCCAGCCCAGTCATGAATGACTGAATCAACGACTCATTTGTAACAAGGAAATAGCTGGAAACGGCAAAAATGAAATCCCCGAGACCTGGCTCGAACAGGTGACCTTTCGGTATCAAAGGTGGCAATTACAGCCGAACGCTCTTCCAGCTGAGCTACTCGGGGAGTCGCTAATGGAAGACAGGGTCTTTCGCTGAGGTGGAGGATTGTTAATGATGGATATAGACCCCGCATAAACTAGGCGGATAAATCAAATCTTTGTCCATTTTCCTGGTGCGAAAAGAGACACAACCACGCTAAAAAAAGACTGCGAAACAGCAAAAAGAATGAAGATCCCCGAGACCTGGCTCGAACAGGTGACCTTTCGGTAACGAAAGAGGCAGTTACAGCCGAACGCTCTTCCAGCTGAGCTACTCGGGGATTGGATGAGAGGTTTTTGGGATATTGTTGTATAGCCGGGTGGGGAGAGGAGGAAGACGCTAAGGTGCGGTCGAGGTGGAACAAGCCACCCTGCAGGATGATGTAGAGAGGGCATCAGAGGGGACAAGGTCGTTGCGTAGATGATGTAACGGATGAAAGTAAAAGGAGAAAGGTGAGGTAAGAGAGGAATTGACCAGGTGTTAAGATGAATTTGTCTGGAATTTTAAGGCGGTGGATTTGGCCTTGCTTCACCGACTGTCTTGTCTCACTGCGAATCACATTGACTGACACATGGCGTCAGCGGGACTCGCAGTTAATCTCGGCCAGAAGCGTTGGCAACATGTATTAATTGCCGGATCGACTTAGAATTACGCGATAGACACAACTGGCCTATTCAATTCGCTGTAAATTACTTTTGGTGCAAAACGCCTGGACTCGGCCACTGCAGTTTCCCGCCCTTTTCCAACCAGAAGATATACAAAGTAAAGTAGATAGGTAGACAACCCCCCTAGTTGAAGACTACCGTCTTGGAGCCGTTCAGGAACAGGCGGCGCTCGGCGTACCAGCGCACGGCGGCGGCCAGCACCTGGCTCTCGACGTTGGAGCCCTCCTCGGTCAGCTCCTTGGGGTTCATGGTGTGGTCGACGCGGGCGACGCGCTGCTCGATGATGGGGCCCTCGTCCAGGTCGGCGGTGACGAAGTGGGCGGTGGCGCCGATGATCTTGACGCCGCGGTCGTAGGCCTGGTGGTAGGGCCGGGCGCCCTTGAAGGACGGCAGGAAGCTGTGGTGGATGTTGATGATGCGGCCGGACATGGCGGAGCACAGCGTCGGCGAGAGCACCTGCATGTACCGCGCCAGCACCACCAGCTCGACGTCGTGCTGCTTGACCAGGTCCAGCACCTGCGACTCCTGCGCGGCCTTGGTGTCCTTGGTGACGGGCAGGTGGTGGAACTCGATGCCGTAGCTGGCGGCGAGCGGCGCGTAGTCCGGGTGGTTGGACACGATGACGGGGACGTCGACGCGCAGCTGGCCGGTCTTGGCGCGGAAGAGCAGGTCGTTGAGGCAGTGGCCGATCTTGGAGACCATGATGAGCACGCGCACCTTGCGGGCGACGGGCCGGATGTCGTAGTCCATGGCGTACTGGGCGGCGAGGGCCTGGAAGGCGGCGTCGAGGTGCTGCGTCGAGTCCGTCTCCGTGGGGCCGAAGTGCACGCGCATGAAGAAGCGGTTGGACACGGGGTCGGAGAACTGCTGGAGGTCGAGGATGTTGTGCTTGTTGGCCGCGAAGATGCCCGTCACCGCGTGCACGATGCCGGGCTTGTCCGGGCACGAGAGCGTGAGGATGTGGTCATTGGCCATGTTGAAGGGCAATGGGGAAGGGGGGATGCCTGGAAGAGGTTATAGTTGAAGATGGTTGTTGAAAGAGAGAGGGAAGTTCTGAAGGAGGTAGTCCGTAGAAGAAAGCTTCCATCATTGTCCCCCCGCCACTATGACTCCCCGAAGCTTCCCAGAGAGTGAGGGGATATTCATCCCGCGACCCCACTGCGGGCTAACCCTTCTGGATCATTCGGAGCAGACTCGGCGACCCTATGCTGGCATTCTAGACCACTTCCAACTCTGATTAATAGCGTCTAAGCTGTGTTCGCCTGCTCAGCCCACTTTTCCCATCTTCTTTTGCGTGCGATTTGCTCCCTCATGACTGCTTTTACGTAGTCGCTGTCCTCTTTCGTGCCTAAGTTATGATGCGTTGCGTCCCTAGGTCTTAAATCCTCCGTGGCCCCGCATTGCCGGGTTAAATCCCTACAACCGTTGCCAAAACATGCAGGGTATAATTATCAACTTTCGGACAGCTTCAAAGAATCACGAATGCGTCGCTCTTAAACGATTCAGTCGTGCTTTGATTTATTGAAGCTGCCTAAGGCTACCATTAGAGTTTTGTGGTTCACGTGATAGATAAGAAACCTTGTTTTCCAGGTGCCATCCATGCCTTCTTCCATCTTCCTTCGCCGACTGCCCTCCCTGCACCTACAAAGATCCCTTTCCCCCTCCGTCTTCAGAAAGAAACGTAAGTACTTGAGCATTTGATTGTTGACGTGCGACTCGACTCTGTCTTAACTTTATCCTACGACTGCCGCTAACAATAGCTCCAGATACCGGGAATGGAGCCCTCCGAGAGCCACGACTCGAGCCGTTCGGGAGATGGCTCGTCTGCCTTCTGCTCCTCAGACAGCCCAGAATGCCCTCCCCTTGAATGCAACGACCCGGGCCATGCCGAGCCGCTTCCGCCTACCTCTCCTGGACCTGCTACAGTTCCAGAGCCGCTTCCGCCTACCTCTCCTGGACCTGCTACAGTTCCAGAGCCGAAACCCAACGCACTCAAAACCAAGTACGATGAGCTGACCTCGTCGCTCGAGTTTGAAGACTTCTCCTTCATGGGCGCTGATGGCTCTCTTGAGATGTACCATGTTTCTGGAGAGAATCGGAAATTACTCCACGAATACTTGGGCGAAAATTATGACGTCTACATAGTAGACTACCAAGTTCCACTAATTGTGTTGAGCTGTGAAGAACTCCACACTCCAGCCGTTCAGCGACCTTTCATTATTGCTGGTCTCGTCGCTATCTGGAAAACTCTCGAATACCCGCACCCTCTTGATTTTCCTGGCGAACACGCTTGGGGCCCCGCTGTTGACGTCGATTCCGAAATGATCGAACTCGTCAACTACAGGGAGGACATTCCCGACAAGGTCATTTTGTACTTGGCAGACCACATCTTCCCAACATGCGACGCTATCACCGTCCTTTGGGACTGTCTAGTCATCGAACTTCCGAGCGTGAGCGACGAAGAGTTTGCCAAAGCTCTGCAAACCCTTCCAATTGGCCTTGAAGGGTTTCCGTTTTCCTTGTGTTTTCAAAATGGGTCTTTGCTCGGAAATGAAACGGGAAAACGTGCGATTATGCCTCTGGCGCACAAAAACAACCCCGTCTTTGATGACACGGACTACGTCAAATCTGATCAGAAGTTCTGGCCTGGTAGGATGCTTTCCGCAATCGACGATCAGACGAACGAGACGCAGATGGTCACAGCAGGCATCCTCATCCAAAAGACCATTGAAGAGAAGGAAGAACGTCGACTAACATGTTCCTTCCACAACTGGGAGAAACTCGCCAAACGACATCCTGAGAAGTTTGGCGCGTCAGATGATGATGCATCCCACCTTTTTCGTGTCATCCAGGGCTCCAACCCTGGAACGAAAGTTGGCTTTGTCTCGGAGAGAATAGGAGAAACCGATATTGCCTTGGCTCGCCTTCATCCTGATATCAGCTTCGAGAACAAGTTTATGCAGATCGAAGCAGTACCCAAGATCTTCCTTCCTGGAGAGAGAGTCGATCGCGGAGACTTATTTGTCGTTGACTCATTTGTGACTGGCAAGCAGCCGCTCTTTTCTTATGGGTGCCGGTATCCTATCAAACGCCGGGGCACTCACGACATCTGGACTCCTGAAGGGGTGGAGGGACCTTCCCCCAATGTGGCTTACATCTCGCTGAAACAAAACGCATTTGTGGCTGGCACTGGGCTGTGGGATGGTATGTGTGGATCTGTTTTGTTACGCACCAAATCGCACAGGATGAGAGGTGAGAGTCCTGAGAGCCGGATGAAGCGTGGCGAGATTGCTGGCATGATGCATTGGGCAGATCTCACGTCCAAATTCGCGAACACAGTCAATCAGTACATCTGCTACGCTGACGCGTTTGACCCTCTTATTGAGGACGGATGGACTATTGTCCATGAACCAGAGTTACCCGTGGAAAACGAGGAAGGAGACACTGCACTGGGACAGCAGAAGAGAAAGGCAGATAGCGGTGATGAGGTTGCAGACGAGTCCTCGGCCAAGAAGCAGAAAGTGTAGCTTCCCAAAAAGCGAGTCATGAGTCGTGCTCGTTCTTGGCGGAGGTTTGTTGGAGCCAGGCTGGCAAAGACGGAATTCAGGTTCAAGGTCAAGGCGTGAGTCTGGTCAATTGCTGAGAGAGTAGTATGGTTTCCCATCTTCCGCTGAATAAAGAACCTAAGAACCTAAAGACGGTTAAAATTGTGTAGTATTTGGAGCATCGTGACCAGTCCATCTCTTAATGCCCTGTGCCATCTTTGTAACGGTGAGGGCCAATTCCATTTACTCCTACAAACAGGACTCACTATACATCTATATGCTTCCTATCGTTTCCACACGCGCTTAAAGGGCCCTACAACCATCCTCCGTAGCACCGTGCTCTGTTCGTGCTTCTCTTGTTGAGTCTTACGCCAGCGCTGCTGCTCCCCTACCTTCCAAGACCCCCATTCACTCGCATCGAGAGGTCCATCCAGGGCCACCCTGAGACGCAACCCGTCTGCATCGAGCTTTTGGGGATACGGCAGTTCTCGGCCAGCTCGTTGGATTAACGAATGGAGCTGCGCGTTCATGTGCGTGCTCAGATCCGGACACCACGCGCTGAGCCAACTGTCAGGACTCTCGCCATCGTGGACCATGTCGCACACGAAGCCGACGGAATTGTGCATGGCCCATGACGGCCCGAGGTCGAGGAGAGACTCAAAAAAGCCCTTGGCGGGCGGCAGTGGCGCGCCCGAGTGCAGCGTCACCCGTTGTATGTTCCCGTTCCGCTCGCGCAGATAGTGGAAGAGGTGGCGTGCCGAGGACGCGGTGAGGAGCGGTGCCGGTGGTGGTTTCATGCCCAGCGGAAACCACAGCTCGACGGTGCGAAGACGGGGAAAGGCTGCAATGGCGTCCAGCGCTGCGTACGGCCATTCTTGCGTTTCGTTATCCCGGGGGATGTCGAGAACTAGATGCTCGAGATGGGGCAGGCTTTTTCTCAGGTGGACGAGATCGGGGCCGTGGCAAAAGTGTGTCTCCCGTTGTTCCACCCTCGCTCCGGCTCGTGTATCTTCAGTCGCCGCAATGTTGTACCGTGTCGACTGACTAATTCCGGCATACTATCAACACGGTTCCAGCTCGAAAGGCTTATCAGCTGCAGTGGCGAGCTGACTTGATGCAGAAAATCCGCATCGATGCCAGCGCAGACCTGATTCTCGAGCACGAGCTCTCTAAGACGGGGCAGCTTGTGGGCTATCGCGGACGCCAGGAAGTAAGGCACATCGTTCAGCCGGACCAGCCGCGACCAGTCGAACGTCTCGGCCCAGTAATCCCACTCGTAGCCTTTGGCGATATAGCCCTGGCAGTGCTGCGCTCTCTCCAGGCCCCATGGATAGTCGCGCATGCAGAGCTCCTCGAGGGCCGGCGGCTTCTCGCCATTCACCAGGCCGAGGCCGCAGTACGGACCTCCTTCGACCTGTGGTGGTCCGTACCCGTTGCAGCCTCCTCGCGGGTATCAGACGTCGATCATGGGAAGCCTCGTGAGGTTGGGACACGAGAGCAGCACCTTCTTCAGGGCACGCATGGTCTCGACACAGTCTTGCTCGTCGATGAAGGTGACCTGGATGGAGAGCGTGCAGAGGCTCTGGTTACTTGCGAGTCGGTGCAAGAAGGTGCGCGCCTGGATGTGCGACTCTTTGGTTTCGTTGCAGAAGACGGAGGTGCGCAGACGCAGTCCAGCAGGCAATGCTGCCAGGATAGATGTCGAGAGAGGCACAACCGTCGCTCTTTTGAGAGCGCCTGGTCCAGTGCAACCAACATCCCAATCTAGGTGGCGCAGCTCTGTCATGGCGGGCATCACGACGGCCAGACGGGCCAGGATTTCGTTGCTTTTCTCCTGACCTTGCTCGCACTTGCGGCCGCTCACCTTGAGTGTGCGGATTGCTGGAAACTGGCGGAGGCGTCCGATGAGATGGAGGCGGTCGAGGACATGTCCGCTCTTGTCGAGGTCGACGTGCACATGGCTGTGCTGGACGTAGCGGGCCTGTTCGTAGAAGGAAGAGCTCAACAAGGGTACTGTCTGGAGGTCCTCGGGGCGTATATCATGGAGGAAAGTGAGGATGCGTCGTACGATGGGATCTGGTAGCTGGGCTATAGATGGCCTCACGCGGTCCAGAGGAACCGGCTCTTGTGTGGCGATACTGACTTCGACACGGCGCTGTTCTCTGCGATTTTTAAAGAAACGGTGAGAAAGTAGCGGCTTGGAAGTTGGAGGCATGTTGAAGGCATGATGGAGAGGGCTATGATATGCGAGGAGCGAGGAACGAGGAGGTGGAAGGATTCAATGATAGCCTTGATAATACTTCTCGGACTGGGAGGTGGACCCTGCCCCCTCTCGATGTTTCAACCCTCCATAGACTATGTACATCCGCGAAACTTCTTTAAGGCCCAAAAACTAATGTGCGAACTTCGATACTCTCCCGAGGCTCAGCATATAATCTCGTCCGAGGATCCGAAAAGGCCGTATGCGGAACTCGTCCACCAATGTGAGAATCAGGCTTGAGCGATTCACTGTCGAAACATTCCAGTAAGACGCGCTCGTCCCCGGTCATCCCACTCAGGTAGTACCACAACTGTCCAGAATTATACCGAATCGAAGCTGTTTCGCCAACGTATCCGTCTTGGTGATGGTGGACGACGGGGATAAAGTCGCTCTCCGCCAGCGTGGACGATGAGGCAAACGCCAAGGGGAAGGACTCCACGGGTCGTTCGTTTAGCGGTCGCCATACGTTGATGAGACGATAGCGTTGCTTTAGGAGAGCATCGGCTTCGTTGGGGAAGTGCAGTCTAATGCGTTGTTCAACGACGCGGCTGTCTGGTCGACATGTGCCTTTTGGACAGGCGAGCGACGAGCGTTGGGATCGACGCATCGAACCGTGTGGTCGAAAATAAACACACGGTTGGCGCCGGGAATATGGTCCAGGAGAAGACGTTCCACTTCGGGGTAATAGTTCGTCTTAATGGAGTCATCTTCTCTGAACTTCTTTTCAGCGGAGGCCGGTACGCCTTGCAGGATCTGGAAGGCGTCGCGATCAAGAGTAAAGTCAGACTCTCGACCGCGGATATCATGAATCAGAATGTCGTGTGCCTTGTCCGAGTAGTTCCGTTGTGGTTTTCCGCGAGGAGGCTGGTCAACGTAGTCGAAGGGGGGTGTATTGTCTGGGGGAGCGAGGTAGAAGTTGATGGAGGCGGTGACGTCGCCACGAGGAACTTTGGAGAGGGCCATGATGTGTGAGATTGAACGTAATATTGAGAGGTTGTGAATGTCTGAGTTGAGATACCGATTGTAGAGGCGTAGGATATAGACGATCGAGGGCGGTATATAAACCACCGAGTCGAGCTTCTTCGGAAAATGTACGCCGAGTAGATTACAAATTCAGCATCGTTCCTTGTCCCTGATGACCAAGCAGATCATACCTCAGACATGCCATTGGTCTTTGAGGATGAGGGACGGAAATGTCGTGTTAGCCGACATGATGAATCAAGTTTGCTCGCTGCATAGGGGGTGACTAGCTGAACTCGGAACGTCTTTCCCAGGTCCTGCTCTCACCTAAAGGCGCGTTGAAGAAATCTATGCCAAGAATGATGAATATACTGTTGTCGTATCATATCTTGAATGACTTCATCAATAGCACATGGGATAGTTGCGCATGTTTGACTTCATGTCATGTTGCGGAGGTGGCACCTCAGCAAACACGATGTTTATATTGGCGGGGAGTATCGCTCTGAAATCTGTTCCAGAGCAGCAGCAGCTTGTTTTCCATTGCGGGAGTTGCTTTGGCTCATCGCTGGCATGGAGCGGTACTCCGCGAGACGTCATGTACATGACAAATGGGTAGAGAGTAATATTGGTCCTGGAGGACGACTTATACAGGTGCATTCACTATGAGAAAGACTTCAGTGGGATACATGGCGATGAAGAGAACCATCAGATAAGGCCCTGGTTTGAGAACGTATCCATACTAATCACTGCGTCTCAAATAAGGATCTTCTTCGCTTTCATGCCACGTTCCAGCGAGGTATTTGCTGCCGTTGTTCGGAATCCACCACTTGTCATCGGCGGAGTTCTGCTTAACGTGGTCCTCTGTGGTTTTGTCGGGGAAAATGAGATCGGGAAAGTTGCGGCGTGGTCTACGGTTGTCCTCGTTGGGACGGGTGATGTGGAATCTTACGTTGCCGTAAGCGTAAGAAGTGTCTAGGGGCTCGTTCGTGGGCTTGATCGATTGCAAGGCGTGTGTTTTGGCCTTTTGCTCCTCGAAATGGTCGTCCAGATGCGGCATCTACACAGAGAGCCCACCATTCATAGTGTCGGAGACATGCTGATGCGATGCATATCAACCGGGCTCTTGACTTTGTATCCGGGGAAAAGTGACTGCAACCCCGATGTGTGGCGGCATGTGTCGCAGTGACAGAGCGACAGATTTACTGTGTCTGAGCCATCTCGAGACTTCAGCGTAGCTTCTTGAGACACTGTACCACACAAGCAGGCCACCTGTAATGTTATGGTAGGCATTGGAGTATAGTGCTTGAGTAGACTTGCCGAGGAGCCCGAGAATTATACGGAGAACCATAGGTGATAGTTGACTAAACGAAACAACTACGAGAAGACCCAAGCCATGTTATAACAGAGGAATGTCAGAAGGGCATCTGAGGAATAACGGCGTCTTGCGTCTTCTCCGCGGAATATCGCTCCCAGTCTTCTCCCGCGGAACGTCGCTCTCCAAGTGTCGCGGAACGTCGCTCGTATCATTGAACGACGAATCACCGACTGAAAGATAGTTTGGAATGACGATGCCTCCATGGACTGTGATTGGAGCTTGTCCCGACGCTTCGGTATCCGGCAACGTCATCCGCTTCGCACCATGCGCCCTACGACGGGACGTAGGGCGCAGAGCACGAAACAGCGAGCCCGAGACGCGAGTTGACCTATGCTCTCTCCAGGCTGACGCTTTCGGACCCGACTAGAAACATAGTTTTGGTGTCCCAACCATGAGAGGCTGGTTGGAATGAAGCACAAGTATGACCCTAACGACATTTTTTGGTGCAAAAAGTGTGTCGGGAGCGAGGCCTGGGGAGAGCACCTTGACGGGGTGCTATGCCGCGTTGTAGATGACTTGCTGCCCGAGCAGTATTGATGGTATATCGGGCCCCCTTTCCCTGTTTGACGGACTGTTAAACACAGCATATCCATATCTTGCTGGGTCTGGAGGGATTGAAAGTTATGTCAGACTATGTGGGAGAGGTTTCCTGCGTTTTTATTTCGCTACATAGCCAGCTATACTCAATCGTCATCAGTTATGTGCGGTTTTCCCCTTTGGGCAATACCAAAATGACATTCACCCTCATGTTTTGAATATCAATGCGCTCGATTCATTTCAATATTACAAACACTGTACTCTTGGACCTCATTGGAGGGAGCCCACGTACACCTATACTACAGTTATGATCCCAGGTAGCTGGGCCCTGTGGTACTAATACGGGACGATTTAGACCGTGGGTGGAGGAAAATGTGAGGATTGTTACATGTTACGAGGGGCCTGTTAAATCTTCAATCTATTCAACTTAGCTGATTATGGCTCTGTTCGCTGAGATTAGCAGGATTAAACCCTGGGCTACTTAATCAAGCCAATAAGCATTGTCTCATCAAATACTCCTCAAATACAGTTCAAAGCACATACCACGCCAATTCTGAGAGATCAGAGTGGTGGATTTAAAGTCCAGCGCTAAAAAATGAAAACTAACGGGGAAAATATTGACCCCGCCTGGGTATAGTTTCTATCAATGAACTTAGACCATCTATTACTATTATATGAGCGGGAAGCCTATATGAGGGTAATTGATTGGTAGATGGCTGGTCACATTCTCCATGAATCACATTCTCCATGAATCACATTCTCCATTCGAATTACCATGGTCTCAAGGCCCTTACTTCCCATTCGCAAAGTGGCTCAAGGCATTCAATTGGGGACAGAGAACCAGGGCCGCACCAGTCTGCGAGGTTTAATGCATACCTCTCGATTTGTTGCACTAGTAACGGAAAACAGCAGTCCTGATTTGATGGCTAGGAAACCTCTTCCTTCAGTGACCTGATATCAAGCCATCATTTCTAAGTCACTGGTGCATACCAGATCATCTGCCGCCTTATCCGCAACAAAGCAAAAACCAAAATAAAGTGCCCGCGGTTGCGTGTTTTCCCCGCAGTGGCTTAAGGCTATTAGAAGCATCCGCTGACCGCAGCAGGCGGTGTGACGAGTTGAACGAAGAGCTGCCTACACGAGGCATGCAAGGGGGCTGACGGAAGAAGAATCGATCTCAAATATGTGAAGAACAAAAGCGACAGCCAGAACGGCAATCATTTCCTTCTCGGGGTCACGAGGGATTGCTTGTGAATCATCAGAGCCCAATAGGGTAGCACGATCAATCATCTTAAATACTGTGGCTGGCTGAGGTTGCAAGCGGCGCTGTAAGCCGAGTCTATTCATAGCTCTGGAACGTTCGATATCACTGCTGTTCAAACCCGTGGCTGGTTGGAACAGCACAGGAGAGGGGCCGGTGTAAAACATTACAGTGTGGAATGCGTGACGGCCGAAGCACATTGGCTGCAATTCTACAGCCGGAGGTGTATGAACATCATTCTGAGTTTGGGACTGGCATGCGTAAGATTTCAACGGCCCTGAGCGTGCTTGGACCAGAGGGCCATAAGAGAAGAGCTGCTCGCATCAAGATTTGTGCTGTAAATCAGGACATCAAATACATCACTTTTCCCAATCACCCATCTACTCTACTTCAAACCAAAATCATGGCTCTCCGAATTCAAGGACTGCAGGGTATGCAATACTCCCGCAAGGGCTCTGAGTTCGAGGAATCAGACTACTCCTACTTCAACGAGCAGTACGCAACCTCATCTCTCCAACAGGAACACGATATGCTCCCCGCTCTTATTGTTCAGCCCAAGAGCGACGACGATGTCGTCAAAGCTGTGAAATGGGCTCAAGAGAACAAAGTCTCCATTGCCGTTAAGAGCGGCGGACACCAGTACTGTGGTGCCTCTTCGACCGGCGGCAACAACATCCAGATCGATCTCACCAACACCTACAAGGACCTGATGGTTCTACCATCTGGCACGGGTTCGCCCGATCGGGTGTTGGTGTACGTGGGCGTCAGCAACCAGCTCCAAGACTTCAACGCCTGGCTTGGACATAATGGACTCTTTGTGCCTCACGGGCAATGCGCCTATGTTTGCACTGGCGGGCATGGTCAGACTGGTGGTTATGGCCAGCTTGGTCGAAGTTTCGGCCTTCTCGGTGATCATATCAGGTCTATTCGCATGGTGGACAATAATGGTCACGTTGATAAAGACATCAATAAGAGCAACAAACCCGACCTTTTCAACGCCATTCTGGGAGGCAGTCCCGGAAACTTTGGCATCATCACACACTACATCATCGAGGTATTCAAGGCCAAGAGCTACATGGGAACCGTTGCAGGTCCAAACGGGTTCAAAGGGCCACATTGGATGAAGGGGCTCTTTGTCTACAACGCCGACATTCTCAAAAGCATACTGACCATTCTGGCACAAATGTCTGACGACGCTACCAAGCCTCGAGGCTATGACCTTTGCGTCAGCGTTCTCAGTACGGACTTCCCAGTCCCGCTTCTGTTCCCCTCGCTGAAGGATGATACGTTGTACCAAAAGATGCTGGACGACATTAGGAACGCTCTCGTGAAGAAAGTCCTCGACGAGCTCGCGGGAAAGCTACCTGCCCTCATTGTGGTTTATGCACAGTGGTGTCCAATCACCAATAATGATGTGTATGACCAGACTGTCGACAACTGGTTTCAGCAGTTCCGTGACCTTCGCCAGCACGATCACTTTCTTCTTCTCCCCGAGGGCGATGCAACCATGGCTGAGATAACCGCAAAATGGATTTTCCCCAAGCGACGAGAATTCAACCTCCCCTATGTCAAGCGCACCTACGCTACAAACTCGAGGTCCCTTTCTACCAACGGCTGGGTCGACGTCGTGGTGGGGCAACTCAACAAGATCCTCGACCCGAATCAGAAGCTTTCTGATGACAAGTCTGACAAGGAGGGAGATATCTACGACCATTGCAAGCTTTCGGTGCAAATCCAAGGCTTTGGAGGCAATGACTCTCAGTTTTACGTCAACAGGGACAATGGCACTTCGTACAGCTGGAGAGACTCGACCATGGTGCAGACTATGGACTGCTTCCACGACGTGGGCGACAACTACCTCAAGTACGCTCAGGATTGGCAGGCGGCTAATGATAAACTCATGATTGCCCCGAACAGCACTTTCAGTCAACAGGATAAGCGCTTGCTCTGGGGCTCATACGGTGACTGGGACATGTCGAAGCCAGAAGTCTGGAAAACCTATTATGAGAATGAGGACAAGTATCAGAAGCTGGGCAAGGCAAGGGGACTAGCCGATCCAAATGGGACCTTCACAGCCAACCCGTTTGCTGTCACGGCTATCAGGCAGTAAACTAGTTAGAACTAGATGGTTGCAATGGCAAGACGACGAAGTAGGTGATGCTAGGGGAACATGGTCGAAAGTCAATCCATTCACAGATGCTCGATATACGATTTTGTTTTTAGCCATGTGAGTATGTTTATGCTGTTTCACTTTGTAATGCCCAGCCCAGGTTGGGGTCAGACTGTCCCAATTGGCAAAACCAGGACATGTCCATTTTCCTAACCAATTACAAAAGATCATCTGACTCCCAGCAACTCTTTCCACTTGCTGATTACTCCTGCGCCCTCAATTAGAACATACCGGTCGCTGTTGATGTTGAGCTCAAAGACACCGCTGTCGTGGTTGCACGTGCTGAGGGCGATGGACGAGATGGGGATGCGGTCCGGGTGGAAGCGCTCGTCGTTATGCACTTCCACTTCCACTTCCACTTCTAATTCCTGCGTACCTGTGATGATCTCCTTCCAGCAACCTGCCTTTCAAGTAGTCTACTCTGCCTTTATCCTATTCAAGCCTGTCACGTTTACCATATGAACGGGGTGGTGACCGGAACAGGATATCAGATGGACCAACTTCCCACTGCGCCATCGTTTGCTCGAGCAACTTCTTCCGGGGACTGTCTAGGTCAAGAGGCCAGCAGCGGCGAAGCCCGATCAGACGAGCGCTGCAGGGAGGTCCTCGTCAAGGAAGCCAATTATGATTTGCTTTCTTACCTGCTGCGATAAATTACGCAGGTATTGTTCCCACTTTAATCCCCATTGTGTTTACCGTTTCTTCGGAGGGCAGCTTAAAATCGAGCGGCTATGCCATTTTCAGAGCCAACTGCCAATATTATTGGCAATAGTGCGCTTATCTCTCTCTTCAGCTGGCCACTTGATCCAGTCTATACCTTAATAAGATGGAAAGCGCCAAGCGCCAAGCGCCAATTTTCACCTCCACCTTTTTCATCTCGGTTCATTCTTAGTACATTCTGACAGTGTGGTGTTTCGTGGTTATATATTTCCCTAGCCCATCTTCCAATTGACAAGTCCCACACCGTACACTTCCACTCTTTGTTTTATACCCCCTCGCTCAGGACGTTAATCATTCTGTTCCTCTAAAATGGCCATATCAAAGTATCTTGTTACCGTGCTTGCTGTCTTCGGCGTCGCCCAGGCTGGCCCATGCAAGCCATCAACTACAACCTCTGAGCCAGCTGCAACGACGACCGCTTGCAGTCAGGGGCTCATCAGCCCCCAACCAGCCGGCAAGACATGTGGCTCGCACGGCGACATTACGTCGAGCACTTTCCCTCTTGGTTACGGCTCATCGTACTATCAGACTCTCGATAGATGCTTTCTGGGATGCAGCCGGTACCCTGGATGCAAGGCCATTATTTACCTACCAGGCGACAGCTGCGCTTATTACGCTGACGCCACCGAAATCACCACCGATGGCAATGGTGCATCTTCGTTTGCGAGCTATGTCTATGATATGGACTGTTATCAGTTTTGCGAGACTGCTATTTGAAGACTCGTTCAAGCTGGGTTGAATTCCCTTTCGTGAGTTTAGAGCTACCCTGAAGATATTTCGGCCACTGATGCAGAGAACTTAGCTATACCTTCTCTCATCATTCCTTCTGTTTAATCTTCCTATTGTAATGTTATCTCGTTGTTGTACTTTTAGTCACGGCAAGCTCTCTCCCAGTGCTCAGTATGACATTCCCCATGGTGGTCCAATGTCCCGGTAGTCCAGCGCAGGTAAAAATAATAGAAGACGTCACTGGGCGCAAGTGAGCTACCCATGAGGTAATGGATGTGCCATTAAGGTGCTCTGGAACTTCTAGACAGAAGGGAGTAACCCATGCGAAAGTGCTGGTGTGCTCACTGTTAGATAAACGTTATAGTTACGGGTTCGTGTGGTGAGGGCCTCAAGGTTAATTGACATTTTCCTGGTGCGGTAATACCCAAGCTGCCTCGAAAAGTCGTGTCGTACTCCGGTATCTTCCAGTGTCCGGAGAGCGGCTAGAACCAACTCTTTGAGCTTGATGGATTGGTCAAGCGGCCTGCTATCGCTATCGAGGGCCGTTGAGGCACACCTTGAGAAGTTCTCAGAGCCTTGTAAGGCCTGAAGAATAGTATGTCTCGACTCTTCCGAACTGGAGTATCCCTGCGTTGGTAATTTGTCTCGATGCAGTATGGGACCGACAAGAGCAACCACGTCACGAATCTGAGCTCTGCCGTTACATCGATACAGTGCTGATAAAGAGACCGTGAATATTGCCTATGCTGGCAAGGACCTCCTGCGGCAGCAATGAGCCGAGGAAATGACAGCCTTTGTGACTGGTCATCGAGCTTCTCAATATCCGGGCTGCCTCGGGAATTGGGCGGCCCAGGTGTCAACGTGTCGACGTTGTTGTTGCGGCTATCGGAGCCAGCAACTGCCGACTTCTCAAGAGGGTCGTGATTGGAGTCATGAGGCTGAATCTGGATCAAGAGGGATCTAGGATTGCTCTGTGCCATTTTTGACATTACCGCTTGGGTTCTGAAGGTAGACGAGTTTAACTACGTACTGAATAGCCTCGAGAAAGATGTGTGGATGAATTGGTCCCAAGAGCAATCCTTCCCTCGGCTTATGACTCAGTAGGCCCTGGCGAAGGCTACCCCGCGCACGTCTTGGCTCCGTGTATCGGTGGCCGCTGGATTTGTAATGTAATACAACGCGGAACGCTATCCCTGCATTCGACATGAGTGAGTATGAGTGAGGTTGAGGAATGCAGAGTGTGCACGCAGACTCCAGTCGGCTTACCGTCAGCTTTGCGCCCCAGTCAGTATTGACATAATCCAATTCAATGTCGTAGACTCCCAGATTTCATTCTTCCCTCGGGTAGCTTGGGTATTTGTGGAAGGCGTCGACGGACTTGATCTCTCGCATCCTCCATCCGAATCCGTGTATAGTTACGACCCAGACTCTTCAATCCTAGCGTATTCTAGACACGTTGACCGAAGTACACCAAGTTAGTAGATCTAAAGGGCACACGTCCGTGAACCGTCTGCTGCCGAGTCTGCTTATTCCTTACCAACTACCATCATTTTTGACTCAGCCTGCTTCTTTAAAATAGACCTTTACTCGCGAACCCAACCACTTTCTTTATTATCAACTCATTTAGGCAAAGTAACTACCCTTCTAGGCGATATGTCCTTCAAGCCATTTTGAAAGCTCTATCATTAACTAGCCCATCCGCAATATTGAGGATCCTGACCAGGTGTGCTGAGAATCGAGTGTAGTCGAGGAGAACATGGTAAAACGATGCATGACGGACGATTGCATAGATCAATTCCACAACATTACTGAAATATTTGCACTATATTGCGCCCGTAGTAATAAATGTTAGAATGGCCTTTTACCCAGAACCATACAACTCAGAGGTTGGATTTGACGCTCTGTTTGCGCCTCTCTTCCTCTTCAGCGACAACCCTTGGGATGTCCTCTTCAAGACCAGCCTCCATGGGAGTCCACCCTAATAGCTCTTTTGCGCGACGGGCATTACTCCTCGCATTGGTTCCGACCAAAACCGATCCATGAGGAAGTACTTTGTCTGAGTTCGCCTTGTCAACCTCCTCTGCGTCCTTGCTGTGGATGAAACCCTGCTGCTGGGCTGCCTGGGCGACCCTAGCTGAAATGTCCCCGAATGTCTTCAAAAATTAGTAAGATCCTACACAAAGCTATCAGATGACTTACCAGCTCTCCCACTCCCGCCAGCTAGATTCCGTTCTCATTCCAAAGTTCTCCGCGGGCATTCACGTTTGCACCGGCCTCAGCTAGAGAAAAGACCAGTCTCCCTACGTCTCGCACATGGACATTGCCCCATCGGCTCAATCCCTTCCCAACTTGGATACCATGTCCCTTTTCCAATGTGACTCGCGACAGCTGGGGGATTTGAAAGCTGCGCTGGTTGATGGGACCTTCGCCTTGTCCATAGATGATAGGAGGGAGGACGAGCGCAGTCTTGATGTGTGAATTCTGGGACGCGA
Organism: Neonectria coccinea; assembly: GCA_019137265.1. Classification (NCBI taxonomy): domain Eukaryota; kingdom Fungi; phylum Ascomycota; class Sordariomycetes; order Hypocreales; family Nectriaceae; genus Neonectria; species Neonectria coccinea. The sequence goes on along the minus strand of WPDF01000058.1, from coordinate 12,190 downwards.
CATCGAGCATGTAATTGTCCACGGCTCGGGGTGGATGGGCTCGAATCATGGACCGGATGTCAGCTACGCCGGATACGTCGTCAAAAATGGTTGAGGACGGCGAGCCGGGTATGAAGGAAGAGGAGGCAAGCTCTTCGGCGGCCAAAGCACTGGCCCCTGAGATCTGAACCCAGAATGCTGGAATCAATTTGGTTAGTGTTTCATTCATAACTTTTGAACTGGGTAGTAGGAGATGCGTTCAATTTCATACCTGAGTCGGAGGGCGATCGTCTCAGTAAGCCTTTATGGATGGCCTGCACGCTTTTCAGATGGCCGGTCGCAGCCATGTCTGCGTAATGTCAGCGTCGACCCGCTGATTGTTCGGAGGTCTTTTAACATACGCAAGACAACTGCTGCTTTAGACGCTTCCTGCTCCAGAAGCTTGTTGTTGTCGAGGTCCCCGATGATCGTCTTGACTCGTGGGAAAGCCTTCGGATCCGCTCGGCCTTCTCAGGGTCTCGCACGAGCGTCGTGATGGCATACTCAGGACGGCTACGCGCAAGCTCCCGGAGGACCTGCCCACCGATGTAGCCTGAAGCACCGGTTCTGGGAAGAGGTAGTCGTCATTGTGCGGGACGGGCAAGTCAAGTATGTGGGAGTTTACAAGAAGATGTGGCTCATGTTGTTGAATAGATAGTAAAGTGGAAATGGTATGTTAATTGCCAAATAGTTAAATAAAATACTGGATAAATAATAAAAGATTCACTTGAAGGATTCGGGGCGTGCCTTCAAGATGTACAAATAGTCGGATTGACTTGGTTGGGCTTCACTGGCAATCGACGGGTTGTTACCCCAGGTATCCAGATTGCTGACAAATTGACAATACCGCCGATAAACGAGAATTATTTAACTCAATTTTACATCAAATAGTATCTACAAGACATAATTACTAATAATTGTTCGTGGAGAAAGGTTTGCGTAGCGCGAGTTCGGTCCAATTCTACGGCCGTATACGGAAAGGATAGGAGCACCTTTATCGACAAGGTGAACGCGTTTCTTGAAGCAATAAGGACAAAGAGGAGGAAATCCCCAGGAAGGCCGTTGCTACTGCTAGGTCACAGTCTTGGTGGCCTCTTGATCAAGCAAGCTCTCATCAACGCGCACAACAACGAGAAGTATCACGATATCAAGCTGGCAACACAAGGCCTCGCGTTCTTCGCTACCCCTCACGATGGCGGACGTCAATCTCTTGTCAGCATTGGAGAAATAGCTGTCAAGATCGCACTAAGCCTCGGTTTCCAGAAAGGCGACAATATTTTGGACACACTGGAGAAAGGGAGCATGTTCAGTGACTTGATGCACGAGCATTGGAAACAACGCCTGCTAGAATACCCCATCGTATCCTTTTGGGGAACCCTAGACAACGTGAGCAAGCCGTGGATATCATTCCTTTACCCTACTAACCTCTATTAGATCGTCCCGAGGGAGAGCACGTCGTTTGGCTTGCCAGGTACCATTAACCAATAATATCAGCATGGCGTCGGCAGTAAGCAGTCAGCTCGCCGCTTTCTGCAACCCTGAATGCATGAAATGACAAGTAGCTTTCAAGCCCTTGTCTAAACCCTGAGATTGGTCAACAATCGATTTAGTTGCGTCGTACGACTGCAGTGTCTCTTGCTCCAGCTCTCCTTGGGCAGACTGGCGAAGTCAAACGCGGATTCAGCTTCGTCGGAGTCAATATTCCTGTCGATCAATACCTCTAATTTGCTCCGCCATCGGTGAACACAGTCAACACGCTCACACCGCCCAGGGGTATGGCGGCGAGTGGACAGCTGGACATGCCAAGAATACCGCATTAGCGATTGACTGAGTTCTGTGACGATAGAGACAGAATACTAGCATACTGTGGCTCTCAGTTCGAAGTATAATTTGTAAGAACCCGGCCTTCCACCGTTGGATCAAATATGAGCACAAGCACCGTTGGCTTCCTACAACCTATCCTGCCTCCTCTTGTCCTCACATTTCCTTTCATTTTACTCATCTCCTTCATCTCTATACACTTCAACCTCTACTCCACGATGGCCCCCTCCCCAAACGTCTAGCCGACGTCGACCGCTCGAAGACCGAGCCTATCGACTTCAGTGACTCCAAGCTCGGAAAGGTAAAGCCCGTCCTGGCAAAGGCTGAGGGCTTTGCCCTCTCATCCAAAGAGCTGCGGGATGTCTTCGGCATAAGACCGAATGCTTTCGGGACACTCCCGCGCCGCATGGTAATCCCAGACTTCAAGGCTTCGCCTAAGGCCGATGGGTACCAAGTGGTGGGGTACCTGTACATCGTCGAACCCGTTGCTTGGGTGCCTCGGGTCCGCCATGGCGTCACGATTCCTCTTTCGGTGTTCAAGAAGCCGAGCGTTAAGGAGGATAAACCCGTTCACGAGTCGGCGCTGAACAAGCCTGGCGTGGCTGCCCAGTTGATCACCAACACCAGTGGTGCCCTCATCGGAACCAAGGTCGAGCCTCTCACAAACAATGCCATCCACTCCACGGCGACCAAGGATGGGCTCGAGATCCGCGATAACCTCCCGCCGTTCCCGATCCACCAGCTCACCGTGTTCCCCATGCTACGCGTGCGCGCCCTCAAGCAACAGCGCATCGACTTGCACTTAAATGCAGCCAAGAAACTCACGTGGGCCAAGACCGAAACAGCTGACTACTGGGACAAGACGGTTGTCTCTGCGAAGCGTATTTCGCCCGCCGTCGGCAGCTTTCAGCTTCACCCGCTTCCCCTACAGGGCCCAGAGGACCTGTCCAAGTTGCTTTTCATCCAGCCGGTGCCTCGTCTGCTCGATAATGGTGAGCTTGAAGTCACGACGCTCATCAGCCGATCTGGCTGGCCCGAGTGGTACTTGTGGGAAGAGACGCATTGGGTAGATGCTGCGCCGGACAGGTTTCTCATGGTCGCGGCGCCACAGAATCAGACAGCTTTCCAAGCGATGACAACGTGGGCACCATTGGTAAGTGCAGTGTATGGCCTTGTCTTTCAGTGGTTTATGTACTAACATTTTATTGAAGAACCTCACTGACGATCCGTATGAAAATGATGTCCACGGCGTGAAGGACCCTCACACGATCAGCCCCAATACCAATGTCAATTCGAATACCAACACCAACGCCAACAACAACACCAACAACTCTCAGCCTTCTAAATCCAATTCCACTTCTCAGAATGGCACTACGACGAACACAGGGATACCCAAGACAGGCAACAACGACAACACAAACACAAACACTAACACGAACTCCAACACCAACGTGAACAGTTTGGAGCCGACAAAGCCAAAGCCAGGGCCCGTTGTGGACAGCGCTTGCACAGACACGAAGTCCTCCGACAAACCCAACGCTATTGTCAACCCAACCCCTGGAACAAGCAACACGAAGTCTCCTGAAAAGCCCACCGTTGCTGTCAGTCCACTCCCTGGAACGGCTACCTCGATACCAAACACCAACGCCAACACCAACACCAACACCAATGGCATTACCCTCTGAAGCCCGAGACTAAGCCGATCACTGAAACCACACCCAAGTCTGTTCCCGGTGTCACTGGCCCTGTTCATGATGCCAAGCCTATCGATAGCAAGCCCACCCGTGCCAATACGAACGCCAATGGCAACACAAACACGAGCACAAACATCAACGGGGTGAAGCCTGAAGATCAGAACCCTACAAAGAAGGACCCGACAAAGACCAATCCCACGCCCGAATGTCCTCCAGTCAACCCTGTTCAAAACCCAAAGGCGCCTGTAGACAACAAGCCCGTCCCTGCCAATACAAATAGCAACACCAACACCAACGTCAATGGTCTCAAGCCTAAGGACTCGACCGCTACCAACAAGGACCCGATCGATGCCAAGCCCAAGGCCACACCGCAGGTTACCCCCGCCAACACCAACGTTAACAACAACACAAACACCAACACCAACGGCAATAACACCATCAGCGGTAATCCTCACCCCAACTCGTATCCCTTCTACGGCACCATCATCCTGCATTGCCCTTGCTGCCCTCCTGACAGCGGCTCCATTACTGTCAGCTTCCCGACCTCCAAGCCAGTCGTTCCTCCGAAGGCGGTGTGACAGCCTGTCTGTACAACCGACCCAAGTGCCTGGTTGATTCGGAAGGCCTTTCCGATCCTCACTGCTCGACGCCTGATGATCCCTACGTGGGAACTTTCTTTTGTTGTGTGGAACATTTAGTGTAGACATTCCCTCCATACCTTGCTGGATTAATTCCTTTTGTTTCAGGATTCCAAGGAAGAAATACGTATTTCCAGCAGACTGCAGCTGTATCTAGGATATTTCTTTTCTTGACCTATTTGTATTATACAACAATCCCTTGGACTTTTCCTTTGTCACTTTGCAAAAAATTGTGCAAGGTCGGCTTACAACCTGTTGTGACATTGATTCTAGGATGCGAAACATGAAAAATACTTCGTTCTTCAACATGACAAATTCTCCTTCTATCTCATATCATACCAATACTAGCCACCTGTTAATATACATACCCGACACTATGGAAATGCCCTCAAAGCTTAGGCTTCAACACCTCGCCTCTCTCATTCTTGTAAGTAGCAAGGTCGTTTCTCCTGCTGTCGCCCCCGTGATTGACCTGAACAGGAGCATCGAATGGCTTGCTATCCTCCTTAAGCTTCCTATCCTCAATCTCGACGTAGTCCCTCTCTCCATGACCAAGGTACAGCTGTCTGGGCCTCCAGATCTTGACGCCGGAAGGATTGAGCATTTGCTGCCTCCAGTGGGCCAACCACCCCACACACCGCGGAACGGCAAAAAGGACAGGGTAAAAGCTAAGATGAAAAGTCAGTATAAAGTCTTGCAGGTTTCATGAAAGAGAATTACGTACTCCAAAGGAAATCCCATTGCCTGATAGATCAAGCCCGAGTAAAAGTCAACGTTGGGGTACAGGTTTCGACTGCGCATGAACTCGCTCTCCCTGGCATACTGGGCAAGAGACAGAGCAGTGTCGAGGAGCTGGTTCCGGCCTGTGACCTTGAATACTTCCTCGGCAAGCTCACGGATAACCGTCGAGCGAGGATCGACGTTCTTGTAAACGCGGTGGCCAAATCCGACCAGGACGCGCTCGCGCTTCTCGACCTTTTCCATAAAGGCGGGGACATTCTCGGGAGAGCCAATTTCCATCAGCATACGAATGGCGCTTTCGGAGGCGCCGCCGTGGGATGGTCCGTAGAGAGCTGCGCATCCGGCTGCCACGACGCTGTAGGGGTCTACCAACGAGCTGCCAACCTGGAGGACCGTGGCTGTGGAACAGTTGACTTCGTGGTCGGCGTGAATGGTGAACAAGGCGTCCAGTGCCTTTTCGAGAACGGGATGCGGACGGTACTCGTGGCCTGAAAGGTGGTCGAGCAGATACAAGAAGTTGCCCGTGTACGAGAGTCCTTGGGCCGGTCTGTTGAACGGTCGGCCTTGGCGCATGCGGTACGAAGCAGCCGCGAGAGTGGGTGCCTTTCCGATGATGCGCAGAATCTGCTTGTCGAGGACCTCGAGCGCTTTGAGATCTCCGGTTGCGGCGTTGGTGAACAGCTTCTGGCCTCGTAGCGAGGGATTCGCCTCGGGCGTAAAGGCGCCCATGGTGGCGAACGCAGATGTCAGCATGGACATCGGGTGCGAGTCGTACCGGAACGACTTGAACATGCCCTCGATGTCGCTGTGGATATACGTGTGGTGCATGATCTCATCCTGCCAGTTGGTGTACTGGGAGCTTGTGGGCAGCTCTCCGTAAAGGAGCAGAAATGCCGACTCGAGGAAGTTGCTCTTGTGGACCAGTTGCTGGATGGGGTATCCGCGATAGCGCAAGATGCCGTCTTGGCCGTTGATGTAGGTGATTTTGCTCTGGACCACGGCCGTGTTCATGTAGGCGGGATCGTACACTCTGAGGCCTTGGTTGGTCTCATCCTCGGGCCGGTCATCTTGCGGCTCTGCCTTGATCTTCTTGATGTCGGTGGCGAGGACGGCGTTGTGCTCGATGGGGATCTCATATGCTTTTCCCGTGCGATTATCCACCACCGTCAGCGACTGACGGGGGACGACGGTCTTGATGGCCATGGTGAAGAGTGAGGAGCTGGAGGGGATGAAACGAAGAAGCCGAGCGACAGGTGAGATGTAGGATATAAGAACAGCCCTCTCTGGCTCGTTGAGAGTGAAATTAAGCCGCTGAGAAGAATCAAGAAAGGACAAGATTTGCAGAATGTCAACGGAACAACCACGTCTCGGTTGGCAATGGCCCGCCGTCAATGGGTCGCTAGCAGGCATCTGATCAGTTCGACCCACCGAGGTGAGCACATGCTGGCTCGAGCTTACCGAGGTCTACGGATAACCCACTAATAAGCAGACTAGACATTAATTAATTCCGCAATCAAGTGCCGATTTAATACCGGGTCCACCCTCGGTTATTCTCCAGTTCAGGGTAGCATAAGCTACATAATGTCATAATGTTAACGAGTAGAATTGGGTGATATAAAGCTCATGCTGGAAAACTGAAGTGCTTCGCAGTCGGCCTGAATTTGGATTTTGGCATGTCCGCAAAGTCGTCGCTGCCACCAGCCGCTAGCCACAAGCCACAACCACGATGCACGTGAAACAGGCAAACCACATCAAACATACCCGTACTCATTTGACATTTTCTATGAACAATGCTTGCTGGTTTACTTCGAGTACGAATACAACCCCCTACCAAATCTCCTTCCTTCATCACACCTCTCCGCTCTCCACGCCCCCTAATTCGCCGTGTTTCATCCGTCTTCCTCTGCTAAAATAACACCACGCCCTAGAGACCACCAACCACTAAAGCTCCCCAGAGACTTGACTCACATAGAGAATTAAACATAGGGTGTCCTCTCCTTGCGCTTTTCAAGCAGCCGGGTAATGCCACCAGTCTCCTTCTCCATAGTTCAACCATGTCCGGCTCCGCGATACTCACTGAAGTCAAGGCTCAACCGACTCCAATCCCACCTGCGCGACAGGTGTACAAAGACGAGGCTCAGCACTGGCCCAAACAGCAAGTCCAGAATACCGAAGAAGATAAAACTGCCAGTGACTCCGATATAGTTGCCGCCGTCGCTGAGCCCAAACGCAATAGGGTACAACAGCCAAAGAAGATTCGCCCAAGAGGCAAGGATCATGTAATCACGACTGATACCAAGGCGCGATGCCTCTGAGCGGCTCTCGTTGAGCGTGCTCATTGCAAAAATGATCCAGGAGAATGTGCCAAAAGCGAAGAATCCCCACTTGTAGTCCGTAGTTGTGAATGCAGCAGCAATGTAGGTGTTAGAGCCAAAAGGTAGGGAGCGTGATAGTAATAGATAGTCAGTAGCGATAGCGCTATGAACTCAAAGGTAGGGGTCGTAATATTATAAGATTAATCTCTAAAGTCCCTATAATACTAATGAAACGCCCTAATTTATAGGCACTTCTAGCGCTTTATATATATTTAGCCCTTAGCTTACTATTCCTTTGCTAGTGCCTATTTAGTATATAATAGGATTTCCCCCTTTCTAATAATCTATCTTAGGGTATTAGTTATATTAGTAGAGCTTTAGAAAGTTCTTACTTTAACCTTAGCTTAATTCTTAATCTAATAATAAGCTAGTCTCTTATTAGCTTATTATAAGCTTTATACTCTATCTATATTATTACTTCTTTATTATAGATTCCTAATTAAGTTAAATTCTAATAGACTATTATAATCCCTTATTATATAATATTAAGTTAAATAAGTAATTAGCTAGTAAGATAATAGCTATTATAGATTTATTAATATAGTAACCCTTAAGATTGCTTATTAGTTTCTTATTATAACTTAATACTATCTTTATTAGTATTTCTTTTCTATTTCCTTCTTAATTAGGCTAAATTCTAATAGACTATTTAATAAACTTATTATTCTTTATAATAGTAAGACTATAATAAGGTTACTTATAGTAAATTACTAGTTAGGTTATAGCTTAGATTAAAAGCTTTATTAGCTATTAAATTAATTAGGCCTTTCTTTTTTCTTCTTTTAACCTTATTATAATCCTTATAAGTAACCTAATAGCTTATATATATAAGCTTTACTAAATCCTTATTAACCTAAAGTATAGTTTAACTTCTTTATTAATACTTTTATAATTAATAAGTAAGTAACTTATTCCTTAATATCTTTATATTACTATTAGTATACTAATATTAATTATAATCTTAATATAGCCTTTAGCGCTTAATCTAAAGCTACTTAGGCTAAAGCTAATAAGGCTATTACTAAGGCTATTAAGGCTATTAAGACTTATAAGTCTAATATTAACTCCTCTTCTAATAAGGCTTTTAATCTCCCCTTATAAGTATTATAAGTATTACTATTTATATAGATAGCTACTAATATATAGTAGTCTTAATATATAGTCTATTTCTTATACTTATTATACTTAAGCGCTTTACTTATCTAATAAGCTAAAATTAGTATACTATAATATATTATCTTTAAGTAAGTTCTTTCCTTTATTTTAGTATATATATAGTATTTAATTAGTATAGTAATTACTTTATTAAAGTATACTTACTATTTAGGTAATAATAAGCCCTATAAAAAGCTTACTAAGCGTATTAAGTATCTCTATTAGGATTTAGTAATTAAGGGTATTAACCTTACTTATAATATTATAAATTATTTTATAATTAATTTAGAGTATATTAAGTACTAACTAATTATATAGGATAATTAGTCTTACTTAATTAATAAGTATTATAAGGCCCTTATAGCTATAAAGTTAGTCTTAAGTTTTACTATTAGATAATATACTAATAAGTATACTATATTTAAGTATAAATATTATTATATTCTTACTATTTATAATTAGGCTATTTACTTAAATATAGTTAACTTTTTATACTTACTTATTATTACTATTTATACTCTTATAGCTATACTATCTTTAGTAGTAAGTTCTTTTCTTCCTTATTAGGTTATTATTACTTACTAATCTATATATAGGCCTTTAGGATTATTATTATCCTTACTTTACTAAAGGATTACTCTTATAGTATTAAGTTACTTAAGAAGGTAAAGAATAAGGAGATAAAAGAATAAGGAATATATAAATAGAGTAAGTAATAATAGTATAAAGGCTATACCCTTATAATAAGCTTAATTAGTAGATAATTAAACCTTTTTACTTTTAATTTATTTTTTTACTATTTATTTTATTAAGTTTAATATAATTAATATATACTTTTTATAATAGTTAATACTTTATAGTATTTATACTTTATATACTTTATCCTTTCTTTAGATAATTTAATTAAGTTATCTTTTTATCTTAATTTATTATTTAACTCTTTACTTATATACTATTATTAAGCCTTTATCTATAAAGTTCTTTACTAGTATTTAGGAATTTATATTATAATTATAACCTTCTTACTTAATAAGATATTCCCTTTTATACTTAGGACCTTAATATATAATAATATATTCTACCTTATAGGTCTTATTAAAGATAAAGGGGTAATTTACTAGCTTAATAAGTATTTTATTATAGCTTATATAGTGCTTAAGGCTTAATATATTAAAGATATTATATATTAATACTATTAAAAGGAGCTATAACTTAGCTACTAGCTTATAATCTTTAATTATCTTCTTAATCTAATAGGGCTTAATAAACTTCTTAATAAGCTTATAGTTAGATTATTATAACCTAATATTCTTTATATTAATAAGAATTTAGTTTCTAACTATAAAATTAGCTATACCTTACTTATAATTATACTACTTTATATATTATTCTTAGCTTTTATATAGTAGCTATTAGTTTTATCTTTTATTCTTTATATCTATTTAATTCTTTCTTCTATATCTTAATTTAGCTTATTAATTTCTAGGATTAAGTTTCTAAGGGTGAATAGGGTATATCTTAGTAGTACCTTTATAGGTAATACTTTAAGAGCTAAATAGACTAATATATTATATATAAATTAAGTAAGGTATAGCTTATCTACTTAATCGGTTTAAGCTTTATTACTAAAGGTCTATAGATAATATCTAATTAGCTAATTTTATCTCTCTATCTAACTATTAGTCTAAAGATAGAATATAATACTAAGTTACTATTTAGTCTTAAGGTAGGAGTAGAAAGTTCGCTAGAAAGCACTTATAAAAATAGATCTATAATTAGATATAATTCCTTATAGTAAGCTAAAGAGCGGGAAGATTTTTTCTAGGTAAAGGGTAGTTAGCCTATTGCTTATTAGCTGCTTATTTATTAGGAGGTAAATACTTATCTTTATTAAGTAGTTAATTACTACTAATATTATATTATAAAACTTATTATAATAGGTTAGCCCTTAAGTAATTATAAAAAGGTACTAGAATAAGGTTATTACTAAAGTTAAGAGAGAAAGAAAGGAAGCTAAAAGCTTCCTATCTATTTAAGCTAAATACCTATTTACTATTAACTAATCCTATAGTAAGGCCTTATTATAGTTAGAAGATAATCTCTTTATTTAGCTTAAGCTAGAGTAAAGCTTTAAACTATAATATACCTTCCTTCTCTAGGAAGTTAGCTAATAGGCAGTTTAGATCGCTTACACTACTACTTTATTATCCTTAATAGGCTTAGCTATATATATAATGTATTTACTTAGTATAATCTCCCTTCCTAAGGGAACTTAAGCACTTAAAGAAGCGCTTCTTTTTAATACTTAATAGGGAATTCCTTTATAAAGGCTAGTTTTCTATTTATCCTTAGAAATAAGTTAGTAATAATACCTTACTATTTATATAGTATTCCTTATCACTTAGTTAGTTTATAACTTAGTCTAATTATATAGCCCTAATAGACCTAATTAGCTAGATTAGATTAGTCTAGCTATATATAACCTAGTTTAAATAGGGTCTTAGCTAATTAGCTACTAGAGTATAGTATAGTATATAAACCCTAATTAATCTAGCTAGAGATTAGCTTAGTTTAGACTTATAGTATATTTAAATAGAATAATATATATATTCTTAATTTTAGTTAATTTAGGCTTAATCTTAAATAGCCCTCTCTTTTATATACTTATTTAAAAGGGAATTAATCTCCTTAGTTAAAAACCTTTTCTTCCCTAAGTATTAGTTTAATTACGCTTAAACTAGTATTAAACTATCCTTATAGCTTAGGGTAATTCTATTTAAAGTATCTAATTTTATTATAGTAAAGATAGTAGTGGTATAGCTAGCTATATTTTATATTAACTAAGTTAATCTATATTATATTATTAGATTAATATAGGGTATTATTATTAGTAGGTTTATTAGGTTAATAATCTTTAAAGACTCTATTAAATCCCTTTAGTAAAGTAATAAAAAAGGTATATTTATTAGGCTATTCTTTACAATTAAGTTATCTCTTAATAGATAGCTATAATCTAATTATAAGAATAAGTACCTTATAGTTATTAAGCTATTAGGTTATACCTACTTTAAAGAGTGTAAATTCCTAATAATTAATATAATTATAAATACTCTCCTCCCTTTATTATTATTATATAACTAAGTAAAGATTAGTATATTATTACTTATAGGGCTTACTAATTATACTCTTAATATAAATAAGAAATATATTAGGTTAATTATTATAGTCTCTATTTTAAGATACCTTTATAATATATAATAGAAATATACTCTTAAAGGTACTATTAAGCTATATATATATATAGAAGAATTATACTTAGGACTCTCTAATTATAAGTCTATTAATAGTGAATTTTATATATATTAAGATTAATTAGGAGGGAAGCTTATTTTAATTCTTAAGCTAGTTAGATATAGGTAAAATTTAGCAATAGGTATTTATTATAAAGATCTTATTCTTATAGGGGGTTTAGTATAAGAGGAACTTTAGTAAATATAATAGGCTAGCCTTTAGGTAGCTATAGAAAGGTGTTAAAATAAGGTTATTACTAAAGTTAAGAGAGAAAGGAAGGAAGCTAGAAGCTTCCTACCTATCTAAGCTAAATACTTATCTACTATTTTAGCAGCGGAAAGAGACTAAAAATAACACTCTAACTTAATAGCAATCCTTTAAGAGGGTATATAGAAAAGCATTATATAGGCATCTTTATTAGTTAGCCTAAAGCTATACTAAATTATATATATATACT
>WPDF01000057.1:0-179445 GCA_019137265.1 Neonectria coccinea | reverse complement strand
CGGCCCCCCCCCCCCCCCCTAGCCATAACCACCCAAATCTCACCCCTCCACTACCCTAGCCACCCGACCCCTATCGCCCCGGGGGCGCCCCCCCCCTACCTCCACCCCCTAAAAACGCCCCTCCACCAACCCGCCACCCAGCCCAGGCTGCCTTGTCCCCTCGGGCACGTCCCGTCATCCTCAGGGCATTCATATTCCTCGGCTCCGCCCCAATTTCGCATCCCATTTCTACTCCCAGCTCTACTTCAACACCACCTTTCCACCTTTTCCACCTTTCTCATCAACTGATTCCACCGGTCTGGACCTCACTTCGCCTCTTCCATCTTCCGTCTGCCAATTTCTTGCTTGACGCAATCCATCACCCCACCGCCAGCATCCAACACACAAACAAACAAACGCCAGCTCCTTTGTTTATCTGGCCTCTGTCTCCCTTTCTCCAGACAAAGAACACAACCATCCACCTCACCTCACCTCACCTCACCCGCCCGCCACTCAAGAGCAGCGCAGGCCGCATTCGAGCTTCATAAACTGCCAACATCCTCTCCTACTTCTGCCACTCTCCAACCAACTCTCTTCGAATCCTTCGGACCAGCTCCATCACATTCAACCATCACATCATGTCTTCATCAGAGTCAAACTACTACTACGCCTCCATGGACGCCAGCGCCTACACCTGGGTCCAGCCCACAGTCATCGAGGACGATGACCTGACCTTTGGCGGCAAGTCCTTGAGCGCCTGGTACGAGGAGGAGCGCCGCCGCCTCAGCAGTGGGAGCGGCAGTGATGACGGCGAGGAGCGTCGAGGCCGCGAGCGCGTCCGGAAGCATCACTCAAGATCCGGCAAGTCCCACAAGAATTAAACGCGCCACGACTACCCACGGCCCGGCCTAGAAGGATACGGGATCGGAGCAGCTCATGGGAATTCAACCGTTGCGGCTATACTGCGCGGAATTGAGTCCCAGCTCTCAACCATGATACCCGGAACTCTGGACACTTCAGCATCTCCACCTGCAGCATACATCCCTGCATCTCATACCCGCACCACCAGCATCTCCTCTCGGAAGGACAATAGATTCCGCACCTTACATTTATATCCTCGTCGGATACACACCATACACTCGGGATGAGCCGAATAACTCACCACAATAAACCTTGTACACAAACCTCTTCCGTCGCCATCTCCCCCTGCTCTCGCTCAATCCGAACCAACCTCTCACATATCCCGACGTCGACTTCTGCACCGCTCAGCTCGCTCTGCATCCTCATCACAACAAGCGCATTTAGACTTTTGCCTGCTCTCTCACATCTCATCCGCCGCGCACGCGCAAACGGAACTCACACCACGGACACACATTCATCGGGCGTTGCTTTTTTCTCTTGCATTTGGGATACCCCATGTGGTTGATTTCTCCGTTTTCTTGTCGTTTTGAGGCTTTCAGGCCTCGGTGCCAGCGATTTTTTTTTCTTTGCCTTGCCCGTTTGGTGGCAAGAAGAGGGTGCGAGAAGGGGATAGGATACGGGAGATTTTGGAGCGCTTGGGTAGCTCACAACAAACTGAATGGCAGGAATACCATAACTTTAACCTTCACCTCAACTGCTTCATGTCTTATTCTCGTCGCTACGTGATGTGTTTGATGTCGTGTCTGAGCGGTCTGTGGCGGTATGCCTCTCCACCCGCCATCCACGGCAAAAAGGCGGTGTTTGTCAAACGCGTGTCGGCCAAGTGCCTGTGAGTCCATCAAGCGTCAACAAAGTGTCAACGGCCCCAAGGCGACGATAACTGTTCCCGCTATTGCGAATAAGCTTGTTGTCTGACGCCGTCATCACAGTCACACCCGGAAAAACCGCTACAACCACCGAAACCCCATCACGCCGTCGGCGCAGATGATCCACCCATGAGGTCATCCTTCCCGACCCCCACGATGGGAAGAAAGAAACACGGGCGTCGTTACAGTCGCCACGGGGAGGACAAAACCCGAGAGGGAGCCCGAGCCAAAAAAAAAAAAAAAAAAAAAAAAAACTGGAAGTTTTCGCCTCTGTGGACGGCCCGGTATCTTTTGTTTTACTTTACACCCCCTCCCCCGCTGCGGAAAACACGGAACCGTTTTTCTTGGCTGTGGTTTTTTTCTACACTTGGATTCTTGGCGGCGATGCGATGCGATGCGATGCGATGCGATGCGCGGCGTCGATGACGTAGTTGCAGCTGCACAGCACCCGGATTCTTCTGCTTGGTCCCTTGCATGCGGCTTTGGCATATTTTTCAGAACCCTGACCCGTGTGGCTTAACGTTAACTATTGCGTCGTTTTTCCTGTTTCGAAACAAGAGGTAAAAAAAAAATCGATGATGCGTATTTATTTAACAAACTGCAAAACCGGAATCTTGCCACAATGCGGTTTTTTCGGATATCTGCAGAACCCCATTTCCCTGGGTACCGTTTCTTTTCTCCCCCCCCTCTCGCGCGTTGTCTCATCTGGCAGACCACATGCGCGTTGCAGGGTGACATGAGGGGGTCATTCGAGATCTGAGCCTTTTGGTGCTGGGCGCCAAACGACCACCACGTTGCATCCGGGCGTGAGGCCATCCCCGTGGTGGGGGTTTCGCATCAGGTCACTCCCAGAGGGAGCCTTAAAAGACAACGTGAGCCCGCAACGTGTTCAGCCTCACTGTTGGGATGGTGTCGTTCGATCGCTTGGGCTGCCTCGCGATGCGGTTTTTCGACGGCCCAGGCCTGGACTTGTCCCCCCGGTTGTGTGCTGTCTTTGTGGTATTGGGGATGTCGCATTCGGGCAGCATTCGTTGACACTGCGGCGTTGCTGTTGGTCGGTCGGTTGCGAGTGTAGTTTGCACCGTATCATTTGATCTGCAATTCCCATGCTCCAGTATTCGGCCCATTGTATACTGCTGTTGGTCGACGGTATGGAAATCCAACGCGGCAGCGATTGATCTGCAAATGCCTCGGCTCGACATGACTCTTGTCTCTCTTTTAGCTTGTGCCATCTTCACATAACAAACCCTCGAGCCTCTTAAACCCTCATGTCTCACCCGCCCGATCTGCAACCCGCCTGTCCCCCAGTTCTTCCGGGAGATCTCGCGCCGGTCGCGTGCTCACGCGATGCCGGCCGGGCAGGCGAAGCGGCTCGCCCCGACCGCCCTTCTGCCCGAGCTGCCAGCCACGTGGTGCACCCCCGATCGCCGTGGTTGTGGTCGTATCCGACCGGCAACAGTGCGTGCGGCTCGTCTCCTCTTGCTTATCTTAGGCGGCGGCAAGGGCGGGTTCGGATGTCTGAATCGCGGGACGTGGGATGTAGTCTGTAGCGCTCCGAGATCGTCTAAAGTGCTCGCATTAGTGACAATATCGGCGTGGGGTTACGTCTACTTGTCCTGTTTCACAACGAGTGTATATCGTTGTCCGTCTCGGCATGCGGATCAAATGTATTCCATATGGGGGCATCCTCGTTCGCCTCGTGGTTCAGCAGCGCCAGTTGGTTGTAGGCAGACTGCGAGTCCGGATAAGGAGTATAGTTCAGCGTTGCGAGGCATTCGTAGACCTTGTTGTATCCCGGGTCGGTAACCCACAAAGGCACTCCCTACGAAGGCGCAAGGGCATATGTGCCGAGTTCAAGGCCAACTATGTTCGTAGAAGGGATGGACGTAGGAGTTTTCCATTTGCGCAAAGTTCACCAGACGATGTCCCGATGCCGAGTCTCGCGAGTTGCTCGTAGGCTCTGGAGCACCGACTGGCCGTCCGGGTTGGCTCCCTGTGCCTTGTTCTCGACGACGCGCATCTGCTCAGTCAGTCATGCAGTCGTGACGCACGAAACAACATTCTAGTGTAAGAGGCCACGAGCAGTTGGAGCTAACCAGAAAGGCGCGCACTCGTGCTATCGTGTTTCTCATCGAGGTTCTTGGGCATGTTCCGAAATCTGTAGAGGAGTCGAATTCGGGAGCGCAGGAGGAAGTTCCTTGACTACTAGTGACGTCCGTGTTGGCTCGGGGAGATGTAGAACAAGGCTTCCATCTTTGTCCTCTCGGGAGGTGTTTTTATGTATGCTCTTACTCCCCTGCTAGTCCTTCTACAACGAGGAGGCAAATGGCCAGCACTACGATGAGGACAGCCGATTGATAGCTTCAAGGAATGATCACATTCATGATTCCCAATTTTGCCAACAGTCCGAACTGGATGTGTGGGCGTGACCATCATATTCTGCTGCAGACATTTCGGTATACTGCGGGCCAGTCGCCTTCATCGTTAAGCCGGGGAACAGGTCAGCGACAGATCTGGTAGCATTAGGGTCTTCTTCTTGCGAGCTATTACCGTTTGCTTTACATGCGCTCTTCCGTGTCGTCGAATAGAAGGCTTCGTGGAACTTGGTTGGATTGGTGGCCAGCAATTCGGAGAGCGTGAATGGACGACAAGCTGATTGTAGGGTGACGAGAAGAAGCCATCTATTGAGAACAAAGACATGGTGACACGCAACTCGACAGCTGGGGAAGTAGAAGCGTCTAGCCCCTGCTCTGAACACTCACTGGCTGCCCGTGTGTAAACCCAGACGCAGCAGATCAGGTCAGGAGTAGACAGGCGGATGGACCAGGCAGGTTAGCAGTCCAAGCCCTCTTAGACTCGAATCGTCTCAATACACGATCCTTTCCGGAGATGGGGCCAAGGGTGCGCCACCAATCGGCCGTGGGAACGCATTGAAAAGACGTCTACTACGGTTATTGACTACTATGCATGTGGAGTAGCCCGGAGAATAGTCATGCGGCACTACGCCTCAAGTGTACAGGGGGTGATGTTTCGCGGGAGCTGGGGATGTGGTCAATCTGGTGGTTAGTTGAGAAGTATATCAACAGAGGCCAGTAATTTCCTTGATACTATTCTGTATCTTCTCTTCACTCAGATCAGAACTGTCGAGTCGCGACGGGGCTGTAGGGCTGAGTGTCACCGATGCACAACAGACAAGGCAAGTTTCAGAACCGGGATCACAATGCACGGACGGGCTGGCGCATGATTCCTACTGCATTGTTTGCCGTTGCCTCAGTCTATTTCTGTCCATTCCGGCCCAATCGTCCGTGCCGTTAGTCTCGGCAAGTCTCGTCTCGTCTCATCCCCTTCAAAGGGATCGGGACCTTAGTTATTCATTCCAAGCTCAGGGTCAAAGAAATGCGGAAAACCCCTAGCGTTGTGCCTGGAACGCTCCGTAGGTAACAAGCTTTTGTTGTCGTACCGAAGGCCTGGATCCCCCCCCAGTCCGTGGACATGGCGCTGCGTCTTGAAGGCAATTGTGTTTTTATGTGTTTGCTAGGCTGTGGCGGAATAGATCAGAGGTCCTGGACCGGTCGTGGCGTCTTATTTGCGCGTCCAAGCCGAACGAATCCCTCAAGGCTGAATCAACGAGTCTGACAGTTTGGAGTAACTTATGCAGCCTGCGGAATACCCAATGCAGTAACCCCCCTTCAGCAGCCTCTTGCAACCCCTTGGCTGCGACTCTTTGATGCAAGCTGCCTGGTCGATCCTCCGCATTTGCGACTTGGCACAAAAGAACAGTAATTAATCTCCCGTTTTTTTTTTCGCATCTTTCAGGCGTCCCCCGTCGTCAGCATCACCCACCCGCGGACACCGGGATGCCGTCATTCTTACGGACTGCGTCGCAAGGATGGTATCGGATCTCTCGGAGACGGCATGGCCTTATTACACCGCCCGAGGTTCTTTTTTGGCTCGCTGCGGTTTGACTCACTCGCCGTGCACACGCATGTCGCCCGCCGCCTCCTTCTTTTTTCTCATCATCATCCATCCTTCAACCCTCCGAGTGTTTTGCATTCTCTGGCTCGAACCTTATCGCCCGAGCATCGGACTAGGGGGCGTTCTCGTCACCAGCCAAGACCCCTTGTGACCATGGCTTCCCTTATCTAAGCTTCTCGTTTCGCAAGCCAAGAACCAAAACCAAAAAAAAATTGGCTGCACGCGACTACTAACAAGGAGAAAAGAAAGGGAGGGAGGAAAAGGGCCCAGATCTTGATGAGGCTGTTTACTGATGATTGCGTGGTTGTGTGCGTGCTCAGCCTGGCTTGGTTTTCTGGCTGATGATGATGATCAGCAGGCTGCAGCTGCCACTCTTTCTCAACCCTTGTCAGCTTAATGATCCCGTTGATCCCATTCGAGGTTTGCTTTGCGAGTCTGTTCCATGATGCCGCTATTCCATGCCACCATGACACTATGCACAACTATTCGCAATGCCCGCTACCCGTGATGCCCTCTCTCTCCCTTCGCCTCCCCGCATTCCCATTCGCCCTCGCCGGCAAACCTTGCTATCCGGCCCCAGCACAGCCGCCGCCCCTCGTCGAAAGTCTACTCTGCCGTCCCGTAGCCTCTACCAAACCAAACCAACCCAGAATCTTTGCCATATCTCAGCCCTCTTTTTTTTTTTCCTGTACCCTCCACCACTAGGCCTGCGACCTCCTACCTGCGGGCTGCGGCATGTGACGACGCCCACCACCCTCAATCACCGTCTTCCTCTGCAGTGGCGTTTCGCCAAAAAGTCTCGCCCGTTCGCCTGCGGCCGTTGGGCACCGACTCCGCGGACGAGGGATTGCCTGCACCCAGGGAATAAATAAGTATATAATAGCCCGCCTCGCTTTGACCCTTGCGCACTTGGGATCGAGTCTAAAACAAACAAAACAACCAAAAGCAGAGCCCAACCAACCAGTCTGCCCCTGGCATTCGATATAAGCAGGGTCCTGCCTGGTGATGACGACCCACCTCGACCCAGCCAACGCATCAACGCATCAATTCTGCAACGACGGACGACGAGGCGATTGAGACCCGAGAGCCAGAAAAAGCAAGGAAGGAGAAACTCGATCAACACGATAGTTTGCTTGGGGGCAATTGAAGTCATAAACCCGTCGACCTGCACCTCCCACCGCCTGTTCTCAACACCACACATCACCACACCACTTACACTGAAGACGATCACACAACACCACTTACACTACACCACAATCCACACCCACCATGCTTCGAGAAACCCGCCCCGGCCGCCTCTCCATCGTCTCCGTCGTCTCCGCCTGGAGCTCGCCCAGCGACGACGGCGTCCTCGTCACCAAGCACCACGTGCCCTCCATGCAGCGCAGCCGCCAGGCGAGCACCTGCTCCGACCAGAGCTGCGAGGCCATGACGGCCGACGAGACGCGCGACCTGTGGAAGTGCATGCTGGAGCTGCAGCTGCGGTACGGCTGCTACAACTCGACCCGCATCGACATGGCGCTCGACGCCGGCGAGCACGGCGTCGACTTGATGCGTATGTTTATGCCATGTCTGTGTGTGCAATGGACGTTGCTAACTCCTCCCAGCGAACCGCTTCATCATCGACACCCTCAACGAGTCCGTCGTGCATCTCCCCGACGAGGGCCGCGAGCTCTTGAACCGATACCTATGCCCACCCTCGAGCGGGGAGAAGCAGAAGTGGAAGTTCTGGAAGAAGGACTGAAGCATGTCTAAACGGCACTTGCGAAAAAGCTATTCCTTTTCATGGTTGGGACATTGGGGGCGTGTTTCGGCGTTGGTTGCATGGGCATTAGATCGGGGCATCGGGAGCAGGAGTTCATCTACCAAGCCTTTTTATTACTGGATACCCGAGCCATATCAAGAATGGAATCATAGTTTATTCATTTTCACTACGCAATTAACTTCATAAACTCGTCCCCGTGTCCCATGTGGTTGGCCTGGATCTGCATGCTCTCCAGCACGCGCTGCTTGACACGCACGTCCACAATGTCCATGCCCGCGAACCCGCCGTGCGTCTCGCGGAAGTCGTACCCCCGCAGCGTCCGCCACATGCGCGCCATCTCGGCCACGCTCAGCGGGATGAAGTTGGGGATGCTGTAGAGGAAGGCAAACGCGTTGAGCCCCGGCGGCCTCGTCCGCGCCCCGCCCGCCGCGTCCGCCTCCCAGCTGCCCACGCCCGACGCCGTCGTCATCAGCGTGTCGGCGATCAGCAGGTGGCCGTCGAACAGCAGCACCATGGACCCCGGGAAGTGGCCGCCCAGCTTGATGGCCGTGGCGCCCGTGGCGCCGATGCGCGTCTCCGCGTCCGCGAGGAACACCTGGTGCGCCGACGCCGCCGTCGTCCACGCCCGGTCCTCGGCCGCCAGGTACACGGGGCACGCAAAGGCCCGCGCCCACTGCACGTGCGTGCTGTAGAAGTGCGGGTGGCTGATGACGATGGCCCCGAGCCCGCCGCGCCGCCGGATCTCCGCGACGGTGTCGGCGTCCAGCAGCGAGATGCAGTCCCACAGCACGTTGCCCGCGGGCGTCTGGACCAGCACGGCGCGCTGTCCGATGGCCAGCTTCGGCGTGGTCGCGATGAAGGTGATGCGCGGGTCGGACGCGCACGGCGTGAACTCGTTGCGGTGCGTCTTGGCCACGTCCCCGAGCGTGGTGAAGGACTGGCCCGACGCCGGCACGAACTGGCGCGGGTCGTCGCAGACGTGGCAGGTCTTGACGGCGGCGCGGTCGGCCGTGGGGAACTGCGTGCCGCAGGTCACGCAGAGCAGCCACGTCGCCGCGGTGACGGCATCGTAGGGCTCGGCGGTGAATGCCATGGTGGCGATGGTGATGTTGAGGTTGTATTGTAGTCTATGCCGGCCCCGCTGACAAAGCTGGGGTATCCACGCGGTTGTCGTCGATCTTGAGTCAATAAGTGAGGCGGAAACAGCAGAGCCAGTGCTAGTATTTATCGTCGTCTCCAAAGTCTGGCGCGACAACTCCCCCACTCACGCAGCATCGGCAATAGTTTCGGCCTACCGAGCTCCTCTTTGTCGAGCATGTAAAAGTAGTATTCGTAACTCGACGCCAGAGTCACAAAGATGGGGGCCGGGCGGGCTGATTACCCGTCGAAAGTGGGGGTATCAGCCATCTTCGACATCTTCCTGACGTCACCGTTGCTTGGCTTCACACCCACTTGCAAGGACTGTGTGCGAGCCGAAGAGTCATTATGCACCAATGTGGTTCCCCGATGGGGAGTCGTCGAAGTTGATCGAAACGAGACCTTCGAGATTATGGTCAGGAACTAATCTGGAGCAATGACTGAGGTTGAAGAGCCACTTCGAAAGGAACACCACTAACGAGACGGGTACAAGCTGGGCTGCAAAACAAAACCCGGACAACTTACAGCTTGATAGAGGTAAATGGTATATTCCTCCTCGATATAGTATTAAGGAGCTGTCGAATAACCGGTCGTTGTGGAACTGTCTGTGTTCGCGCTAAGCTGGCCGATATGAGACAGTTCAAGTTGCTAAACAATGCCAGGCATCAGCTCCAACATAGCTCTCAAACCACAGTCTCTTTGCCGTTGGTGCATGCGGGTGAAATTACACAAGTTCTCAAATCCAGAAGTTAGGTAGAGCGATCAGTTTTAGAACTGCCTCAAATCCTTGAGCAACTCAAGATCGAGACTTCGCCAAACGAAGCCAAGGTATAAGCCCAGGACCATACAATTATGTATGCTTCAGTAGGGAACCGCTTCCTACAGAGTCGGCTACCTTTCGCAAACGGGAGTAGTTCTGAGCTGTGGGATGCCGCACTTCTGGGGGAACGGACACTCAATGAGCCACTAGTTTGCACTGGGTCTGCAGCCAGTGCGTATCTGGCCAACAGTCCAACCATGACTCCATTCATCTTTATCCAAACGTAGGTACGAACAGATTAGTTCCACCATATGTTTCTCTGGGCTCAATACTATCATTTCCTATTATGTGTGTTAGTTCCGCGGGATGTCTGCCAGTCCTGGTACCGGTTCGCCCAGCACAAGGCATACTGCGGTCTGGATTCGCCTCGGACAACACCATCGCACCATGTGGGAGACTCAGCCACGCCCCATACTTGAAGTTCTGCTCTCTTGCCTCCAGCACTCTCGGTTTTCCTCCTTGAACACAAACCCAACGCTTTTTTGTTCCCATTAGAAAGACTCCCTTCAATCACTAACAATGGAGACCAAAGCCACAGCACCCAAGGTGCGCATCTCAAACCCTTAGCCAGAGAATCCTCACGACGGGACCAACCATCATCATGCTTATCTCCTCATTGCGAATCTCATTGAATACTTCCTCCAAGATGAAACTCGCAACATTACACTCGTTCGCTTCAATATCCTTGCTGCCTTCCATCTGTTCTTCAGCCGCCTTGCCGGGTACTGAGCATACGTACCAGCTCGAAGACGAGGGTTCGCTGGAGAGACGCGCCAGTTCCAAGGTGTGACGAAGCTCGATCCTTGCGCGCCATTGAGAGAACAAGAATGACGACGAGCTATGTCGTGCCAAGTCACTAGGCCTGGCGCAGAGCGATGGTTGGAACAGGTTTCTTCTCGTCCGGCCTATCAATCACTTTGAGGACGACATGGAATGCAGCTTGAAGCTTGACTTTAAGACTACGCCAGCAGGATGGATCAAGCAGGTAGACCAACTAGGGGCTCAGTGTGAATCTTTGTGATATGGCTCTGATGAAGTACAGTATGTGTCCCGATAATCAGCCCTGTGTAGGCAGCTGGCTATTGCCAAGTCGGTCAAGTCGCCTTTCATCAGATAGAATCCTCACAGTACAAGAGGGATAATTACTCCTAGAACCAACCCAATCTATAAACGTTTTCATAGCCCTTTTCTATCCCTACGTCTAGCGCTGTTACAGACGCCTGGGACACGGTTCAACATACCAAATCACCTACCTACCCTACACTACAGGTAATCGATATCTACCATCTAACCGCCGTCGTGAATCCAGATCAGGAGGTCCCCAACAAAGAGCTAAACCAAAGTCCAGAGCCCAATTGATGCACTCAAAGCAAGTGTGGTTTGAATTGACTTGAAATAGGGTGGCCAGAGTCCAGACGTTGGTGCCACGACCCGGCCAGCTCAAAATCGGTATATCAACTCAGCTCTCCACAGGCCTCACAACACCACATCAACACATCCAAAGCAGCAGGACATGACCTATCCACAAGGGCCAATTATCCCGCACTGCAAGAAAAGCAACACCTGATCTAGCCATCGCGCTTCACCCAACCGAACTCTGCCGCGTCCTCGCGATAGTCGCCTCACCGCCAGAACCACGACATGGCCTCCCGCTGGGAAAGCAGCGCACAGCCACGTCGATATCAAAACGCCCACGTGGAAACCATGCCCTGATGCGGCCGTGGCACGACTCCATCGCCAGTCGAGGGGTTCGGAGCCCGGAGTCGCGGTTAAGCATGGGCACGTCAGCCTGGGGAAAAAGGGTCCAGCAACCGGTTTGTCGCAGCTCTTCAAACCAGACGCGTCCACGTCCACAGCCCCGTTGCAGCGCTTCGAACGACAGCCGGGAATCACATCACGTTTCCAACTCGGCGGCATGTGCTGTGATTTCGCCCCCGGCTTCAACTCATCACATGTCCACGACGCCCCCGGACACCGGGATGGCCTCAGCATGGGTTTTCCTCAGCAGGCACGCGTGGCCGACGCTCGGCATCCCGCCCCCACGTTTTTCTTTCATTCTGGTGTTGCCAAACCGTTTTCTTTCTCCCTCCCCCGGTATATCTGCATCTCCGAGACCAGACGTTGCGATTCCCCCAGGTGCAGATAGCTGCTGGGCATTGTTCCCGCGTCTGGCGAATGAGGTGTCGCCACACGGCGCCAGCCACGCGCCCGGGCGTGGATTGCTTCTGCAAGGAGCCACCGGGGAAGGAGAAACTCGGCCAGCAATCTTCGACGACGAGGAAATTCGCATTGGGCGGGGGAGAAACCTCTTTCTACAAAGTACAGTACAGTACAGTACAGGGCAGCGGTGAACAGGATGAACCCGCAGGGCGCGCGCTTGCTTCCGTCCGTCCGCATCTTGGCTGGCCGAGTCTCTGTTCCAGGTAGAGTACTGCAAAGAATCTACGGCGCAGTCATAGAGGCCTACAGGGAACAAACATGCTGCTCAGGCGTGCTCGTCTGGTGTCGTCTGGTCGGCTGCAGGACACGGCCTCGGACTTGACGCGGCTCGGCACTCCGGCATCCGGCCATCTGGGGGAGGGAGCCGAGCTGCGAATGTACGAAGACTGCACTGTAAATTAGGTATACAAGGCTGAGAGGGCTGCATCTGGCTGTTTCACCCAAACGACAAGGTCAAAACGGCGCTCTGGGGCCACGGCAGCTGCAGGGTCTTCACTGCAAACCCTCAATGTGACTCACGGCTCAATGGCGATGTTGACTTTTCAACGGCCGAATTGTCATCATCTAGGGCATGGTGGAGTTCCCTAGCATCGCAAAAGAAGAGGAGAAGGAAAGAAAGAAAAAAACTTCATCGCCCATTCCCCACGAGCCAGCCCAGTTCAGCCATGGTTCCGGCCTCTAATGCAACCACTCAACCACTTAACCGCGTGCGGTGCCTGAGCAGAGCGGAAACAAACGGTGCCTGAACTGACCGATGCAATCGAGCCAGTAAGGGTGGTGGTGGCTGAAGTGGTGCCGACTAAGATGCGAAGGTGTGGGTGCTAGCCATCTAGCCTCTGTCATATTCCGTCGAGATGACATGCCAACAGTTCCGCCAGCATGTTCCTGGGAGGAACGAAAATCCTTCTCTCACATGGAAAGGTAAGACAACAAAAAGCAAATAGCCGTTTTGGGAAAACTGAATGGCGAGCTCCCTCCTGCAGAGTCTTTGGCGGATCTTTCCTCCCGAGGTACAGTACATACAGTGTTCCATGTACTTGCTGCAGCAGGCCTCACCAGCCAGTGGCCGTGGGTGTATTCGCATGTCCGTGTGTCTCCGTGTGGTGTGTCTGTCTGCGTCCGTGTGTCGCTTCCGTCCAACCCCGGGCCGCGATCGTCAGGAACACAACGCACCAAGCTTTCTTGTCTGCGTGATGGTCCCTCTGTTAGGGCAACCCGAGGCGAATAGCGTCGTTTGCCAACCCTCCACCCCCAGGAAGCTGCGAAGCTGTCGCTGTAAGACTGAAAATGCCTCGCCAGGCACGAGCTCGTCAGCTTGAAATAGCATGGCCATGACGGCAAGGAGATGCCTTCCACTGGATTGTCTCGCGAGTGACGAGTCTTCTGGGCGCTCAGATCCGTCGATTCTTCGGCGATACCCCACGATGGCCCATTTGACCAGTCGTCGATCGACCCGATCCCCGGCATCATCCTGCCTCGAGGCGTCCTGTCGGCGCACGGAGAGAGTCGGAGTCATCTCGGAGAACCCATCGCTGAAGCCACGAACGCTCCCGACTTGGATCCCTAGTTAAATCAGGGAATCCCGTGCGAGCCTCGACCGAGTCCCTCTGTCAGCACGAGCGGGGATGCGATGAGAGAAAACAAGGCCAGTCGATGTCGTCGTCAGCACCACCCGCTGCGGCTGCAGGTACATACATGTTCGGCCCGCAAAGGATCCCCAACCCCCGGCCGTTGCATTTCCACATCCAATCGGCGTGTCTCAGATTGAAAGCTCTTCAAAAGCTCGGGGTGAGGGAGCTCAGGAAGCTTCCCAGAGCTCGTTAATGACGCTCCTCTTACGAACCGTTGCAACGGCTGTGACGAGAGAGACATCATGAAATCCATTATAAACCGTTGCTCGAGCCTCCATAACGTGACGTGCGTATGACGCACTGCAGTATGGCAACTCTTGGTGTTGCCATTGGCTGCCGTCAACGTCGCGTCGAGCAGAAGAGGTACAGGCGACTTATCCAAGGAACACACGCATAGCTGATGCGGCTGAATACCCTACCGCAGCCGGTGATACCGTGGCAATGGCGAATGCAACAGTAGGCCTTTCACTTGTGCGATTAAGAAATCGTCTTATCCACTCTGGGTAAAGCGAACGTTTGTTCATTTGCAAATTCGATTCGATGCAACGTCATTCGATTGCCGATCTGCTGAAAATGTGACGAGAAATCAAGTCTAGCGGTTCCGAGGTAGCCTTCTCGGTAACCTAGAGCGGTTATGTTGTAGGTAAGATGCGACTCAATTGAAGAGTTGCATCCAACGAGTCGCCCAGTCCCCAATAGGGCGCACACCAGACTAGAATCATTGAGTTGTTGGGAGAGATTCCCCATCAACTCTGGTTATGTCTCCTCTCATAGATCTCGGTTCCTGCAACTACCGCATGGTATCAAACTGCCGAGTTGATGATCTGAGAAGTCCAATATTACTGACATGTACGTGATTTTGGCCGCATAACATGCGGTCGTGTGTGCAACATCTGTTTAGTGGGTCTTGCATCGACATGGGAGACCACTTGAAAAGAATCGATTAATTGTTTGTAGTTTATTAACCTGACGCACGTTGGCTGAAGTCTTGTCCCGGCTGCGCATTGAGTCGGGTCGGACTGTTGAACTCGGCTGACACGACGCACCTTGTTAGCAACCAGACTATGTGAAATCTCACTAGAGTCCGGCTCAATGCTTCGTACTTGCGCGGAAACGAGGCTCACGAAACATCGGGATTGCCGTATGGACGGCGTGCTTCCTTCAGGTAGGAACGGCGTAAACCCGCGTAAGCACTGGATGGAACGCCGGACGGTGCGTGCTCGACTGCTCGGACTCAACTGCTCGGACCCAACTGACAACGGCTTTCGCGGCTCCGGGAGATCATGGCTATGCAAGTCACGAGTCCGAGTCCTCGAATGTCAGCTGAGAGGTGCAGGGCGAACCCATAGAATAGATGAAGATGAACTCAGCCACACGGATGGAGGCGACACTTTCTGGGTGCTTTCCTGGCTCTGGGTTCAGGGACCTCGTCGCCATCAGTTACCTAACCGTCGTCATGTTCCGAAAAGTGGTTCCTGGAAGTTGTCTTTGGCGTTGCGTCCGCTTCCTTGTTTGTTAGTGGTGGTGGCAGAGCCCATCCGCAGACGACAAGGGTCATGAATGCCTCGTCGCCCAGGCATCAACGAAGCGGGTCAGGAACGGGTCAGGAACGAGGCGGCGTCGGACTTGTGAAGACGGTTCAACGTGGAAAAGATCGGCAAAGCTTAAAGATGAGGCCCAGCCAATGGAGGAGAGGAATAGACGGGGCGGATGACGGAGCAGAAGGCGGGAGAAGAAGCTTGCGCAGTGGTCCTGTCCTAAAGAAGGCGACCTAGCAGCTTCACCACTTTAACAAATGGTGGCGTGAATTGACGTGAAGTACGGTATGAAGTACACTGGAGCAAGGTGGGATTCAGCGAGGAGTACACGGCGAGGCGAGGTGAGTGGTCCAGCCGCGAAATGTAACCCGTTCGCCAAAAGAGGCTGCTTGCCGATGATGGCTGACGGTGCTGATGGGGGACAGCGGCTTGGTGAACCCAACAAAGTCCGTCCAGAGTATCCAATGCCGAGGTGTCTCTTCTTGGAGTGGTTCCGCACGTGGATTACGGACCGGTAGTGCCCAATCCCTCGTGGAAAGCTGCATCAGAGTCAGTGGCTTCGAAGAGTCATGACAACACCTCCCGAGACCGGACGAGGCACACGACACTTTACCGGTATCCATTGCTCGGGCGAATTGCCTGTCACTCCACGAGTCGGTACGTAGTGTGAACTCAATCAATTGTCTCCTCACGCTTCGCGAGTCCGCTCTGCGTCGTCGTTAGAGCATTGATTAGCTTGTCCAAACGCCATTCCACATGAGTAAGGTGAGAGAGGCGCCTATCTGCACTGCGTCGATTGTCTGTCCGTATCAGGCGGTCCCAGATGCACGCGTCGAACTGAGCAGGCCTGTCGAGTTGTCGCTATCAAGAATGAGCGATAGCGCAGCATCCAATGCACCGTTTCGGCCAAAGCCCATGCACAAAGCCATGTGAACAGCACTGCCAATTGCCAGTTGGTTGTGGCCTGTGGACGCACCGTTGTGTGACCTAGAGGACACAACGGGAACAACACACGTGTGAGCGGGACTCTTGCAGCTTCCGCGAGCCCCGAGTCTGAGAGACATGCTCCGCCGCGTGCGAACCGGTGTGAACAGAGGTACCCCTACTTGGGAGCTAATGCGGCAGGGCTATAACCTCCGGCACCAGGGCATCGTGGCCGCTGTGGGATGGCTTGAGCTGGGTCTCGTCTGTCTGTGCCCAGCGGTCGGGCGGCTCGGGGCCTGGCGAGTTGTGGGTGGATTTGCTTGTTGGAGGGACAGTGAAAGGTCGGTCTGCTGTGATGCCGAGGGCGGTGATGTCTGGAAGGCGGTGATGCTGGGCGGTGATGCTGGCGGTGATGATGCTTGGGGCGGTGTTGACGAACCCATTCCTGAGGGCCCGGGGGGTTTACCCGACCTCCTATCCCGTGACTACGCGACACGCAAATTTGCATCTGACAACGACTTCACGTCCCTACTAGTAGCATCTCGATGACAAGCGACCCAGCAACGGCAGTTGAGCAGTTCGAAGGCAGTTCGAGTGTTTGACCCAGAATACGAACCGCTAAACACCCAGCAAGGGAAATGAACGGCGGCATATCCATCCATCAAACCTGGTAAGCTTTTGGGGTCCCGGAGCCCTGGGCCGCGGCGGTCGCATCCAGGGCGCCGGCGCGATTTGGTGCCCTCGGGGGGGTCTCTAGGGCTTCTGATGCCGGCTGGCGTCTCTTTTGGTGCCCAGCCACCAGCGTCGCCGACCTCTAGGATGCCTTCCATACCCTTCCATGGCCCCGCCAGCGGCGGTCGCTTGGATCGCCTTCCCATCCCTTGGGAATTGTCCAAGAGCGGCCGCTATACCTCGACGGGCAATTGTGCGCCGTTGGCCACGAGTCCCCGACTCCGTCGCGGTCCTGACAAGAAACAGACATGGGCGGGCCAGAAGTTGGGGTCCTACGAGCCGCGAGCCCTTGGAAGGGGATGATCCGGCGATATCCCCTGGCGATCTGCCTGGGGGTTTTCTACAAATCGTAATACGTACGAACGATGGAAAATTTCCAGCCTCTGTCCAGCCTCGGACCGGACCTGGAGTCGGTGACAAGCTTACACACAAAGATTTGATCGCTTAGCTTTGAAGCATGGGTTGTGGGAGACGTCGGAGGTGGCGTATGGATGGCAAAGTGGCTGTTCACCAGCCAAGCAGAACGGAAAATTCAGAGCCTGGCATGAATCGAGGCGGCCCTAGTCACAGAGGCCAGGCATCCCGTGATGACGATGTGGATGGACGTCGGAGAGGCGGCCGGAAAAACATCAACGGCTGGTAACCGAGACTCCATGGCGGAAACGAACGCCTGCGCTGGCATTGACGTCGCTACCTTAGTTGGACTCTAGGGAGGCTGGTTGCGGAAGGGATCGACTGTCCAGCTTGGGATGTCGTCGACGTAATGCTGCAGTTTCGGGCAGTTGGATAAAAGTGTCCATGACGGGCAATGACATTGCGTTGGCGTTGCCATGTGTCTTGGAACAAGTTACCGTCAGCGGCTTCGGAGTTGGGTTTCCATTCTTGTCATTGAGTTTCGATGGCTCCGGGAGCGGCCTTGAGTCTATCCGACCACGACCAACACACACAGGTACAGAGGAGAGCATTCACAACGACACGGATGGACAGCCTCAGCAAGGAGCAAGTGCTCTGCCATGGGAACCGGAGAGGCGGGAAGCGGCGAGCGACGTTGACGGGATTCGGCAACAGGGGTGAGCTTCCCGGATACCCTAACGGAGCGGGCGGGACGCAAAGAAATCGAGACCTTTGGGGGGAGAGCCTGGCCAGCGCCCGGGGAGGGGGGAACGAGCCCTGGGCGGTGCCAGACGATGGGGACTCGCCCCTGTCATGCCCTGTGGTCGATCCAGGCCGTGGGAGAGAGCTGGGGCAGGATCCAGGTGGGACGACAAGTGGGAAGATGGACCCTTACTTTAGGGGGCAGAAGACGGTATAGGTAAGCAGAAGGCACGGAAGCAGAGGATGACTACAGTAGCGAGGTCGGGGAAGTATCGGAGAACTAGCACAGGAGGAGAAGGAGTCAGGAAGAAGCAAGGAGACATGAAAGACGGGGCCGAATGAAGGGATGGGGACCGAGAGGTTAGGTGACCCGGAGAAAGACGAGAGCAGAGTCAGTCGAGGACGGACATAAGACAGCAACCGGAAACATGACACAAACTTCCAATATCTAGTCAACAAATGGACACCTAGCGGCGATGTTGAACTCGATCCAATGGGTGAATCAATAGCGCTCAACGTTAATAAGAGTCTCTCTTCTGCCTTGTTACCATACCATTGGTAAGGATGGCACGCCGGGCTGCCACCCTCAGAGGAGACGGGGCGGCGCAAGTACTTCCGTACCATCCGGACCGCCGCCGTCTGTTTTCTGGGCGACGGTCGTCCAGTGGCAATCGCCAATTGCAAGCTCAAAGCTGAGAAGCCGTCGGTCGGGTTCGGTCATGTCTGCGGTGTCTCGTCTCAGGTGAGGGGTTTGGAAGCGTGGGGTTGCCACGAGAGGTCATTCCATTTCCGCCCATCTGCACATTGCCAGCGATTGTCCCATCGCATCCCGTCTGTCAGACACGCAGCCCGCGCGCCGTCCCGCTCGCAGGCGCATGTCCAGCGCAAGGGAGAGAGAAGTCGTCTGTCAATCAGCCCAGCAGCACTGCAGCGCTGCACGAGCCCGCACCGATGAAGAGCGCTGCGTGTGCCGCCGTCCTGACAGGGAGCACAGCGCCGTTGGTGTGGGAGCGGGGGGGTTTCTAGGGCTTCTGGCGTTCGGGTCTCCAGGCCTGACCCCGGCGCTGCGTAGGGAGAGGATCGGAGGTGGAGTGTGCCCGAGGGAGAGAACAACTAGACCGGGATCCGTGGACGAGGTGGGTTTCCCCCACTGAACGTGTCCACCGTCCAACCCGCCATCCATCGTCCATCCTGCGAAGAGAGAAACCCATGGAACCCCACTGTAAAAATGCCCTGGGCCCTGAGGTGATGAACCCCCAGTCGGGCTCAGTGCCCAGCCAGCTTTGTGCTGGCCAGCTGTATGGATTTCGTAGGATGGAAGCCAATCCGTTGACTGCAATCTCTCCCCAGGCTCTGTTCCGCCTTTTCCCTCCTCACCACGTCACGTAGACCCTTGGCAGCAAGTGGAAGACGAATCGACGGCGCGGAGAGGCACAGGAGAAGAGGCGCAGGAGACACAGAGAGCGTCCGTCTCAGGCGAGACAGACGGACGGGCAGACAGACAGCCTCGCCCAGCAGCTGTGCCATCCGTCCCCCCATCCCCGACCACTCACCACCCACCATTCCCTCTGATCCTGGCCCTGTCAGGCGCTATAGCCGGGCGCCGCTATAGCTTTCCTACCTCCCTCTCTGAGAAGCGTGCACGACAGGGCCACCCACCGCCGCACAAGGGGGGGGGGGGGGGCCGCCATTCTGCACCTCGCGCGACAACAGTGCAAAAGAAAAAGTACAGCACAACACTGCACAGCACAGCACAGCACAGCACAACAGAGGTGAGGGAACTGGTCCTCCCCCCAGGCCCAGGAACCTGCCAATGGAAGTACACCTGCAAGGCCGTCCAT
Organism: Neonectria coccinea; assembly: GCA_019137265.1. Classification (NCBI taxonomy): domain Eukaryota; kingdom Fungi; phylum Ascomycota; class Sordariomycetes; order Hypocreales; family Nectriaceae; genus Neonectria; species Neonectria coccinea. Next base: position 160,001 of record WPDF01000057.1, on the reverse strand, counting down.
AGTACTACGTACCTCCCCTGCTGGGCCACAGCCGTGGGTAGCATCACCTCCAGGTCCATGTACTTGCGCCCAACCGACAGCTCAACACGTGGACGACTGGAAGCTCTCGTCGCTGCCCTCAGTCAATCAGTGTCTCGTCCCCTCGCTCAACCGAGTCAACCTCCTCCAAGTCGCGTTGCCTTGCGTTGCCTTGCCTGCAACCCCCCCCCCCCCCCCCCCCCCTANNAACCCCCCCCCCCCCCCCGCGCGCGCCGACGCCCCAGCCCATCGCATCATCCCATGCCCTGGCGCTCTCATTGTCTTGTCTCTCTCCGCATCGATTATAACCATCATGTCCCGGCTACCAGTAGTTTAAACATAACTTTGGCCTTTTCCCTTCCCCAACGGCCGCTCTCGCTATTGATTCCTTCGGAGTGAATAAGAGACAAACCATCGCCACTGTCGTCATCTGGGATTATTACAAGTCACATCAATCAGCCGCTCTAACAGCCACCAACAACCGGCGGAAAACCAAAGCACAGCCGACTGTTTTTTGTTTTTTTTTCTGTTTGTTTTGTTTTCGCAACCGGGTTCGTTCTCAGTTGTTCCGTACCCACCTCAACCAAAACACCGTGTGCTAGCAAAGAAAGGGAAGACTGCCGCCACTGCGCTCACTCGCAGTCACTCACTCAGTCGCTCAGTCACCCACTCCAACTCTCCTCTCCCCTTGTCTACCTAAGCACCAGCGCCAACGCCAACGCCAGCGAAAACACTGCGACAGGCGACAGCTCCGGGACCCGGACCCCAGCGCCCCGGCCGCCACTGACGGACCATTCACAGCAGGGGAGGAACAAGGAAGAGAACGAAAAAAAAAACTGGAAACGGCGACGACCCTTTCCCTGGTTCCTGCCCACTTCGCAGGTACCCACCTCACTCGACTACTTGCTACCCCACCTTCCTCAAGGCCCAACCGCCGCCGCCAGCCCAGCCCATCGCGCATTCCACATTTTCTGACGGATCAATCCACATTCGGAACCGCCTCCAAGTACCCCGGTACCCAAGTACCTCCAGTACCTCCAAGTCCAATCCCTGGGCTGTGCCACACCCGCTCTCAGCCATCACCACCGCTTCCTCTTAGACCGGCCGGCGTCCTCTTCCACCCTCTCTCCTCTCCATCTTTCCCCCAGAACAAAACCTCCAACAACATCGTCGCCGCTCCCAAACGTCACGGCTTCCTCTCCCCCGCCCCTCTTCCCACGGTCTCGACCGACGGCCGGCATCATGTCTCCCAAGCTCAAGCCGCTGCTTCTCCCCCAGCTCATCGAGGAGCGCCGCAAGTGGGAGGTCCAGCAGGTCAGCCCCGAGTGCGATCTCTCCTACGTCTACTACACCACCAACTCGTCCTCGTCCGATGTCGCCTCGCCCGTCACCCCGACCTTCTCCGCAAAGGGCCACTTCCGCATCTCCAGCTCTGCCTCGTCTCTCGACCTCCCGCCCCAGCTGCAGGAGAGCCCCGTCTCGCCCACCCAGACCATCCACTCCAAGGCTGCGAAGCGCTTGTTGCCCGATGTCGAGGAGGAGCCTTTGGAGCCCGAGCACGACGAGGATGACGACTATGAATCCGAGCCCGATCACTTTGGCCTCTACAGCTGTCTCTGTATGTTTTTCTGCCGTCTTTCCCCGTCCCCAACTCTTCTGGGCACGGTTCACTAACACGACTGCTTCTTGTAGGTGACGAACCCTGTGAGCACCGAAATAGCTCCGAGGATATCATGTTCCACGGCAACCTAGTTAGTGACTACGACCTCGACTACGACATGGGATTCCTTAGTGATGGCGATGTTTCCGTCGACGCCAACTCCTCTCAGAGGAAGAAGTCCGGCACCGAGTCACCCTTCTCCGGCCTCACCTCGCGCATTGGCTCCCGTCTCCCCAGCATGACTCGCTGGAAGGTTAGCAGCCGAAGCAGCAGCCGAAGAGGCAACCCGATTCTCTCCCCTGGCACCGAGCTTAGCCTCGAGAGCGTCGTGCTTTCTGGTGCTCCCTCGAGTCGCTCGTCGTCCATGTCTGCCCCCAGCCGGCCCGGTCCTGAGCGAGGCAACGAACAGTCCGTCCTACCCACGCCCGCCTTGTCCTTTTACGAGAGCACCGAGAGCGTCAATCTGCCTTCGCCCATGGACATGGACCAGCCCATGACGCACAAGGAGCGATCCAGCCTGGAACGCGAGCGCGGCATGGCCACTACTCCCCTTCTGCCACCGCTCATGATTAGTGCTCTGAGCAAGCCTCCCCCAGAGTCGCCTCTGCAGTCGCCTACCGTGGCGCCCTCCCCGGCTACCACCGAGTTCCAGTCGCCTTTCCCGAGACCCTCTCTCAGCACCAAGCCGTCCGTCTCATCCTTCCGCCACGGCCCCAACAGCCCCGAATTGCCTCTCCCTCTCCCCGCGATGCTGCAGGAGCACGATGAATGGTCGGACCGTCTGGGACACGCCAACTTCACCATCACCCCCACGCCCTACCAGCCCGAGGTCATCAACCTGGAGTCGCTTCGGCAATTACGCAACGATTGGGATGCAGCCAGATGCAACTACACCAAGCATCTCGTGCGAACAGGCGAGAACTACGGCGAGACAAGCAAGATCTACGCCCTGACGGAGGAGAAATGGGTCGAGACGGAGCGTCGTTGGAGAGCGGCGCACGACACCCTCATGGAGCAGATCGTGGCGGTGACCAACTCTGCTCCTCCTTCGACAAACGGCTCTCGAAGCCGCAGCCGAGGACGCGGCCGCGCGCGCGCTAGCAGTGGCGGTGCTGCACTCCTGGGCCGACCACCCGTGGACGACATCTTTGCAGGCATGCAGTGGCGGCGGCTGGAGGACGGACTGCCGAGCGCGGTCCCCCGATTGCTCGACGCCGAGGGCAAATTCCCGGCGCGGGGCGACGAAGACATTGTGGGACCCATGCAACGGGACGAGGTGATGCAACGGACACACAGCGAAGAGCGCAAGGGGGCGCGATTCTGGAGAAGCCTGGCCGGCAAGGTCGGCCTCCGAAAGTAATGAAGCTTGCCGGAGACGGGAGCTGAAACCGACACCACGATAATATCTATTACGACCTAGACTCGATGATGAGTTTGACGAAGAAGCCAGACTCGCTTACGACTTGCGCCCACACACACACACCAACTCACCATCCACTTGGGTTTTGCTTGGTTGCTATATTCTGCTTGTTTTTGTTTTATGAAGAGATACCCCGACTCTTGTCACTCCTTTTGGGACATGCTCCCCCCACGGCCGCGACGGCACCAAGCACGAATACGAAGAACCCAAACGCGTCTGGATCAGACGTTGCACATTACCAGCCCTTCTCCACTGTTTTAGAAGCGTAGATAATTTAGGAGGAAACGGGCGTTGGACAGAAGGATTTTGCAGCGTTGAAAATCCAAAAGTTTTAGATCTGGAAGGCGGCAAAACAAAAAAAGGACGAGGAGCAACACGGCTTGAGCTCCTGGAGTTTTTATCTGAATTTTTTCTAATCTGGAGGTGGTTTGTCCTACGCCCGAGACTGCGTACGACACCCCTCCCGGACGGGGGACACGGCGAAGGGGGCCAGTGATTGGCTTGGAACGGGACTGGCAGGTTGGACAAACAGAACAAAAGGAAGGCCAGATGTTGTACCATGATGTGTATCCCGGAGGATTCTACTGGCCGTCTGTAGACTAGGTGCGGAGAAGGGAGGGGAGGGGTTTGCTGTGTTTGCTCAGACCGGGCAGCCAGCCGAGGAGGACAAGAATCCAACGAGTGACAAACAACGTTTCAAGTTCCAGTTCCAGTGAAGTGTGTGTTTTTGTTGTTTGTTTGTTAAGCAACCTCTCTCCTCCCGGCCTCCATGACGCCATGTCCCCGGAACCACGCCCGCCTCCGGCCCCGCCGCCCGCCGCGTTTCAGGTCCCACGCCCGCGCCTTCTCCATCCATCCTGGTGGGTGCGCCTCCAGAGCGAACCTTTCGGCTGCACGCACTGTAAATGGGGACGTCTTAGTAATCTTTTCTGGTTGTGCGACTCACCAACTGGTCCCCGTGTTTGCTGGGGGGCTTTACTGGCTGTCGTTGCTCTGCGGACGGACCCTGATTCTTCCCTTGCGGGGATGCGTCGTGGTGCGTCCGGCTGCGGGTTGCCGTGTTTCTTTTTTCTTCCTCTGCTTGCTTGTGCGCGGCACGTCGCGGTGTCTTGCGCGGTTGGGATTGGAGGGCGGAGCGATGGCGTAGGCATGAGACGGAGACAACGCATCGGAGTTTGTCTGGTTGGTGTCTCGGAGGTTAGTGGTAGATGTCTCTGGCGCCTGTCTCAGGGTACCTAGAGAGTCCTTGTCAAGTAGGTAAGGTAGGTAAGTAATCAGTAGTCGGGATACACAACTCCATCAGCAGCATCACAGGCAAAACAACAGATTTGATCAAGACTCCAAACATCTTTGCATTTCAAGGCCGGGGGCTGCCGCCATGTGCCAATCCGCCACGAGTCCAACTCTAGGACGGGTATCTATCTCGCGACATCGCAAATGCAGCTTTTCTCTTCTTCTTCTTGCTCTCTCGCAAGGTAAAAACTCCCGCGCCATGCGTCTCGCAAAAAAAATCAAAATCCTGACAGGCCGTTTCTCGGCATCAACTCAAACATCCAAGGTCGTGGTATCTTCTGACCACTACCGACGCCGGCCAAAAATGCAAGGGTGCCGGCTTCGTACTCGCGTGTCGTTCCGATGGATGCAACCATCTACAGCGAGTTCCCCCAACGCCAGCAAGTATAAACAAGTTCCAATATAAACAACGGCTGCAAAAACACACAAACATTGTCGCAAACAACTTCAAGGACTGACTGCCGTCATCCTTGACCGACCTCCCATCGCCACGGCTCCGCTCACTGCTGCGATCGCGTCCTCGACCGCGTCATTCGCTGCGGTCGGGGTGTCCCGTTGGCCACCATGCCGAGATTCTCCGCGAGCTTCGCCGTGCGCTTGCTCTGGGAGGTCGCCTTGGGCTTCGCGATGCCCGTCTTTCCCTGGGTAGGCTTGGTCTTCGCCACAGCCTTACCCGCCTTGCCGCCCTTTGGCTTGCTCTCCTCCTGGACGCTCTCCAGAGGCTCCTTCCAACCAACACTCTTCCCCTCCTTAGAAGAGGTGGAGGATGGAGCCTCCGAGCCGTCCGACTCCTCGTTCTGCGGCGATCCTGCGACTCTAGCCAGGACCTGCGCCGGATACTCGGAAGCGCCCCTATTCTTCCTCGTGTTCGAGCGCGTCTGGGCCGTGAGCTCTTGCTGGTCGCTCTTGACCGTGGAGTTGAGAATGGCGCCTCCAGCGCGCCCGGCACCAGACCGATTCAGCTTGATGGCTGTGGGGATGGACGACTTTGATCCAGAGCCCCCGGTCTGTGTTCGCAGACGACTCGATCGCCGAGTCGTCGGCCCGCTCTCCTCTTCCTTCTCGTCTCCCTTCGCCTCCATCTTGTCGGCCTCGGCTAGTAGGCCCAGACCGACCGGAACATTGTCCGAGATGGGGTCAGCCTTCTTGCTGACCTTGGCGGTACGACGAACCCGCTTCGTCGCAGGCTCCTTGGCTTCCAAGGGCTCCTTAGGCTCCTTGGCCTTCTCCAGCGGCGACTGAGCTTCCTCGTCCTTCTCGAGCTTGCGCTTCTTCAGGGGACTTGGGGTGTTGTGGCTCTTAGCCACCAGAGGCTGTCGCTTGGATGCGGGTGCCACGGGAGAACCAGTCTCCGTCGTCGAGCTTTGTCGAGACCGCTTGATAAAGTCTCGCATATAAGCGCGCCCTGGGCTCTCGTCGAACGTCTCTTGACGAGTGCTCGCAGGGGCGGTGCTGTCGTTCGCAACAGATGTGGTGATGGCAGGTGCTGTGTTGACAGGGGTGGTCTTCTCGATCGTGTTCGAGGTGCTATCGGAAAGTGTAGTGACCTGGCAGAGCGGGGTCTTGTTGACAGGCGTGAAGCTGGTAAGAGGAGTAGGTGCAGATGGAGTGCCTCCAGTGACGTTAGGCAACGTGCTTCTGACGGGAGTGGGTGTAACATTTGCTCTCAGAGATGGGGCAGCTGCAGTGGGTGTGTTTGTACCTGCGCGCTTGATTGGGGTTTTCTGGAGACGGTGCATTGGTGTGCCTTTGATCGGCGACAAATTCTGAGTAGAGGTAGGAGTGTTGCCAGTGAACGTGGGAGGACTGCCATAGAATGTTCCATTGAAGGGAAGTTCGGGGGTTCTGAAACCGGGCGTCTGCCCAGCTGGGGTGCCACGAATACTGCCAATGCCAGTGATATCAGGAGTTTGGAAGAGGTCCACAGAAGAGGGGGATTGTCTCATCGGTGTGTCTTGGACAGAACCGTAGCTGTTTAGGGACCAGTTGACAACAAGCGTTTGGTCGTCAGCTGCGTATGTAGGAGTGTCGGCAAAGCGCGGTGTGGCTGGAGACATGCCGGACTGCGCATGGAAAGAAGAGTGGGATGAAGCGGGAGAGGTGCCAGGTCGGGTCTGGAAAGAAGGCCGTGGCAAAGCTGGAGAGGTACCGCTGAGTCCATCGGAAGAAAGCTGGGTCAGGCCTGGCGACGAGTTGGGCCGAGCCTGGTAAGAAGGCTGACGAGGGTTGAAAGTAATTCTAGGCGAAGATGAAATCGCCGAAGGAGATGTAGTAAATCGAGACTCGTCGAATCCCTGGGTGCCAGGGAACAGGTAGGCAAATTCGTTGGGGAGCTTAAACCGGACGAAAAGCCTGCCCTTGTCTTGCGTGACCACGACCTTAGCGTGACCTTCGCATCGATCTTCCGCCATCTGAGCAAGTTGATGAATGGGTGAAGAAGGTTGCGCGGCGAAGATGTTGGGGTTCTGGCGCATGTCAATGTTTAGAACGCCTTGCTCAACACTGGGAGCAGGGACAAGGTGGTCGTCAGCAGATGTGACAGCAATCTTTGGAGTTTGTTGGATGGATTCAGCCTTGTCTTCAGCCTTGTCATCATTGTCGGTAGCAAGTTCGGTGGGTTTGATAGTGAGTTCAGCGCTGGGCTCAGCAGCGACGTTGGCAGTGGGCTCATCGTTGACCATCAACACATCCTCGCCAGTGATATGAGTAGAAGGGACTTCAGTAGTGGCGACGTTGTCAGGAGTATCCGTGTTGGGGGCATCAGTGTTGAGGGTCTCAGTGATGAGGGCATTAGTGCCAGGGGCATCGGCTTGAGGGACATCAGTCTCAGTGACGTCGACTTCGGAGGTATTGCGTGCAGAAGGAAGGATAGATGCAAGAGAGGCGTTGTCACAGAACGTATCGTCGTCCTGGAATCTGACCTTGCGCGGCGACGACGACTTACGTCGGGCCTGGGTCTTCAGGTGCCTTCGTAGCAGAGGCTCGCTCTGTCGGCGGCGTGCAGCGTTGACATTGTGAATTCGTCGAGGCTCACTGGCCTGGACATCGGGGTTCATCCATGAGATTGAGTTGAAGGAAGGAGACACGTCGCCGAAGCGGAACTCGGCATTGCTAGGGGTCTCGATGTTGAAAGTGCACTTGGGCATCTGGGGGGTTGATGGGGGAATAAGAGACGCGAGGCCAATAGGGCTGTCGGTCTGGCTGGGAGTCCACTGGGATGGCATAGGAGTAGAGACCTGAGGGGTTGTGGGCTCGGCACGGTTCCATCGGGAGGGAGTAGGTGCCACAGGGCGGGTGAACTTAGAGGGTGAAGGCTTAGCGGGTGAAGAAGATTCATCAGCGAAAAACGCGGTGCTGCCAGTTTGATTGGTGAAAGAAGACGAGTCGGCATAAGATGGTGCACGGAAAGTACGTCCAGGGCGGGAAGGAGAATCCTCAGTGGACATGTCTGGGGCGAGAAATGAGGGTCGTGACAGAGGGCTCGAGTTGCCAGATGGGGTGATAGTGGCCTTGGTTGGAGTGGGAGACAGCTTGAGAGGAGTGGAGGGTGTGGATGAGGACTTGGTGGGGGATGGCTCGGCCTTGGGACCTGAACCGGGGACAAGCTTGACAATGCTGTTGGTAAGGCGTTGGAATCCGTTCTTGATGGGGCTAGTAAGACGGGCAATTCGCTTCTGAGGGGATCGCGACTCGGCCTTGAGCTTGGGAGGTCGAATCGTGTGTGGGCTCTCGGGTTCAGTCATGTCGGCAATATCAGAGAGGTCGGGTACACCGTTGGCGGCCAGGCGTCGGCGAGGGTTCTTGCGAATGTCTCGCATGATGGCAGAGGCCTCGGCAATGGAGGCAGTGTTGAAGTCAACAACATCCAGACCCTTCTTGGTAGCGCGGATGATGATTGGCAGAATTTCGTTGTAGATCTGGAAGGTGTTTCCGCCCATGGGTTCGTAGATTTCAGTAACATCGGAATCAATGTATCGCTTGGCTGGAGTGACGCGAACGTAGTGGTTTTCGCGAGCCTGCTTCTTGTCCTCGGCTGCGGTCTCGGAAGAGTAGAGCATGAAGTTGTTGACGACATCGACTAGATCAGGTCAGTCTCCGCGCCAGAAAAGGATAGAATGTCAACTCACCCTTGGCCTGCATAATTTCTGCAGCCATCTCGGCGTGCGAGTAGGGTCCGTCGCTGAACGATCTGTCGCCTGGGACGGGTACGTAATGAAGGGTTCGTCTCCGGATGCGACGAGCCTCCTCCTCCTCCACTTCGGGATTGTCTGCAGCTTTGACAGCTAGGGCAGCGGCCTTTGTCAGCACGACTGATCGTCGATTGGTGTGGCCGACGCGCTTCATGACGAGGCCAACAATGCTAGTGGAAGGATGGGGGTGGATTGGCACGCGAGACCACCCAGGGACTTGGGTCCGAGGGAAAGGAGCTGCGAGGTAATCCTTCCAGGATCTGTTCCATCGTTAGCATACGTTCTGAGCATGTGTTGTTATTCAAACCAAGCGTACACAGTAGTCGCATCGGCATTCGAGATTTCGGTCGAATCGCAAGTCGGGAAATAGGTGACGAAGGACGGGTCGACGAGGTTTCTAGAGCGAGGACCGTTAGCACCCTCATCATCTGTGATCAATCGCGTCAGAAGCGCGAGGTTACTCACGTATTCTTGGGCATGAGCCCAAGCCCCCATTTGGGTGCATCCGCCTCCATCGCGACGGATGCAGAGCGAACGAATCGAAAGTAAACAAAGCGTCAAAGTACGGGGGGCAACGGGTCAGAGAAGACTGAAAGTCGAGAAATAAAGCTTCGGGAAGCTGTAGAAAGTGCAGTAAACCACTGATGCGAGACGAAAGTGTCGCGGTGACGAAGAGTGGTGGTTTTGCAAGATCGTGGTGTGTTTTCTCGAAGAAGTTGCTGGGGGGTCGAGGGTGGAAAGTGGGTGGGTGCCGAAGCATTTCTTTGCGACGCGTCGAGGTGCATCGGCGACCAAACAACGAACGCGGATCACGTGGGGCTGCAGTGGGGTCGATCACAACAGGCGTTGACCGTATCTGCGCACGCTGCTGTTGTTTCTTCGTAGAGGGGACAGACGGTAAATGGCGCTCAGTGATCCACTGCTGTGCAGACGGGGGATGGAAAAAAGCAATCAACTTTCAGGAGGGTAATAGGGTTCTGGTGTTTGTAGTGTAGTTGACGCCCAGTGGTGCAGGGCCTCCCTCCACCGGCATTCCAGTTAGTTAACGCTCTGGATGCGCACAAAGAACATTAGCCCGCATAGCCCAACAAAGCCCAACAAAGCGGGAGGATGCGCCCAATTGAGTTTGCGATTACTTAGTATCTATTGGAATTGCACGACTCGAGAAATCGCGGGCCGAGTCGCGATCTCTCTCAACCAGGCATTCCGCCCTCAGCTTACACCGACCAGGCCACTCCACCACGCTCGGTACGACTCGATGTGGTACGACCACCCAGATACCGACAACTCAGCAAGGCCCAAAAAGAAACCTTTGATCCTGCATTGGCATCGAATCGAAACGCGGTCGTTCCATCCGCGGCCATTGAAACCCGGCCTGCTGTCAGCCAATCATCCCGACGCGAGATTGAGAATAAGGTGCGAGTTGCTTGGTTGTGGAGTTCCCATTTCATCTCGACAGACAAGGGTCCATGGTTACTTACCTTAGTCATCGGCCATGAGTGACAGAGTGGGGTGCTAAGTATCTTGCCCCGCCGCAGCTACCAGACTAACGTTCGCGCAGTGAACATGGCTTGAGCCTCGTCACCAGCCAAACGTCATCCCCCGCCAGGCATCGACATTACAGCACAAGGCTACACTTTACGACCTCGATAACCTCCAAAACACCAAACAACACCTCACCATACCACAACACACACACACACACACACACACACACATCCGACTGCCTCCACCGCCCGTCATGAACCGCCTCTTCGGCTCCAAGCCCACCGGGCCCAAACCCACCCTCAACGGCGCCATCGGCAACCTCGACACCCGCATCGCCTCGCTCGACACCAAGCTCAAGGCCCTCAACGGCGAGCTCGGCGCCTACCAGGAGAAGCTGTCCCGCATGCGCGACGGCCCCGGCAAGCAGGCCATCAAGCAAAAGGCCCTCAAGGTGCTGCAGCGCCGCAAGGCCTACGAGGCCGAGAAGGAGAAGCTCGAGAGCCAGGTCTGGAACATGGAGCAGGCTCAGGGCATGCAGGACAACCTCAAGAACGTCATGACCCAGGTCGACGCCATGAAGACCACCAACAAGGAGCTGCGCAAGCAGTACGGCAAGATCGACCTCGACAAGATCGAGCGCCTGCAGGACGACATGGCCGATCTGCTCGACGTCGGCAACGAGATCCAGGAGAGCCTCTCGCGCGGCTACGACATCCCCGACGAGGTCGACGAGACCGAGCTGGACGCTGAGCTGGAGGCCCTGGGCATGGATGTCGAGCTGGAGCAGGAGTACGGTGGCGCCGTGCCCGGCTTCCTCCAGGACGAGGTCGTGCCCGACTTCGTCGACGAGCCGCCCGAGACCGAGGCCAAGATGAAGCAGGTCGCGGGATGATCAGGTAACAACTGATCCGGAGAACACAGGGAGGACGCATCAAGGGGCGGCTACGAGGCGTTGGTTGGATAATTACTGGCTCACAAGCATACCACATTTCATAGTTGGGGAGTCTCGGGAATGGCCATGATAGTTAAGGTCGTTACTTTCATATTCACTTCATTTTGTTTGTTGTTCATCCAGCCTTCTGCCGTGTCGTGTGCCATTTCTAGGAGTCTGTCTGTTCCCGTGCCGACCCATATGATACGTTGTGCCAAGTTTACCGGGTTGATATGTGATACAGGTCTTTTTACAGCAACCAAGCGTCGCCATTCGACGGTCCATGTCAAAACGAAACTCCCTCGCTAAACCAAATACCCGCACTAGACTCCGTACTATTGTCTACCGGAGTCGTCGTGTTGTGTCCGCAGAGGCAATCCCTCAGTCCACGGTCGCGAAGAACCGCACCGCCTCTTCCAGTTCGGCGTCCTTGTTACAAAAGTCCCAGCCCACGATGACAGGTGCCTGGCTGCAGCAAACAATCTTTCTAGCATCGAATTGGAGCTTAAAGACGCGCGCAGGGGCATTCTCCGCCGCCGCGATGTGCGGGTGGTGGTGATGTGCGCCTTGTTGCCCAGCAGGTTGTGTCTGAGCCTGTGCCTGAGCCTGGGCCTGGTTCTGTACCTGCGGCCCTTGAGGTGGCAGAGCAGGTGGCGCGCCTTGGGCTTGAGGCGGCACATTGACAACGACGGGAGGTTGGGCGACCGGGAGTAGTTGAGCGTTTCCGCCGGCTACAAGGCCGTTTCGGGCCACGACAGCGGGCGGAAGAACGACAGTACCAGGCGCAACGCTGGTGCTGGGTCCAGAGACTGCTCCGCCGTTCGCTGGCTGAGCTGGCTGAGCGGGAGCACTGGCACTCTGAGATTGCCGCTGCCTCGCCGCTTGGCTGAGTTGAATAGAAACCAAGGCATCCGTTACGGCGCGTCTGAGCTGGGCGCGAACAAAAGGCGACACCTCGCGTTCAATGGCCGACTGCAGATAAGTGTGGTGAGCCAGGATGACGGGGTACATGATCATTGCTTGCTTCAAGGCAACCACGCCAAGCGGCACAACCTGATCGATCAGGTCTCTATACGAGCCAGCAATCCGGTAAGCGTCCCCGTGCTGGTCACGCAGAGAGGCCGGCGCAGCGGATGATCCGTTGGCTTGAGGAAGTGGCTGTCCTCCGGCGTTGTTCGACGAGTTTGCCGATCGAACAGTTGGGCGGACGGCGACACCTCCTACAGGTGGGACGACTGTCGTTGCGGCAGCTTCCCGTTGAGCGGCCGCGGCAGCCTCCTCCTGACGCAGATGATGAGACGGCTTCCAAACACCTTCCTTGTCACGCCTCCAGACAATGATGCTCTGGTCGTACGATCCCGACACAATACGGCCGTACTTCCTCCCACCACCGCCTCCGGGAGGAACCTTGGCCCCAAATGCTTGGAGGTCTTCGGGTCTCGAGCTGCCGGCGTTCGCTCTACGTTCGGCACCGCGTCTTCGCTCGGGATTGTGCTCGACTTCTCCAGCCTCGACTGCTCGGAAATACTCGGCATCTACGGCTTTGGCCTCCGTTTCGTCCTCGTACTTGCTGTATGGCAGATCGCCAAAGCCGGCCTGGACCGTTCGGACGAGATGGGCGTGTCCTCGCAGCTGGGCGACCTTGAGACCCGTCGGGGCGTCAAAGATGCATACCTCGAAGTCGCTGCTACCGCTAACTATCCTCCTTCCGTCAAATTCGACACACGCTATTCCCTTATCGTGTGCGGGGATAGTCTGGGTGCAGACCTGGTCTGGCCAATTCCAGACCTTGATGTGGCGATCGCCTGATACGGAAACGATGGTACGGTCTCGGACCTGGATGGCGTTGACGGCTGCGCTGTGTCCGTCCAGACGCCCGATCAACGAGAACGCAGGCTTGATGGGAAGCTCTTGGGCGAGGTCCGGTTCGTAGCCATACCGTCGCAGGTTCGTGGGTACTGGGTTGACGAGCTCGTGTCCGCCATATCCCAGATCGCCATGTCGCAACGGGTGGCGGTTGAAGATCTTGATCGTCTTGTCCTTGGAGGATGTCACGAGGATCCGGTGGTCGAAACGGACATTCAGCACCGACTCGCGGTGAGCCCTGGTCAGTTTCTGCAGCAGCTCACCAGTTGAGAACTTCCAGATGAAAACGTTGGAGTCACTGCTGCCGGAAACAAGCAGGTCCTCGTCCGGGTCAGCATCGAACTGGAGGCACAATACAGAACCCATGTGGCCTGTGAGCGGCGGTCGAACCAATCGGCGGGTATGGACGTTCCAGATTCTCATAGTCTGATCCCTGCTGCCACTGACCAAGTAGTCGTTGTCGAATTGGAGCGTGTATACGCACTCTTGGTGTCCCTCCTCGGGGTAGCTTGGGTGCGGGAACTGGAACGTTGAATACTTTCCCAACTCCCAGTTAGACTCGAGCCGGCGACGCATAGTGTAGAGGTACCTCCAATTGATCCGATAGCGTGAGCTGTTGACATCCCAACTCCAAAGTGAGGACGGGGGCATAGTGCCTAAAGCTTCGGCAGGGGATGTCGGAGAGGGCGTGGAATCAGACTCGCCGCTCGGTTCCTTACGCTTCCCTCTGCCATCAGAAGAAGACGAGTTGGTCCGATCGACGCTCTTGCCTTTGGATCCAACACCGTCGAGGTCCATGTCTCCCAATGGTAGAATGACAGGTCGATTTGACGCAAAGGATGAAGAGGGGCTACCAAACATGCTGCCTCCGGCAAAGCTCTCGTTGAAGCTGAACGTGCGATCGCTGTCCGTCATCTCCAAGTCTTCATCCCCATTGACAATGGCACGGATCTTATTAGGATGCGCATCTTGCAACGATTGTAGACGGTGGAGTTGGCGGATGGAAACGTTAAGGCCGTTGTTCACCTTGACCTCGCACTTCTCGATTTCGCTGTATATGGCCTTCCATCCCTCGAGATGATAGAGCGTCTCCCATAGTTTTCGGTCCAAGGCCAAGTCGAACCAAGCGCGACACGTCTGGGTGACACTGACTAAGGAAACGGGATCGAGGTAGCTCAGTATCTTGAGACAGATCTCGGCGGGGAGGTATCGGATAAAGTCGATGTAAAGTCTCGGGTTCAGTCGCTGCACGATCTCGGCGATGACAGAAGTAGGGAGCTGGTTGAGAAGGGTCATGGTCAACTCTGGCAGGAGGTCAGCAAGCAGAACTACGGTTTGGGCGCCTAATGGCCGCGCGGCAACATACCAGTCCGTGTCTGAACGGGAAGAAGGGCGACGTTGGCGGCGAGCCATGCTGGAAGGTCGGCCTGGGATCTCAAGCTGGCGAGCGCGGCGGGGAGGTCTTGGTGGACTGATGGGTTGAGGGGATCCTCAGAGTAGCCCTCGTCAGGCTGGTGGGCAGGCGAGAAGGGACCCATTGGGGGAAGGGCGTCCTGCTTGGACATGGCTGCGAGGCTCGCGGCCCCGTGGGCGGAACAATGCTAAAGATGCTGAGAAACGAGTAATCAGAGGCCCGGGGCTGGGAGCGGAAGAGGCGGAGGCGGAGGACAAGCGCGTATATCGTATTGTCCGGGAACGAACCGAATCGGTTGGGCGAGCGAGAGTTGGGCTTAGCAGACCGAAGCCAGGTGAGCTGAGGTGACGTCGAGCCCAGAGCGTCGCATCCGGGGAGTCGGTTGTCGGAGGGTTGGTCGGGGAAGACTCGGTCGGGGGAGGAGGACTCGATCGGGGAAGGGCAACACGGCTGCGATGGGAGCCAAGTCGGTGTCTGCGAGAAACGGACAAGGTCAACAAGCGTGGCACACGACCGACGGGATCGAGGGTTGGATTGCCTGGGCCTGGATGGATCGGCCAGGATGGAGCCTGGAGACATGGGAGAGCGCAGGTTGGCTTAAGGCTTGGCCGCGGCGGGTCGGCTTTTAGATGTTTAGCCTGCTTAGGTAGCGCGCGCTTTTGGGACGCCGGCAACAGCCTGCGGGCCGGACGGAGTCTTCCAATGCGCGGCGGGTGCGTCCGACGATGTGATGAGTTTAAAAGTGATTCACGAGACTCTGCATCATCGACGGATACCTAGAAAAATAATCAAGTACTTTTCAAGCGCCAGGTTAGTCTGCGTTGCACAAAGCAGCCGTGGTACAAGCACTGGCAGCCTCCTTCAAGTCTAAAAGCCGGGACGCTCGTGTGGAGATGCAAGCCCAGGTAAGCAAGCTCCTTGGCTCCCTGTCGAGGTTGAGGCTGGTGGGCGTTGTAATCTGGAGAGACCTCCACTCCACCGGGCGCCACAGTGGCTCGTCTTATCACCAGTGTGGCGGCCTAGCTGGAGGGTCCCGGGTAGGAAAAGTGTCAGTGCCGTGTCGAAACAGGATGAACTGAAAGATGACTTCAAGTATGGGGTCAGCTCTTGATTGGACATTTCGAATGAGGAGTATTACATTTTAGAAGAAGGGCAACTCTGTGCTCTGGTGACCTGCACTTTGTTGCCTAAATATGCGGTTGCTGTGGCTTTCTATTTGATCATGTGTTAAATGTGTCGTCAAATTCACTTCCAATATTGCGTGCTTGTTCGTGATGCTGAACACAATTTTCAAGACAAGCGTTAAATAAAATCACACCGCATGCCAGCTATTCTAACTTTCACCAGAAATCGCAGGAAAAGGTTACTGTGATAAAATGCTTAACCTCTAGCATGAAGCCAACTATCGAGCCGAGGAAGTAACACCAACCCTCAATCATCTGACAATAACCACCTAGTGCAACGCAACACAGGAATCTCATGAGGCGGTCTACCGAGTGGCAAGCCAACACTCATCGGAAACACTCCTCAGAAACACTTTCTCAAAGATGTTGAAAATCGAGATTATAATGTGGTTCGACTACTTGGCCAACCTAGGCACGTGGCATGTCGAACAAATTTTGACCGAAGTACGTAAATTGGCTATGTCTTCAGATGACGGCTGTACGAATCAGCGTGGGAACCAAGGTGAATCATAGTCGAACACGCCTTGAGATAACGTCATGCATGGTCGTCTTATTAATTTTTGCTTCTGGCGATAGTGAACGTAAGGTAGGCAAGTTGCGATTCTTAGCGAAGGCAAATTCTATTTGAACACTGTCGTAGACTCACGCCAATCAAAGTGTTCACCGCTGAAGACCGGAG
This sequence comes from Neonectria coccinea, assembly GCA_019137265.1. Taxonomy (NCBI): domain Eukaryota; kingdom Fungi; phylum Ascomycota; class Sordariomycetes; order Hypocreales; family Nectriaceae; genus Neonectria; species Neonectria coccinea. The sequence continues at coordinate 143,858 of WPDF01000057.1, read as the reverse complement.
TGCCCGACACAATATCCCCGAATGGTGCACTTGAAAATCGCGAATTAGGAGCAGATGCGTGCGTTCTCATTTATTACGTGGTTACACGTTGTGACTCGACTTAACCGTCTTACAGCGCAGACACTGGAATTGAGGTGTAGAAGAATTACACGTTCATGAATACAGAGACGATGCATGGACAGAAACAAATTTAGAACTATGGCTACGTGGAATGTTTCCTTTACTCTAGCGAACACCTGAGTAAGTTGACCGCCTATGTGAAACCGCTGAGCTAGCATAGCGACGTACGAGTAAAGCAAAATACTGCGAAGCCGTCCTATGCCGTGCGACTTTCCATGGAGTGGAAGACGTTGTTATTTCGTGACTATCGTAACTTACATGTTTCATCAAATGGTAATTTGATCTCTAAATATTTCCTGGTTGATGATACTAAGAGTGAAAAGTTGCAACAGAGAACGGTTTCCCGGGACACTTTCGATACAGGGATTCTATAGACATAAGCTACGAACATGTCTTAGATCAAACCCTGTATCTGGTTTGCTTTTCATCCCTTTATCCCAAACACGAACTGCAGATGAGGTCAAGGATGTGAGAACCGGTGGATATCACCTTCTCCAATGAAACAAGACAACGATGAACTCTTCTGGAGCGTCTTCTAGAAGGATGGCATGGTTCACAGGATTATTCATGTTTCATATCCCTTGAATTGCCTTTATCCGACAAACGCTAGAAGCCTAGTAGTATTGATCATCACATGTGCAGTGCACGCCACCTTGAATCGGATAACGACCGCAGTTTCGACCTTCGAGGCCGAAATAGCACACCCCAACCTTAATCTGGAATAAGGTGGTGGGACAAGGACAAGGCGGATAGGCAGGCAAACATCATCAACATGAAATGCCAAGACCACAGAATCAGGATCGTTAAGCCCGTGATGCGTTCCTCTCATGAGGATGAGGTCGTTTAGTTGGGATTACCACCGTAGAACATTGTGTTGGGCTACTGCAGGTCGGATAAACCGGTGCAGTAGTTGTTGGGAGTATTGAGAACGTGTTGGGCTTTGCATTGACGTGGAAGCGGATTGGCACTGGATGTTTCGCGGGGAAGCTGGCTGTGGCTTTTGTTTCACTCGAGCAATCTGACGAACGCTAACTCAGACGGATTTCCAGGCTGAATCTGTGTTTAAGCCTCGTTCCATTCCTTCCAGGGCCTTGAATCATGACTCTTGACGTTCGAGGCGTAGCGCCATCTGAGTGACAATTCAGTTGGCTTTAAGCAGGAGGATTCAAGAGAATCATCGCCCACCGGAATTGTAATTACATGCTCCGGGGTGGCGAGTGAGTCGTGGTCAAGTCGCACAGCAGCGAGGCACGATGCAACGCTGGAGATTGCCACGCCGAGTCAATTTCTGGGCCGGCCCCGAACCCTGCCAGGTATCTAATTACTGTGGTACCGTGGTGTTCTCGGCATGTCACTTTCTGCTGTGGGATTTCTCGGTTGTTTGTTTGTTCCCTGAAGGCTCAGGGCCCGGGCAATGAATGGCTCGATGATCGGCACTGCCGATAACAGCGTCTGGTCAGCGTCTCTTGCTGGACGTCTCTTTGGTCGGGTGCTGCAACCCCAGCCTGCGTCAGGGCTGAAGAAGTCGCCAGACGAGCCCTTTGACGTCTTTGAGACCTTTGAGATTCCTAGCTCTTTGACCCTCTTAGCTCCTTCAGCTTCTCAAGCCCCTTTCCGAGCCACGGAAATCCGCTTCATCTGTTACGTACCAAACCATTACTCATTACTACCCCTCTCACCTATCTGCGGTCTAATCAACCGCACTGCCTGTCAATCGGATCGACTGTCAACTCGGGGTCTGGGACGCCGTCTGTGCATGGAACCGCCTGTTTCAGAGCCCTCCATGTGTGTGGGCAAAGGCTTGGTGGTGGTGGGGGGGAAAAGACCGAGACTAACAAGACGGCGAATACTTCCACACCAAGTAGTCGTGTTGGTATCGACGACGAAGCCATGCATCGAAGGTTCTATGAAACCTTCTTTGGTCCAACAGTCGCCCGCCCCCTGAGATGATGTCAGGGGAGCCTAGTGGCCGAATGTCATGCGCACAAGCCCGCTTCTCCGCTGGCCGCTCCGCCAGCGCTGATTGTTGCATCTGTCTTGCGCTGCAGCGTGGAGGGTCTTTGAGACGGACCCTTTCCAGAGTCATCTGAACTTGCGTCAGGCACGTATTCGCACCTACATTTGCTGTGCAGCCGCCGTGGAGAATATCCTGATTCCCGCGCCAAGCGCTTGGTGATAAGAGCTCCATGGAGGTGCGGTGCAGCTGTCCCGTCGCGTGGGCGGCGCGTGGACGAAGAAGAAGCGGGTTGCGGGCTGAGCAAAAGCCACCCGATCTGATGACCCTAGGGGGAAAAAGAACGAGGCCAGGAATTGGCTTGTGCTTAGGCCTGGGTGATTGGACATGGCGATCATTTGGTTAGCCGCCGCGACGCCTTCGAGAGGAGGTTACACTCTGGAAGCTGATAGCGAACGAAGACGGCCAACAGAATAGCTTACTGCAAACGTGTAAAGCGCTGTGCTAAGTATATCCCCCACGACATCTGCTGATAGGCCGCGCGCGGTAGGGCTCTGTCGTGTTTCGGGAACCACGAGAATGCACGACGCACAGCGTGGGATGCAACTGTACGGTGTACCTGTGTACTCCGTGCTTTCTTCCTGGATGCTTGGCCCTCGGGAAAGGGAGGGGACGGGAGGTCTATCGAGACAGGCCATGATAGTCGCAGCGTGGTTCAGGGGTATCCGTGTCGGGGCTCATGGATAGTGCGCGATGCCCCTCTACGCGGGCTGGCCAGTCGCCGTTCTGCCATGTGGCGGAGACCAAGCAAGCAAAGAAGCAAAAGTAGAGCAGCGCAAAGCAAAGAGGCTGCTGGACTGGGCTGTTCTGTTCGCACAGGGCGCCGGGCATGAAGCGTGGGAGTGGAATCATGGCATGACAGGGCCACCACGAAAAGTGGGCTTCATCATCCGCATCCATCGAGTCTGGGAGTCACAGAAGAGAGTTGGAACTATGTAGGGAGAGTCAAAAGAAATGTATAACAAAGTCCAAAAACAAACAGAACCCGATATATGGTATGGCTAAGTGCTCTCTATACGCAAACAATGCTGTAAGCCTCTCTTTGTTCGCATGCGGTCATCCTTAGTACAGGGGCGGGCTATTATGCTAACCTTCTCTTGAGCCTTTGGTGGATCTGAAGATGGCGTACACTTTGATGGATGTGATGGCAGAGTTACAGCGAAATATCAGTCGAAAATGCGAATACTCAGATGAACCAAAAAAGTACATGTCAAGTGGCATCACCCGCCTCACAAAGGCAAGCAACAGGCCATGGCGTATCACCAGCAGGCTTTTTCAGAGCACATGTGCGTGGTATATTGAAAACTAGAAGCATGAGAAGAAGAAAAAAAGAAACGAAAAAAGGAAAAAAAAGACCGAGTAAATTGTTCCGGGATGCATCCTCCATGCACACCTACGTACATACAAGACATCTCGTCCGAGGGGCAGGCATCCGCTTCCCACGAATGCCCTTTGAAGTACACAGTACACGGTGGGTTACTCCGCGTTGGGAGGACGGACGGATACGGACGAACAAACACCACCAGGATTTGCTTCTGCGCGAGGCGCCTAAAGAGGCTGCAAGCCCTTTAAGCCATCCATCCATCCATCTTTGAGCCCCCCCTCCTCGCTGATCTGTCTTCGTCTTGAGCATTTTGCTCGTGCGCGCAACGTGAATCGTAACCCATGAATCGCGTGCATGTAGATGCTGAGTCTTGAGTCTCCGGATGGGCAACCACCTCGTCTAGCATCTGCCAACGATAGAGAGAGAGAGAGAGCCTGTTCGTCTTCGTCCTGGATGCTCATCAATGGGAGACTGCAGGCGAGAGGAGAGATACCCTGGGCGATCCACTCAACCACCGCGGAGGCACGTCGGGCTAGGCCGCTTCGGGCTTGGACTGGGCTCCTAATTTGAAACAGACAATCCAATCCATCTTGCAGTCAATGCCCAAGGGTGCACGTACCGGTTTGGGGACCGGGATCCAAGGTACCTGTGTCATAGGTACCCCGGCCTTTGTGGTGACCGCGACCCTTCAGTGGGCTGCGAGCACTGTACACGCCAAACCACCACCTGTGGCAGCACCGCGGTGTACGGCCACCCCAGGTACCCTCCCCGCTATGCCGATTGCTGCCCGCCCAACTCCACTGGGGTGAGTACCCAGGACGGACGTCCTGCGCACCAAGGAGGCCATGGAGGTACGTACTGCCGCCCACTCTCCCACAGCGCTCACCAAACTCTCCTTCTCCCGACCGCCGCCTCCATCAGCCTTGTGTCCCCCCCCGACCACGGCTTTCAGGAGTCCAGCGTCGCGACCAGCAACTCTCCTCCTAATTAATCCCATCCACCACGAGATTTCTACGCCTCCAGCCCTTGCCGCGGCCCTCGTTTCTCCAGACTCCCTCGCCAGCGTCAACCCTTTGCATTGCCCGTCGCTGTTAGCGCTGCTCGGATCCGCTTCCCTCCCTCGAACCGCTCGCTCCACCGCCTGACCCAGACGTCCACGGGTCAATCTCAACCTCTCCCACGCTGCTCATCGCTGCCCGCCGACGATATCCACGACGCCGACGCCGACACCGACGACTTCCCATACAGATATACGACCCGTCTCTATATCTCGACCTTCATTTCGGCCTGCGCCGCCCGTGTTCTGACGTGACCTCCGTCGCTCCACCATCCAGCCACCCGCGAAGTGACTCGCCACTCCCACGAGAGGGGATCCCGTTCGAGAGATTCACCGCTGAATGAACCCGGACGGATATTGAACCGCTTTCGACTCGACGCCAAGTGAGATTGACAAGACCGTTTCGACACATCCTTTGATTCTCCTCGACCGACTTCGGATTCGAGCTCCTCCCACCGCAGCTCTCCTCCTTATCTCTCCCCGCCTCACCGGCTCTGCCGTCCCTTTCTCCCCCCCGATCACCACCTCGGCGGATGGAGTAGAAGGCGATGGCCCATGCCCCGCTGCTACGAAATAACACGGCTCCGGTCTTTCCAAACTCCAACGGATTCGGCGGCCTGCCACAGATCAGCATGAGCCATGCGCCGCGCGCTAGCCAACTCTCCGGCTCGACAGCAGTCGCTGGCTCTAATACGTCTCTGAGCTCTCTCGGCAACTCCGCCACAATCACCCAGAATGGCGGGCCCGTCCACGCAACGGCCAACATCATCAACCAAAAGGCCGATGCCTCCCGCTCTCTCTACCAAATCTGCATCTCCCTGAAGCAGCGCCTTGCCCAGGTCCCGGGCTTTGAACCCTACCTGGAGCAGCTCGATCCCAACGACCCCGTCGATCCCCTCTGGAACCTCTTCCGCACGGGATACCCACTTCTCGCCATTTACAACTCTCTGCAGCCCACCACCGAGCTCAAGGTGGAAGATGCTAGTGCCAACGAGGCCAAGAAGTCCAAGATTGCCATCTTCAAGTTTGTCCAGGCCTGCATGAAGGAGCTCAAGGTCCCTCCCACCGAGAGCTTCGTCATTACTGACTTGATGGGCAACGATACTAGCGGTTTTGTCAAGGTTCGTTGTATAATCTCTTCCGCTGCGCTGCTGACAACTGCTGACGCGACCTCAGGTAACCCAAGTCGTCAACTATGTTCTCGACCTCGCCGAGCAGCAGGGCTATCTACTTCAGCTGCAACCGTACCCCGAAAACGAAATCGAAGCCGGCCCAGGCTTGGCGATGACCTATCGAGATCACATTATCAAGGAATTAGTCGACACGGAGCGCAAATACGTCCAAGACTTGGAAAACCTGCACGATCTCAAAAGGACGCTGGAGGAGAAGGGCGCCATCCCCGGCGATAGTGTTCATCAAATCTTCCTCAACATCAATGCGATCCTGGATTTCCAGCGTCGATTCCTGATCCGAGTCGAGACGACCAACTCGATGCCCCTCGCGAACCAGCGATGGGGAGCGCCCTTTGTCATGCTGGAGGATGCCTTTGACATCTACCAGCCATTCATCGCGAACCAGCGTAAAGCTGCTCAAATCGCCAACCAGGCTTTTGACAAAATTCAGACTTCAGACCACCCCGTCGCGACCGACTTCAACACGTTGGACGGATTCTTGCTGAAGCCCATGCAGCGATTGGTGAAATACCCGCTGTTGCTGAAGGTATGTGACATGGATGCGAAAGTGGGAACAGTGAGCTGATTTCATTCCAGGACTTGAACAAGAAGACCGAAGATGAGACGGTCAAGGCGGATCTGCTTGCCGGCTGCGAAGCTGCGGAACGAGTATTGCACAAAGCCAACGATGCCGTAAACCGGGATCTACTCGATGAGGCACTCGAAGACCTCATTGGCCGCGTAGACGACTGGAAAAGCCACAAGGTGGAGCAGTTTGGAAAGCTCCTCATGCACGGCGTGTACGGTGTCATTACCGGGAAGAACGACCAGGAGAAGGATGTAGGTTGGAATCGCTCAAATATGAGATGCTCGCTAACTAATTTCGCAGTACGAGATCTACCTGTTCGAATGCATTCTCCTTTGCTGTAAGGAGATATTCCCAAACAAGAGTAAAGAAAAGAAGGACAAGACGAGGTCCCAGGGCCCCAAGGTCCGGAACCGCACGGCCAGGCTTCAACTCAAGGGCAGGATTTTCATGACTAATGTGACTGATATTGTGTCCCTTTCGAAACCTGGTAAGTGGTATCCCGTTCTTAGTGTTGATGTTTTACTGACCCAGAACAGGCTCTCACAGTGTTCAAATCTGGTGGAAGGGGGATCCTGGCGTCGAGAACTTCACCATCAAGTTCACGCAAGAGGAGATGATGAAGCGGTGGGCTGCCGCGCTCGAGGTACAGAGGAAGGACAACGCGCCGCGAACTTCGACGATGGCCGACAACGCAGCGCCTGACTTCGCCTGGACAAGAGACCAGGCGGGCGGCTTGGAGAACCCGTACCTGGAGGACGACGAGGACGACGACTATGGCCCGGCTACGGCACCTGCCCAGTACCCCGTACCCACGCACTCAATGCCGGGCACCATGCTGCGAACCGCGTCCAGCAACAACCTACGACAGAGGGCGGGAACTGGAGAGAGCTCGCTGTCTCTCGCTGGTATGATCCGGGCACCGCCGCGATTCCCCATGCCAGGGCCGCCAGCTCCGCTGGCCCTGCAGACTCAGCCCAATGGTGCCTACTCTCCAGGAGCTTGGGCCGGGGACAGCTACTTCTCGCCTGTCGCAGAATCACCGGCGTCATCTCGGACTAGCACCACCAGTGGAATGTTCACGACACCGAACTACGGCATCCCCAAGGTGGGCACCCCGCAGGGATGGGAGGACAGCAATCGATACACGGCTCCCGCCATGCCTCGCGCGCCATCTCGCGACGGAACCTCCCCCAACCCGCATGTTATGAATGGGCGGAACCCCAGGGGACCGTCCCTCCCAGCCATGGCTTCGCAGAGTCAGACGGCGGCCCAGCAGCAGCGGAGCCGATCTTATAGCACTCCCGACATCAACGTCCCTGGCGTGCCGAGAGCCCGACAGCCGAGCCAGGGCAACATCCCGGCCGTGCCTGGAATTCCACAGCATCTGCACCCTGGTCACGACAGCCACGTACCCAGAGCGCAGACGGGGTCTCCAAGGAACGACGCGCCCATGCGGTCCCACACAAACAGCCCAGGCGCGCAGCGGGAGCGAATGCACCAGCACTCAGGAAGCCTCGGAGGTACCATGGCCCAGTTCCCGACGCAGCCAGTCTACTCCCGCGGAAACACTCCCAGTCAGTCAGGAAACCCGCTCCGCGTCGACGCCGCTGCCGCCAACTCCCGGACTGCGTCTCCCGCGGTGGGCGTTGGAGCTGTCCCCCCAGCTATCCAAGCGCCGCTGCCTACTCCCGACCTACCACTCCCGACTCAGCTCAAGGTACGGGTCAACTGCGAGACGGGCAACTACGTCACTCTGGTTGTCCCTTTCAACATTACGTACCAATCCCTCATCGATCGTATCGATGCGAAGCTCGCGCGGTTTACCAATAGCAGCATCGGCAAAGGAATGCTTAAACTACGGTATCGTGATGAGGACGGCGATTTCGTGACCATCGAGAGTGACGACGACATCCAGATTGCTTTTATGGAATGGCGCGAAGGCATGCGGAACATGTATGCTGGAGGCGTGGGAGAGATAGAGCTCTTCTGCGTCGGCGACACTTCCTAATCGCCCGAGGACCCGCCCTCTCAACTGGGATGGCTCTCTGGGGAAGTGATGGTGCATTGTGCTGGGATACCCACGGATCATACGCATTTTCGGCGCATGGAACACTCATCTTTATTTTGACTATGATCTAAGGCACGGTAACGATTGAGGGCGTATGAGCGAGCGGCATCAATCATATAGACACGACATGGCAACGACTTGCACCAACTTTTTGAAGTATTTGATACACCGACCTTGCGCGTTTTCTCTTCAACGCCCATTCGGACCGCGCCCCGGGCGCCTTTTTTTGACTCTTTCTTGGGTTCCTGGCGATATGCCACGCCTCTTGGTTTTCCAATGCCCAACATTGCATATGGACCTTGTGTCGCGGACGGTATTTACGGCTTCGACCAACTCCAGGCCAATCTTATTCTGTTCCTACTTTTGGGCTTAGAACCAAGTATCGATGGGAACTCATGCGGGGTCTTGTTTTAGGACGTTTTTTATTCTGTGTCTGGGGTTTGCAATGCCTGCTTTCTATTCTTATCACTACTTCATGGGATATGGCGCTATTATTGACATTAGGCGTAGCTACTGGGGAGCACGTACTTGCATTCTTCATCTTTTTGTTCTGGGTCTCGTTTTGATTCCTTACTTCTTTACATGTTGATAGTCGGCCGTGGACGGGAAGGATTTCGTGGGGTTGATGCTGGGTAGAGTGAGTGAGTGTGGACAGTCAGTGGAGGGTCCATGAGAGGAAGCATATCTTGCAGAATAGAGAGGAATGCAAGCACTTCAACTGGTTGATGGTGATTCGATGTGATTTGCAGTGTGCTTGGTGAAATTGATGCGTAATTCAGGACAACGGTAAATGATCAGGCTATCAAAGATGCCAAGGGAGGGCAGTTTACGAGATTCTTTCTTTGTATTGTACAGCGCTAAATGTACACTCCCACCTCTTGATTCCCGTGTTGGGCCGGGCCATGTTGTACAGTTCAAGCAGAGCTTCTTTCGACCAACGCCCATAAATGCATTCTAATACCGCTGCAATTTCCCATTTGCGTGCTGGTAAACATGCCAACCGACATGGGTCTTTTTGTGATTCGCCTCCCAGCGAACTCGGTTCAATTCTTTTTTTCTTCTCCCTCAGCGTCCCGCTCACTTCTGCTTCTTCGGACTGGTCATGTACTTTTGCATACGGGCGAGGTGGTAGTTGATCGTGTTGGCGGGCGCAGGCGCAGCAGGCGGGCCGTCCATGCATCGACGCAGCTGGTTCTCCACGGCGGCACAGCCCGTGGCGTTGAAGCCCGCGGAAGCCCAACATGCTGGCGTCTCGTTAGTTTCTTTCTCTCAAGGCGGCGCAGGGAGGGGGGCGAGTGCGCACCGAGGACGCTGGACATGATGGCGATGCAGGGGTTCTCGACGGCGCGCTTGGGGTTGTGCACGCGCAGGGCCTTGAGCGGCGGCAGGCGGATGGCCTTGTGGCGGCCGGTCATGGCTGGGGTGTTTTCGACGCTGGGGAGGTGTGCTGGGAGGGCCAATTGAGGCGGTTCTCGAGGGGGAGGCGGGTGAGGCTTTCGCGATGGGCCGGGTTGCGGCGTGGAAAGTTGGGAGGTGCGGGTGGTCACGTGTGGGCGGTGAGGCGGAGGATTATCGGGGTGGGGGATATGGTGGTGGACGGTGTGGAACGGTGGCTGTTAGTTACGGTTGGGCTGGATACGGTGACTCTACCTCGGCGTCCACGGAGCATCATGAGCCTCACTTACACTTACACTTCCGCTCTTCACCATCACTCCCCTCCACTCCCTCTCTGCCTCCTCTACCCCCAAAATCACAGCCACTGACCGATCCTTTGTTGTTCTGCCTCACCGTCCTTCAAACCATGATCCCAGCAACCCCCATGAGCAACTCTGACGTGTGCCCCAACACCACCACAAAACATGTGACCGCAAGTCATAACCAAAGAAAGCACCGCCTAACCGCTATCCTTTCTCTACCTCCCATCCTTCGAGGACTTTTTGGTTTGCCGCAGTAAGGGTTTCCGCGTAATGCTTTTGCTGCGCCATGATATATGACACAAGTGCTATACACCGATCATCATCGGCCGCCCGGTCGACTCGTGCCATATATAGCGTGGCGATGGGCTTCACTGCCCGATCAGCGCCTTAGCGGAGAGGCATATCGCCCGAGGATTCAGTGTAGGGAATGGCCATCCCTGTATAGCATGTCATTCAGTGATGTACTGCCCTTGACATGTCCTGCGCTGTACGCGATTCATTGGGCGTTGGCAGTGGTGCCGTGACTGATCCTACCGAGTGAAGGGAAGTGGTTTCATCATAGAGATTGTGCTTACTCCAGTTCTAAAGTCCCATCTCATCCTTCCATCTCTTCTCTTGTTGTTTATATCTTCATCTTCACCCTCGTCTTCTGATCGTGAGTTCTGGTATTCCCACTTACACAACTCTCCACCATGGAAAAGCCGAGTACGTTTCCCCCGTCTTCACTCACCGCATCCTAACATCTAACACTCCCACAGCACCACCTACCCAGGGCACGCAACCCGTCGAGCTGGGCCCCTCCGAAACCCAACCGCCGCCCAAGTACGAGCAAGCCCCCTTCACGCCCGTCTCCGGCAGCCCGCCCGACGTCCCGAGGGACATCCACGACGAGCCGCCCCATGGCGTCGTCCCGCAGAACAACCTGGCCTGCGCGCCGATCCAGATGCTGCAGAGCCAGAGCGCCCCCGTGCTCTGTCCTAGCTGTGGCATGAGGAACATGACGGTTGTGACGTCTGAGGCCGGAGGGTTTCTTCAGTATGTTCTCTGCATTAGTATGGATGGTGGGTTATAAACGCTGACTATCGATAGTGGTATTGCCGCGTTGGTCTGCCTCGTGAGCTGCTTGGGATGTATTCCCTACTGCATCCGCTCCCTCAAGGATGTCCATCACAAGTGTGGAAATGTACGTATATACACTCCTCGTCCAAGATGCTTTACTGACAGCTCCTAGTGCGGCATCCCCCTCGCAACCTTCCATCGCAGCGGCCGGACGGAAGTGCTCGCCTACTCCAAATAAACAGATTCCAATCTTCTGCTGGAGGAGCCTTCTAGTCCCATTTCCTTGTTATTCTTAGATTGAGATACCTGTCGGTTTGGTTATTGCTTCTATAGTTTCTCTGTCTTCTTCTCTGTTGTTACTAGGTCCATTTACAGGGTTGAACTTGGTGGTGGGTGTACTGTCGACGGAGACAGGTCTAGGCCCACAGCGCGGTAGGAAGTTGACACAAGAAAATGCTACCCTTTCACACAATAGTTCCAAGTATGTTGCTACAGCAAACAGTTCATTCCTCGTTTAATCTAGAGGCTGCAGTAAACATCTGAAAGTAATTGCGCATAGTTGGCTCGAATTTCCCGCTATACGCCTCGTGGCTTGCGGTATACACTAACCCTCTAATTGCAAAGTATGTTACACTTTTGACAGAGAACCGTCATCTGTCCCTCAACTGTCGAACCTATATCATCATGTCATTCAGCAGTACATGGTCTATCCCGTAACATCAAACTTTTCATCCACGTCCATGTCATCATCAGCTCGTCGAGATCCCCCAATCGTGGCCCAGCCAGATTTGATGGGCGGTTGTGTAGTCTTGGCAGCTTTGGCAGGCTTGGTGGCCTTGGCGGCTTTGGCTGGCGCGGTAGCTTTAGTAGCTTTGGCTGGCGCGGCAGCTTTGGCAGCTTTGGCAGCCTTGACAGGCGTGGGAGCTTTGACAGGCGTAGCAGCTTTGACAGGCTTCGTAGCTCTGGTAGCCCGAGGTTTGGTAGCTTTAGCCGCCTTGGCAGGTTGGACGGGCTCCGCGACGGGCTCCTCCTTGACTGGCTCCTCCTCTTCTTCCTCAGCAGGTTCTTCGGTGCCCTCGTCTTCTCCCTCGGCCTCGGCATCTTCGGCATCTTCTCCGTCATCTTCATCGTCGTCATCGTCATCGTCATCTTCATCGGAGTCCTCGAGTCCAGACCCTTCACTGTCTCCCTCGGTTCCAGGGTCATAATCCTCTTCATCCTCATCCTCCTCGTCGTCCAGCTGTTGCTCGAGCTCGAGGTGTGCTCGCTGTAGCTCTGACATACCATTCTGGCCTTCGGCGACGGCAGCGTCCCCGTTCTCAGCCTCGCCGTTCTTCTTTGCCTTGTTCTCTGCCAACTCCAACTTGGCCTTCCTCTGTTCGGCCATGCTGCGGTCTTGTAACCGGTTGCGCCTGATGTACTCGTCAATGCCTCCGTAGTCCTCCTGATCCAGCATGGAGAACTCGAGCTCTTCGGTTGCGTCTCCTTCGCCGGCAAACACCTCAATGGCTATGTTAAATGTCCGCTGGAGGATGCTTGTGTAGCTTGTCGCAGCGATGCGACTCAGTGGGATGAACATCAAGGGCTTCTTGAATCCCCAGAAAATTCCATTCTCAAGGAAGAAGAGGTACCCGTCTTTAGAACCCCTAAAGGCCTTGACGTGCACCGCCTTTTCGTTTGGCCTGTGCGGCTGCTTGACCATGCTGTGGAACTTGTTGAGATTGGCAGAGACGATTTCGACGTCGTTTCCTGCAGGCTTGAGATGCCTATTCAAGGCCCAGTGGAAGAGGGACTTGTATGTGTCGGAGACGGCAGCCGCGGTTCCGGATTCCGGGCCCGCCACTGTTCCCTGCTTTGGAACAGTCGAGGGGACGGTAAACACAAGGGGTTCCTCGGTTGGCGGGTTGGTCTTGGACGGGAGACACGTGCCTCGAGGGAAAATGATGTAGTTGTGCTGGACCTGAGTCTTCTCGGGAACGGGAAGATAGAACACATACTCTATTCCACGTTAGTATCGCGAGGTAGTCAATCGCGGTCGCGTACGTACCAATGTCCTTCCAGGCATACGTTATGGCCGGGATAGGTGCCGTGGTCCCAGGCGCCCGGGCGTAGATGTGGTTCGCGGTGAAACAGATCTCGAACTTCTTTCTCTGAGGAACGGAGACGGAAATCTCCTTGATCTCGAGAAGGACAGACTCGTCTGCAGCATTGACGCTTATGTTGGCACTGGCGCTGGCCTTGGTGCCGTTTGCGCTCCCGTTCTGGTCCACATCCACCCGCCGCTTCTTGTGCGCTGGCTCGCCGTGTCCCTGGATCGTGTCGTAAACATGCGAGGCGATCTCGTTGAAGAGGGCGACTCTGCCGGGCGAATCTAGCATGAAAAGTCAGTCCGGCACGGTGCGCTGTCACGAATCAGGGGGCATTGTTTACCAGCGGCCTTCTGGATGTCCTGAAGAATGTCCGGGCGGGACTGGAAGACGAAGCCGAGCTTCTTGGTATCGAGCTTTGCGCTCATGATGGATCCAAGAGTCCAGGGTGCGGCAAGTCGGCGGAGTGGTCCAAATTGGAAACGTTTGTGTGTGATGGGTGAAGGAGGACGTCTTTTGTTGTTGGCTGGGTAGGTAGGTGCGGCATCGTCATTGTCAATTTCCAAATTCCTACTACTGGGCGCGATAAGATAAGGACTTCGGGTCGACGGGATTGGTGCCCGGACGCCTTAGTCATTCGCGTCAGGGCGCTTGTGCCAGTCGCCCGCTGTAACCTAGCGGTTCCACGGCCCTGAGAATGGGGTCTTCAGGGGACTAGACCGCTCCACTGGCGCTACGTGCTACCTGACGTCAGTCGCCGCCCCGCGATAATTCGCCGAGCCACCTCATCCTCAACACCGTCAAAACATCGCGACGACACGTCCCAGGTGCGACGAACCGCCGGGCTTTGTGTTTTTTTCGGGGTTTGCGCAGTGTAGCAGGATGGCGACCCAATTCCCCAACGTCTACCACCACCGGAGGGTAGCCGAGACCGCGTCCAAGGCCTGCGATGTCTGCTACAAGCCAAGCTCTTCAGTGTTGATCACGCCGGATAAAAAGGTGCATAGAACGGCAGCACCACGGCAGATACGTAAGCACACGCTGACTCTCAAGGCTGCTAGGATTTCTTCTTTGTGTGTCCCGCCCATTTGAAAGACCAGTACTTCTGCACGCCCAAGATCGATCAAGATGCTATAAAGGCCAAGCGAGAGAAGGAGGTCGAGGAAGAAAAGGAACGACTCAAAAAGGAGTACGAGGAAAAGCAGCGCAAAAAGAAGGAAAAGGACGCCAGCAAGGATAAAGAAAAGGACAGTGACAAAGACAAAGACAAGGAGAAGGATAAGGACGGCAAGAAAGACGACGACAAGGACGCCAAGGATAGCAAGGTATGTCGAGACAAAGTCATGCGAACTAATGACCAAGCCCTGACGATTATCAATACTGAGTCTTGCTAGGATAAGGAAGACAAAGAAGCAACTCCCGAGCCGGAACACCGAGTATTCGAGTTGAAGAGGTACGTGAGCTGTCCATGCATACCGCGTCGTACTAACAGACACAGCTCTTTCTACCAACAGCGCTTAATGAAGAAACGACAAGCTGAAGCGGCGAAACGCAACCGAGAGCGCATGTCCCAGCCGGGTTACTTCCCGGCTGTCCCTAGGGACGACCCCAGCTGATGAGTCTGCAATAAGTCGAGCACGCTGCCGGCGTCCTGTTTAATCCCAAAGAGCGAGGAATTTTCAAATCACAATTCTGCCCGGATTCTCTTGGACGACTGATCGTGCTCTCTCGAGACAACACCAACTGCTCTTGTATTCAAGACACACAAACACTTGTACTGGAATCTGAGTTCACTGACCAAGTTCGGTAGATGATGAATGATATCACATCTTGAACTCGTTGCGGAGCCCGGCACACCATCTGAATAAAACGTCCACATCGTCATATTGCTGTCAGTCTGTTTCTTGGACATGTGAAGACCCGACTGACTCATTGTTAACTCAATTAATGACTCTTATTATTCTCTGATTCCTCTCTACAAGCTGCGGTTTCTTACTGTTCGACTGAATGATAACGCAAACATCTCATTGACATCTGGGTACTATGAAGAACGTTGACTTCATATGAAGCCACAGCACCACGAACCACATGACTTGACGCATTTCGACTTACATCTTAAACAAGGCGAAAGTTCCATTGCAGGTCTGTTACTGGGACATATTTCTCTTTCACAGTTCTTCACGCAATCTCAACAAATCCTAATGAGGCATCGTAGAGCTAATCGGGGAGTTCTTTCTACCACATCTCAGCCCACCTTCAAAGCACGAAGTGTAATCGATCTACCCGGGAGCTTAGCTGAGTCAACAACCTGCTTTCCGTTCCGGATCCTTTCACTACGGAGCCTTCCCCGTTAGTAGCGGATCGCCTACTACTATCCTCGCCGCTCACGACCAAGCCATGTTTCAAGACCTCTACTACTTGCAAACCCCAATGTTCGGGCACCCCTCAACGCATCATGGTCGAGTCTGCGACGGGTCTTTCCACCGATCCCCGAAGCTAACTGCCCCGTGGGCTAGAGTTCCAGCCTCGGGGTTGTCAGCAAATAGCGGTTCGTATCCAGCAATAAGCTCCTCTAGCCTCGTCGTTGAACCGCGTCTGGGGAGACATGGCGTTGTGCGTTCACGCTCGGGGTTGAGTCGCCAAACCCAAGGGGACCTCATTTACCGAGCACCAAGTCCGACCCAGATACCAAGCAAGGCTGAGTGAGACACTTCAGCCCTGTGGTTGCCTTTGTGGTGGCTGGGCAATAAACCTCGGCCTAGGGCTGGCTAGGATCTGTTCCTTGTCTCAACCTAACCTCCCCGGTCCAGTTGTACGGCTTTTCGCCCGCAACAGGGAGCATTTGGGGAAACAATCCCGGAACTGGATGCTGAAACCTGGTCGAATACGAAGTCCCTGCTGCCCACAGGGCTGGACTAGTCGAAGCCATCTGCTCTATCGCCCAAGCCCTCCACCACCCCTCACAGACTGGAACTCCGTGGGCTGTCGTCTCCGACATGTCACCATGACGGACCCGTCTGCTCTCCGTAACAGGCAGAACTCGAGGCTGCCCACGGGTCGAGTAACTGCGGGGACCAGAATGGTTCTAGCGCTTACATGCTCACCTTGGCGCGCAGGGTACATCCTCTTGGTAAGCAGCCCGACTTCTCTGCACAGGAGTGGATGTCTCTGATCTCGAAATAGGCTCCGAGTTGTCATCATGAGGCATGAGAGCGAGGAAGAGAACCGAACCCCGCCTTGTGCGTGGTGCTTGGGCTTGGCGATATTCGTTACTTACACCAGATTCAGAAGCACCCCCGTCACCGCGACTGCATGTCTGCAGGCCCCAGGGTTGACGGCATTTCCCGTCCAACGGCAGGACCGAATACATCGGCGATAGGTACCCAGGTCCATGTCCCAAGAACAGCGGTGTCGTTACTCAAATGCCTTGTTGAAGGGGAGCTGCCTCGGTCAACAGGGCCAGGCCGAGATACCACTGCGGTAGTAAGGTTGTGGGCTGTGGCGCTTACCTAATTACAAGCAGGTTGTGACAGGTGAGCTCTGACAACTTGTGTCCTGCTATGCCTACCGGTGGGCGCAAACATATCTCCTCTTGTTCTGCTCGTCAGCGTCTGGAAGGGGGGAACAGACGTAATCAACATGAACCATCACTAGCCACGATTCTGCAGCCGCGAGAAGGCGGATCTAGCCCATTAGGCGTCTTCGGCGACATACCGAACGACTAGTTTCCAAGGACATACGGAATCGCAAGATCGCACTCGGTTGTCGAGATGATGACTGCAGGCGGGCCTTGGAGTGGCACGCATGCATCCCTCTCCTCCTGGCGGCACGGCATCAGCCCTAATCGACTCTGCTCTTTCTTCTGGAGTTGGTGCATGTCATGATCCCACCCGGAGCTCAGTTCCCTCCAAGTTTGACGCCGCAACCACAAAACTTGTGATGGCTTCGTCTTGACGCCTCATCAGCCCCCGCCCCAAGTATATCTGACATGACGCATGGGGCTCGTTCCATGTGACCCTCCTCGAAGCATGTGTCTTGTTCGAGTTTCGACGCAAACAATGATTCTCCGGCTATGGGAATAGCTCTAACTCCCGACAGCTTGGATATGCCGCCTGGTTGTCGACTGCGGATGCGACTCTGCGCTGTCAGCCCCGAATTGATGCAGGCTGGACGCTCCCCGGCGCTAATATGGCAACACGTCCGACCAGGCGAATGCATTAGAGACATGCTTGATGCATCTCGATGACCAGTCTGCCACAAAATATCTCATGCTGCCTACGGGGCGGGCTGCTTCGACCTGGTGCGGCACGTACGCCGTGGACCGAGGCTTTTCGACCCCGCCGTCCAAGAACCAAGGCGCTCATAACTTTCTCGGGCTCCGCTAGCCTCGCCAGAAGCCATAAGGCGTCCTAGCTAGGCACCGCATCGCCGTGGACGTTTCCAGGGAAGCCCGGGAGGGGGCCGCTGGGTTGGGGTTGCAATGCACACCCTCCTCACGCCGCGGGGAGCCCACGCTTGATTCCCTCGCCTACTGTATCTGCCCGTCTGCGATCGGCACTAAATGGCGTGCTTCCAGCCGGGGACGGAGACGTAGGGGCGTGTCCGAAGAGAGTACTTGCAACCCGTCAGACGAGAGGTACTTGTGGTGGTTTGTACCTCCTATCCTACCCCTGGGCGCCTCTCCAGATCAGGACCCACGGTTCGAGCCATGCAGGTCGGTATGTTTCCTCGCCATGGTTTCTCTAGCCTTGCAACGATGGAACACTCCTTCCTGTCCCGTGCTCGGGCCCGGCTTGGTAAACGTCCCCCGGGCGATTGACACCCCCGAAAGGCCGGCGACTACAAGGGGCTCTCCGGGAAGTCGGGATCGGAGCGGGTCTCGCACTCGCACCGCGGAACGACCGTCGCCGTCGTCACGCCCGACATTACCCACTGCGCGAAGGATGACGCTGACCACGACCTGCCTGATCCGCTTGACACAGCTAGCCACTCGACACCCCGAACAGGCAGGTTCCGGGCTGCCAAAGGCGCTCTCCCGACCAAAAGCAATGGCTGCCTGAACACAACCTGCACCTGTACGCCAAGCTCAGAACGGACAAGGACGACGCGGTCAGATGGGCAGCCGACGAAGCATTGCAGGCTCGGAGCACCGGTGGTACCAGAACGCCAAGGGATAAGCTTCTCGAGACGGCAGATCGAGGGGGGGAACTCGATTCAGGGAACGTGTCGGCCCTGGAGGGCTCCACCGCGTGATCCTCGTGCATGTCAATACTATCCGGAAGCGGTATCAAGACTCGAGCGACGGGCATCTGGGGCCTCTGATACCCGAGAACGGGGATGTCGTCTAAGCAAACGCCGCTACTGGTTACGTCACGGCTCAAGCTACCCCGCCAAAGGGCAATGACAGAAGAGTGGTCTCAGAATGAACAGCCGAGTCGCGGACATGGCTCGTGGATGGTGGTGGTGGTGGTGGTGGTGGTGATGATGATGATGCGTTGAAGGCGGTTGACAGGGGGTGTGTTGAACCACCACGCTTGTCACGACGATGTCATACTTCTGAAACAGCCTGCGAACATTAGAGCTCGATAATATTACTAAAGCCTCGGACTTCGAAAATCCTTCTTTTGTTTATATCGATTAAGCACTTCGTGGGGCGGCTTACATCCATCCAACTTACTAGGTGCTGACGCGCAGATTGAAGGCGGGTTATTATTGTCTGACAAGCAGCGATCCTGTGGACCTCTCGCCAGCCTCCAATGTGCATCCTATAAATTCTCTCGAAGTGACACACCTCGGAGGGCTGGTCGAGACGTACTGTATGACAATGATGACGAGAGTCGCGCTCGCGGATCATGACTGGCTCGCTCGGATTGCTTACGCCCTAAACATGACTGGACTCGGGACGGTGATCAGAGTCCGGGTAGCAAGCCATAAGCAGCGGCGGATTTCTCGCTTAATGATGACTCTGATGGGACATTTGTTGTGCTTGTCGAATCCTAGATTCTGTCTTGCAGATGTGTTTTGGTCGCAGGTTTCGTAACATGACGAGTAAGGAGTCGAGCTTACAAGAAATGGAGCAACGTCAGATGGTGACTATTCGGCCGCCGTTCGCACGACATGTCTCAAACAGGCAATCTACGCCTGCCCCAATGCCGACATATTTCCCACTTTAAGCATACGGTGACAACGGAGCCTTTCCGTCAGGGTGTGGCTTCGGCGGCGGGTTAGTCGTGCTCGACCGTGCATCTGAACTCGTTCGCCCGGATATCTCTGAGCACATTGGACTAGAACAACGTGCCGCAATCGGCATGGTGAGAGTAGGGAAAAAAAATGATAGTGTCACCGCCTGGGACGAATAGTTGCAGGGCTAGTCGAAGGTGTGTGTGGGATTCTCATGATGGATGGGGTGGAACAACGATGGGGCATGCGGTCAGGGATAGTGGGCATTCTCGGTGGGTTGTAGGTGCTCGACGCCCTTGAAGCTTGAATATGATGCTGAGGAGTGAGCAATACCGTCTCAATAGTCCGAGCCTAGTGCTGAGCGTGCTGAGGTAACTCTTGAAATCTTCGGGGCTCTTGGGTCGTTGGTTCTCTCTTGCTTTCTTGACAGTTGACACATGACGAACAACCACCCCTCCCCCATGAGGAGCTTCCTTGCCCGCACCAGGAACCATCCGATCGTCCCGTCGCCGTCTGACGATCTTTCGGTTGCGCCCATCACGAGCCCCTCCTCTTCAGCGGCCGCCCTAAGAGAGGTGACCCATGCTCGGGTGCTTCTACACCCCGTAAGCCCTAACGGCTTGCCGATTAGAACCACACCCTTACCCCCAGTCGATTCTTCGGCTTCTTGAGCGCTTTCCGCTTCTGACAATGCCGTGGGAGACTAGAGAACCGGTGCGTCAAAAGGGAAATGGCCGGTTGTGGACGGAGATTTGTATCTGCGATCTCTGTGGCAAGTTAGGAACTCGGGGTTCCGGTGGGGCTCCGGGGAGGAGCAGCAAGGGGTCGGAGGCTCGGGGCCTTGTAGACGGAGGCTTGCCGACGGCCACGCGGGGACTGGGCGTACCTGAACGGCGACTGTCCCGACGGTCGGTTAGTTACACGCATGAAACGCCCTCTCCAGCCGTCACAGATGCCCGCCACGCGGTAGTGCGCCGGGCGGCATTCGAATGCCCATGCTCTTGCTCGTGCCAAATTCCCTCTTGAAGACATCGTCGACCCTGGCGCGCTGGAGTGAGAAGGCGGGCGAGATGTAGTCGCCGCATGAGCACCTGAAGCCCTTCCAGTCGTAGCGGCCCACGCCGGCGCCGCACTTGGCGTTGGGGCAGAGCAGCCGGCCGTTGAGCTCGCCCTGTTCGAGGATGCTGCGCATCCAGCCCAGGGGCTCGACGAAGAAGTGCTGACAAGCAGCGGTGGAGTCCTTTTTGGCGGGCTTGTGATCAACGATGAACGGCGTCGTGGCAAGGGTGCGACGACACTTCTTACACCGCAGACTTAGGCCGGACTCATCATGGGGCTGAGCCTCCTCGTCCTCGAACCTCAGCCTTGTGGGAGCCTGGCCGACCGCCAGCCCCTCCTCGACCTCGCGCATGTACGCCCAGCGCTGGTACACCGGATGGGTCTCGACATCGTCGGGGCAGCCCATCTCCCACCAGAGCGCCAACTGGTCCATGAAGCCGGGGTTGGGTTCCCCCATGGGGCGCGTCCGTCGAACAAAGGTCAGCGCGGCGTGCACCGCCTCGACGGAGGTTTCCTTCCGCGATCGTCCCTGCGACGACGAGGCTGGATGCGCATGAGTTGGGTCGGACAGGGCAGTCGGGGTGATGTTGGGATCGAAGCGGTTCGGGTACCGCCAGAGAAGGTAGGCAATGATGGCTGAGACGGATCTGGACTTACCAGCGGCGCAGTGGACAAAGACGCCTCGCGGGTTTCCATCGCCCCCAATAGTTAGTTGCTCGACGCCCTTGTCGAGAGCCGCATCTTCTGCTTCCTGAGTCTTGGCCGCATTCTTGCTGTGCCCCTTAGATGCCCGCAGCCCCTCGTCAATGAACTGGACAGCCTTGGGAAGCTCCACCAGCAAGTTTGCGTCATCGACGTCGTCGACATCAATAATGAGATGGCGAAACTCCTTTCCGTACTCTGACCAGGGCTCGTCCTTGAAGTTCTTGAGGCTAGACGGGTCGAAGCCAACCACAGACAGAATGTGCGTGATGCCGCGTTCTGTCAGGGAGTCGGAGCGGCGCAGAGCCCACAGCCTTTGGGAGTGTCAGCACGAACGCCGACCGCCAAGACAAACCACCATAAGGCTCCAGCCTGCGTATCGCAGCTGACAGTGAGGACGATGCACTTACCCACCAACATACAACTCATCTTGACCCTCGATCCTGCTGAGCGCCATCTCGACGATGCTCCGCTTGAGCAACTCAAGCTCTCCGTCCTGGAACTGGTGCCCAAAGTCCTCCCACTGCTGCAGGCGCGTGCCCTGCGGCTCAGATTCCGCCTCTGGTGCTTGGTTGGCGCTATGTAGTGGGTGGGCGTCTTCCTGAGAGATTTGATGCTCCAGCGTGAAGGCTGATTCGAGCCCCGACCTTGCGGTGGACGGTGCCTCGGTATACCTTGACGGGGTTGTCGTTGTCTGATTAATGAGGCAGACGACAAGGCTTTTCTTGCGCCGTAACTGGGGCTGTGCCGTGTACCGATGAGGACCAGGTTAGTTTGGGGAATCGCTGTGTAGAATGAAAGATTGCTCTCTAATATTCTCTAAGTTGATGTCTGCGATTATCCCAGCAACGCAGGGGGTCAAGTAGACTGTGGATAGTCGTTGAATTCGTCCCTCATGACTCCTCGCCGACTTGCTTCTTTTTTCTCTGTCGTTGCCCCTCCTTGAACTGCGCCACAGCAGCTACCCCGCCATCACTTAAATGCAACCCAACGCCCGCTCACTAGCCACAGCCATCGAGCACAGCCACAGCTTGGTCGAGCTCGCGCCCCACTGTCCATCCATCGCACGCTACGAAGTTAGTCTAATCCCAGGTCGAATGTGTTTCCTGGAGCTAGCCCAACGAGGCAAGGACTTCGCAGGCACGTCTCGGTGTACGAACTCAATCAGCCTCACCGCGTGGCGTGGCGTGGCGTGGCGTGGCGTGGCGTGGCGTGGCGTGGCCTCGTAGGGCTCTGCCTCCAGCGTTGTACGAAGCAGACTATGAAATGCTAGACTGTGTAGCTTAGACTACCGTACGCCGTGCTACTCCGGAGTATGCACTCCGCACCGGGCACCTATGGAATTCCCTCCATCCTCCGTTCCATTCGTCGTATCACCCGAGCCACAGGGCCCAGACCTCCCTGGTCCCGTCAGGTCGGTACTCGGTCCATCCGCTGTAAACCTTCGCTGCTATTTGGCCCAGGGTTGTCATCCCTTACTCAACCCCAGGGATTCTCGCCTACTTAGACCCTAAACCTAAATCCATCGCTCGCCAAGCCGACTTCCCTTCATCTCCTTTTTACCCAGGGAGCAAGGGAGCTTGCGAAAGGCGCCAGCGCCCGGCCATTGTCATTGTCAGCCACTAGATCATTCTCGCACGGTCGTTCCGGCTTCAGCCCATTCCGCCCGTCTCCATCTTCGCGCGGAATGCCAAATCTAACCTAAAATCAAACGGACTTGTGATAACCCATAAGAAAGGAAAGAAACGCGGACGGAAACACGCCCTGTGCTAGCCCGGCTCCGCTTCCCCAGGGGCGGGTGAATTGGCGTCTCGCTCTCCATTCAGCCAGCTCGTCAAGTTCTCCATACCTTACGTAGACTACTTCCTACACATCGACCGTACTCATAGACTACAAGATATCCCACGTCTTACCTCGGAGTACGGTGCTTCACACCTCCGTATTCCGCTCCGTGATCTGCTCTGTGCGATGCTGAGATTACTCGCGTCCTCCTCCTCTGAGTATATGCCTCCACCTTCTTTCATCAGCTGAGCTGATCTTGTCCAGATGGCACCGGACTGGACCAGAACTAGCGACATCTGTAGCCTCTTACGTAGTAGTAGCTGCCATCTTGTCCAGACAGAGCTAACGACTCAAAGCTGAAAATTAGACACCACGCAAGCACACACCATCCACCACACACCATTTGCAACACGGATTTCCTAAATCAGAATCACGCAGCGCCTCTCTCCGCCCATCCGTCGCCTTTTTACGACCTGTTATTCTGATCCAAAGACGGCAATGAAGTTTTCCACCATCAAGGGCTGGCTGGGTCAAACCGAGCCTGCCGGTAATAACGCCTCCGTCAGCTGTCGCAACATGCACTCATCTCACATCCAACCGCTGCTCGCCTTCTTTGTCATGCTTGCACGCTTGGAGTCAACTCGTTTTACGTTATTTGATCTTTCTTTGTATTGAACCAATTCTGCAACCCATCCCAGACCATGCTACCGGTGTCCTTATCCTTTTTTGTGCCGTTACCCATGACATGAATAGGCTGCGCAGCTACAAGCTGGAGCCTTGTGTACATAATGCAAAGTGGTTTCCTGCGTGATCCCTACTTTTGCCGTCTTGCGGGGTATCTATAATTACAAAAAGAAAACCCCCCCCCAAAAAAAACAATAATAAATTCGACAGGCCAAATAGACCTAAACCTTGTGCTCTCTGCTTCGTGACATGGCTGGCTTCCTCCAGATTCCTCTTCGTGTTGTGAGCATCGTAACTGTGCAGCCTGCCAACGCCATGCTTGAACAGGGGTCTTTGTTCAGTAAGAAAGTAGCGCCGCCACAAATGCATTGTCAAAGGCGAGTGTTGTGCCCGTCGTGTACGGCCGCCACCAATCCGCAATAGTTCCCTTCCGATCTTCACCTCCATGTCGCATGCGAACTACCGCTGTCAGACCGGGCCAACGTTGTCCTCCAGGACGCCCGAGCCTAGACAGCTGCCCGTTTCTTTTCTCTTGGAATGTTGCAAATTCACTTGCTCGGATCCGGCCGAGTCGTTGCTAGCCCTACGGCCTCGTGGAGCGACAACCGCCTCAGTCGTCATCGCTCGTAGCCCAACAAAACGCTGCGTCGATGGCACCATCCAGTCATTCGACTGCACCTCAGAAGTTGGGCGTGGAATACTGGACATGTGTGTCCTCGGGGTGCGCGGTCGGTGCGCAGTCGGGCCCGCGCAAAGCCCCGATTCGGTTGCGGGAGATCAGCGCACGTATCCCAGCGAAACGTTATTTGCTTTGGTGTCGGCGCATCTGCACGCCGCGGCACCGCGCACCGCGCAGGTGTAACGGATGTTCTGCCCCTCCCGCGTCAGTCGATGCAGCATCATGCAGGTATACCGTGCCGCTTGCGTGGATGCCATGGCGCTTGTGTCTTCGTCTTGATCAGGTACTTGTTGCCGACCACGCGTCCTCCGTGGCCGAAAGGCTCTATCGTCGGGCCTTCGAGTTGTCGGGTTCCCCTCCATCGTCCATGGACTAATAGTCGCCGTACTTCGTAATTGAGCCAACTGGGGCGTGTCAACCTCATGCTGACTCCTTCGCTGATACCCCGCTTGGTTCAACCATGTCCTCCACTAATATCCAGCCCCCGACACCCCTGCCTTGCTCGATTCCTTACTCAGCGGCCAAAGGATTGGTGGTTGAAACGTCCGCGTGCGGCACTCGAGCTGTTGAACCCCGGGCCGCGCTGATCATCGGATTCCTTCACCTGGGCGGATCCTCCTCCAACATACAGGCGTTCTCCAACATATTAGTCCATTTGCCGCTGGTGCCAGCGTGGCTATGCTTCAGATGTTGTCTGAAATGGTCCGCCCGATAGAACTTCTTGGACGAGTTGCACTCCCTGAACTTGTGAGTCTCTTGCAAATGTCGAATCCGCTCATCCCAATCCTGTTCCGTAGCAAGCCTGGGGCCATTTATTCCGGGGCCTCGTCCTGACCGTGGAAATTCATCCCCACAGTAGCCACAGGCGTCAGCTTCTCCAGGGCGGTTGGTCGAGTCGTGAAATGCACGATCGTATCCAGAAAGGGCCGAGCAGGACCATGAATGACGTCGGACATGAAGCGAATTTTGATGGCGTTCTGCTTCGTTCTTGTTCTTGAACCGGTTTCCACAGAACGTACAGTTATATTGCTTCTCGGCTTCGTGAGCACTAGTTATGGTTAGCTCCGTTTTCAACTTTTCGTAAGCAACAGATGTTCCATCCCAGTTGTAGGGTTACGCCAGCCGTAATGAATAGGATGGCTCGGAAACATTTGCGGCGTAACATTGAGCAGGGCAATTCATCACCAGATTGAATACTTACTTTAGTTCTTCAGCCGTCTCAAACCGTTTTGGCTTTTTTGGACAGCAGTCGCACATGAAGAAATCCTGGAGCTTAGGGCCTCCTGGCTTTTGCATATCGGGCATCTTTCGCGAGCTGGCACCTGAGACGGTTCTCGAATGGGCTGCGCCTCGGCCGGAGATGGAGTTCCTTGGGCTAGGGTTGAGGGACATGGGAGTGTTGTAGGGGGAGTTGCATGAAGTTGGGGAGATTCCACCCGGCGACAGGCCAGGCGAACGTCTGCCAAAGGAGTTGGCAGTGGTGATGGTAGAGGGAGGCACCGACATAGTTGACATGTATGAATTTGACCTCGATGTTGAAGGCAAAGATGACATAGTTGTGCCCTGGGGAATGGTGCTGAGACGGGGGGTGGGTGAGCCGCGGGATCGGTGGGTGAGATCTATCTGAGACGTGAGAAGAAGCTCGTCGGGCGGACTGGCCGCCCTCCGCTTCTGGCCACCGGCCGGAAGGTACGCATCGTCAAAATGTAGCCTCTTGAGAGGCTGCGTCTCGTCAATCTCCATGTCGTCGGGTCCATTGAACTCGTAGCTGCCCTGTGTCGAGGTGGCATCGTCGCTGTTATTCCTTCTGGTGCGTGTTCGTGGGGAGTGATCAATGTCTGAACCATCGTTGGGCGAACGATCCCCGTAGTGGAAAGGACCGCTCCGGGGGGAGATGGCCGAGTGCAGCGGCGTCTCGGTGAGCCGAGCCGGGGAGCCCAGGATGCTGCGGGTGTGAATTGGGAGCTGGACGGGAAGACTCAGCGCGGGAGGGAACCTGCCCTCGGCGGGGGGTCTTCTAGGCAGAAGCTCGTTCACTGAAGCGCTGAGAAGAGATCGAGGGGGTGACCTTTCCAGCATCCGGACGGGATCAAGCTTCTTCTTCATACTGTCGCCATGAATGTCGGCAGGGGATTGAAACTGGAATCGATTGTGGTGGAGACCGAATTCTCCTGTTCGTAGAGAGTCGCGAGTCCTATGAGGGCCAAAATTGTTAGCCGACTTGGTCCAGTCCAGCTGGCGAGGGCTCGTCTGCAGCCGTGGACCAGCGACGGGAGAGCACTCGGACTCATACCTGTCAGTGGAATAGCTGGAGTAGCCTTCGTCCCGATCACTAGCGAAGCTGTTGCGGAAGCCGCCAACATCTCTGCGTTGGTAGCTCGGTCGCTCCTCTGCGAAAGACGAGGCCATGCTCCCGTAACCACTGGCGAAGGAGGCGGGGCCGGGTCCGAAGTCTCGCTTGTCTCGCATGTCTGGAGGAAGATGTGTTGGCTCAGTGCCGGGGAGGTATCGAGGTGGAGGTAGGGGAGGAGGGACGTCGTTTGTAGGTTCGATGCCGGGTATGGACATGGCCAGACTGCTGCTGCCAAAGGGACTGTCGTGGTGGTTGGCATGGCTGCGAAAGCCGTCGGCCCCGGGGACTCTAATACTCGGGAGAGGGAACGCCATGGTGGATTATGTTGAAGGTTGACGACTCGAGCTGAGGATGGAGCACGATGTGAGACAATGGGAGCTGAAGGTCGGGGCGACTTGAACCAGGATGACGACAGCAGGAGCCAACACCGTCATAGAAGAGGTGGTCGAGGGGAGCGACCCTAATTTTTGCGTGGTCCCGTATGGCTCCTTTGGGAATTCCCCTTTTGCCTGGTGGCTCGGTGCTGGGTCGGGACCAGGGGTGAGACGGGTGGTTTGTTGGTGGCGATGGCTTCGGCTGGCCCGCGGTGCAGGTCTGCAAGGTCCAGTGCTAGTTCGGCTGGGGCCGCCAATTCCGGAGGAACGACGACGGCGGCGGCGAATGGCAGGGCGCGCTGGGGGGATGCTTGGGCTGAGGTTCAGACAGAGGAACGGAGCCGCGATGCGAGGAAGATGTTTGGGTGTTGGACGTTGGACGCTGGATGTTGTGTGTCGGAATGCTGGAGTATAGCGGAAGAAGGGAGAACGGAATATGGGAAACGGAGCCGGAGAAGGTGGCGGGACGTGGAGTTTTGAAGGTGTACTTGGTGCAGGGCAGTCTTGTCACTTGTGTTGACGTTGTCGGGTCTGTCTGTCGCTCTTGCACTTTTTAGCTGTCTGTGCTGGTGCTGGTGCTGGTGCTGGTGCTGGGGGGTTGATGCATGGGGGGGGGGGAGCGGAAGGCACCCCCTCTGTAGAAGGTAGGTTTGGGCGTGAGGGCAGCAAGAGGACGTACCTAGCGGGGACTGGGATGATCGGCCACCACTTTTCTGCTTGGACTCTTTGGTTCTGACTCTTGACACACACCACCCGCGCATGTGTAGACACGCATGCACAAGGGAAGTAAACGAAGGGTTTGAGAACCTACTTTGCTGAGAGAGAGGGATGAAATGAGAGGATTATTGTGAAAATTACGGAGGATTTAATGGGTAGAACAGCCAGAAGAAGAATCGACGATGAAGACCCCAGGGGGGTGATTTGTTACAATGGGAAGGGGGTGTCCTCTTGGCCTTTTTGCCTTGGGATTGGTGTGTCTTGGATATTGCGTTGCGTGGCCCGTTGGGTTTTCCTCTGCCGTTGCCGGAGTGTGTATTTGCATCCGTACCTACCTCAAGTCCTTGTCTGAATCGACTCGACTTGCGGAACAGGACTCGCGCGTCAGGATATCAAGGGAGAGAGAGACGGCAGATTTGTCCTCCGTCTACACACACACGGTCAACTAGTTACCTACCTTGCTCGACGGTATTCCACGGAAACATGGATATACGTAACTGCATTGGGTATGGATGTACGTACGTCTTGGGTCTTGCTTGCGTACCAACACCGTTCCGTTAATTAACACTCACCTCCTCCTCCTCCTCCTCCTCCTCCTCTCCTCATGGTCCCCTAGAAGTAAAACCCTGTTGATTTTAGTTCAGAGGAGCGCGCGAAGAGGGGGGGCGTGTGTGATGAATCTCGACAAGGTCGCCAACGCCCGAACCCTGACGTAGCGATTTAACGGTGGGCGGCGGAACCGGGGGGTGTCAAACGGGGATTTGGATGTGGACTTCGAGGTGGATGCGAGAGCGAGTCCGTCCTGTCCTCCACCGCCCCGCCTGCGGGGGCCCTGGGAGAGCCCTAGGAGCGCTTGGAGGCTAGATGAGAGCCCTCAAGGACGCCCTGCAGCGAGCCCTGGGGACCGGACCAGGGACCTGGCAGCCGCTGGGAGCCCTGTCGTCCGTCGCCTTGAAGGGCTGGGCGCGACGCTTGCGACGGGGTTAATAGGGCGGGAGGTGGTACCTCGTACATCCGTAGGCGGGCAGTGGGGTGCCGTGAGTGGTCAGCGGGCTGCAGCACCAAAAGGTTGGCGACGCCGGAGGGTGTAGAGCGTGGGGTTCAGTTGGGGGGGTGTAGGGCGGGCTTTGAGCCTTGGAGCCTTTGCGCCTTAGAGCTTGGAGGTGCAGGTGGGCAACACGCCCCATGCCCCATGCCCCGGGAGTGAGGTAGGAGGTATGGGAACGTAGAGGAAGGTGAGAAAGGTGAGGTACGCGCCTTCCCAAGTACCCTTCCTACGCTTCCCGCCCAACACCCTTCCTCACCACCTCCATCTCTCTCCATCGCCGCACGCCCCCTCGTCACCTTCACCCTCACCTATCTTCATCCTTCGCTGCTGCCAGCCAACCATCACTCATCAAGACCACGATGGCTGGCTCGTCTTTACTCAGACTCACTCAGACTCGGTTCGGACCAACACTCAACTTAGACGCTCTCGCCTTGGCTAAGGTTGGCCGATATCCAGGGTCTGTGGCGGGACACACCAAAAGTCCACGCCGCCGCACGGCACCTCTCCATCTTATTAACCTCACGCGTCACAAGCCTTCCATGCGCTGCTGCACCACCACCACCCGCTGCTACGCCCTGCGGACCCTCGCCCTGGGCTCTGGGTTCTGGACTCTGAACTCTGAAATCTGGGCTCGCGCCCAAGGCCCTGTCGGGCGGTCGACAGTTGAACAAGTTTCTTTCGTTCCATTTGATCCATCCAGTCCCTCCGATCCTCCAATCCCTCGATAATTAGATACGTATTCCCCCCATCCACCCCCATCTGTCGCCGGACCTATCGATGCGAAGAACCCAAAAACAAACGCATCGCTTCCCTGCCACTGCTCAAACAATGCAGGTCAACGGGCGTTTCTTGCTGTTCCATCCCATATTCCATGGTTCCATCCACGATTCCATCATATCCTTCCATGCCATCCCGGCCCCGTCTCGTATCGACGTGTTCTCCCCAATGGAATCCTTCATCCACATCCCCTGCTCTATTATTGGCTTCGCAGCCCACTTTCAGCCCCGTCGTACCGCGTACTGCGTAAATACTGGCAGGGCAGCAACTCGCGGGCACCGCAAGGCGGGAAGAGCCTCGAATGAAGCCCTACCGAAAGCCTGGGCACGGCACTCTGCTGGTGCTGCCGCGGCCACTTGCAACTTGGTCCCCCCCTCGCTTATCCTGGCCAGGCCTCATCAGCCCAGTCAACTCATTCCTGATCAGTGGATGCTGCTGAGCCATCCTCGTCTGGTCGGTGGTGGCGCTAACGGGGTCTCAGAATTTCAAATACAACAGTACAACGGCATCTTCCGTCCTCCCCTAACCCACGTCTTGCGTGTCCCCATTGCGTAATTGCTCACCGAGCCCCGAGCGCGATTGCCTGGCGGCGCTCGGAGGGAGCTCATGCTCCCCGCCCGTACTGCGGATTCAGACGCGTTCAGCTAAGTATGATCTATCATTGCGAACCGCAGCCCTCCCCAACTCGCAGAGACACGCCAAGAGCCTTTCAACTGCACAACAATTCGTACATGGCTCGCCACTGCCCGGCCGGCAACATCTAATCATTTCGCAACGACTCGTTGACCGCCTTGGTTCCGTCCGATTGCCGCATCGGTCCTTTCTCATGGCCATCGCCGACATGAAGCATGTAAACGCCGTTGTCATTTAACAGACCTACATTATATCTCCCTGCCAAGGCAAAGACTCACAGGCCAGCGGGGATTCGTGGAGGGTGCAAGCATTCAGATGGATCCTCTTCGACGGACCCCACGGGCCCGATCATCCAGGATCTCGTAACGCGGGGCTCATGGGTCATGTCTGCTCAGTTTCGAGGCTCATCATCTGACGGACTCAGACATTGCCTCCTTCTGCCTAGTTGCAACTCATCAGCACTGACCGCACCACTAGCTCTTGAGTGGCTTTCAATTGAGAAATGCAAATGCTGTTCCCTAGTTGCGTTGGCTTAGAGGTTACTGAGACTGGCGGCTTACTTCTTGAATCCTGCCAGCCTTACTAGTGCATCCTCCTCAGGACCTTCGCAGCCGACACGCGACCACCAGTCACAGCTCTGCCTCGTGTAAAAGAGTGGTCTGGGCTTCTCATGGGCTGCAGTACGAGGTACGCGATTGCGAGTAGGATTCGGCAGAGGCAGCCGAGTCCCTTTGACGGTTGAAAATTGCGGTTGGGTCGAGAGCTGGCCAACCGTCGTATTCCTTCGCCCCACCTTGAGGCTTGATCCATTTCCCTGCGGCTCGCAGTTGGCACTTTGTTAGTTTGATCATTTACCTCACACTCGCGGCGATGGATACAACAGGGTTTCAATGCAATAATAGATGCTATTCTGCCGGGCGGGTGAACTGGGTCCAATTTGATGGACAGGCATTAGCTAAAGTATAACAAGCACGGGCAGCATGGAATCAACCGCACATAGTACTCCAGAACAGGGAAGTGTTGAGTCTGGTGAGATGAGATTGTGGCACCGAGATGGATCCATGGCCTCCCTGTTCTGTTCTGTTCTGTCCGTTCCTCTTGAGCCATGGATCCCTAGTCCGATTGATGGGGCTTGCCAGGCGGCTCTTAATACTAGTACATCTATCGCCCAAGGAATGTCGCCCGCGAACCAAGTCGAAACCGTGGGGTTGTGGTCGGTTCAGAACTGAGCTCCTGAGCCTGGAAGGCATTCCTCTCGGGTTCTCACGAATCATGTTGGACAGGTTGCGAGAAGGATTGGCGGGTGCGACGGCTGTGCGACGAATGAGGATAGCCGCTGACAAAGAAGGCATGGTCTTCGAGCCATGATGAGATGAGAGGCCTGGAAGAGTTGAGACCTGGAGGCATGGAGCCATTGCACCAGCAAAGGCTAGTGAAGGCATCAGCGGCAGACAGTCCAGAGCACCCTTGCACAGCGTCGGATCTGCTAAGCCCTACAGCTTCGTCAGTGCATGGCTATGGCAGCGCAGTGATGGATGGTTAGCACCAACGCCGGCACCGGCACCGATACCGACAGCGGGCTTCCGCCGCCGTTGGGAGTCCTTTGCAAGTCTAACAGCTATTGACCTTGGCCACGGCCAACTGACCTGAGTCGTGTGGTGATGATTTCAGCCGGAGTGGCTTCGGAAAGTGGAGTGACGGCGTACCAGA
Source organism: Neonectria coccinea (assembly GCA_019137265.1). Classification (NCBI taxonomy): domain Eukaryota; kingdom Fungi; phylum Ascomycota; class Sordariomycetes; order Hypocreales; family Nectriaceae; genus Neonectria; species Neonectria coccinea. The sequence continues at coordinate 111,973 of WPDF01000057.1, read as the reverse complement.
CGCCACCCATCTTATTGTCCGCACCACCCATAAACATCCCCCCAAACCACCCTTGCCCAAGCCCAGCCCACGAGCCCCAAGCCACGAGCCACGAGGCCCCCATCGACCTACCACCAAGGAGCAAGTACCTCCCCCCTTCAGCCCTACCGTCAATTCCCTGAGTCGCTGGGCCTCTTGAGTCGTTGACTGGCTAGCGGCGGATCCACACACCCTCCCGGGGCAGGACTTTCATAGGGCAGAAGCGGCAGCACGGCGGACGCCAGTGCAGAGCGCAGTGCTACCATGGCAGACACTTACCGGTAGCCGATAGCACGAAGCAGCGGTCTTCGTATGGACGCCCAGGCGCCGAGGCGGTGGTAAGGAGGGAGTGGAGGGTGCTAAGCACCCAACTAACACGACCAACGGCCCAAGCATCGCATCGCATCGCATCGACAAAGCCCCGACCCAACTGCATCACGGCTCTGCAGAGTACGAGTTTCCGGGCAGAGAGCGTGTTGTTGGGGGTGTCAAAGCTGCCGTTTTGCCGGTACGGGTGCCGATGCCGTTCCCCGTTGCCGTTCAAGTCGTTGCCCATGTCCGGTCCGTCACTCCAAGGTTTGCAAAACTGCGGCACTGCGGCGGAGCGCTGCGGCACTCCGGCATTTGACATTTTGGCATTTTTACGACGAGTCCCGCCACACCTCAAGGTGGAAAGCCTAATCAGTGTCACTGCGCCGAGATACGAAGCTGGACTAAGCGGAATGAGAGACGTCCATTCTGGCCTTGGGCAGCTCGGCACCTTGACTGCGTCCGACGCACCGGAAGAGAGGCGTCAAGGACATGGTGCTGCGCCTCCCCAAGGCCCAAGCCGAGACGGACGCTAGACAGCGGTGCAAAGCATGTTTGGGGAAACGAGCACCAACCTGGCAGCTGCAACCCCCAAACCACTAATTACGACGTAAGTTGGGTCTATCTGCCCAACCAAAACCCACCAACACAACCTCATTGCCTCACCATCACCACCGCCAGCATCGCAATCTTGCTCGTCATTGCCATGGCCAGCCGGTTTCCCATAACCGGGCAAGTTACCCCCGCACCCCCATGGCTGATCAAGGCCGCCGCACCAGCCCACTTGGCTGCCCAGTACGTGTAAGTTAGTTCTCTGTTACTTACGGAGTGCCAGGGCGGTATTTCCGCCATCGCCAAGTACATGCTACATCATGTACGAAGCTAGTACTACCAAGTTGTCCTTTTTACCGCGCCCCTCCCGTTGGCCAACCTCAACCGCTCCAACGCCGTCGACGCCATGGCTTCCACAAGGCAAAAGCCCAAATGCATGGTAGGGCTGGTGTAAGACGCGCCTTCACTAGGCTCGGTCCCTAGAAGCTGTCCGAAACTTACCAAAGGAGTATGTACTCCGTCCCGGAGTCCTCTGCCTCTCCGCGGATTCGTCAAGGTTTTAGAATGGCACCGACGCGCGGGCGCCAACCAAAACCAACCCGGCCACCAAAACAGGTTCTGGGGCCGGAGGGTCTGTCTTTCAGACCTTATGGAGCTTATACGTACGACGATTGCGCAACTCCCCAGATGTGAGTGGCTCTTCGGGGGTGGAGATGGCGATGGCGATGGGGATGTATGTCGGTTGATGACTCGCCTTCACATCTCGTTCGACATGCGTTCGAGTTTGCTCTCAGGTCGCGCCGTCTGGCCTGCCCTCGCTGCTCGTCCGGCCCGGCGGTTAGTAACGACCATGATGATGTTTGACGCACCCGCTGGAGCATCTCGTCCGTCTTGGTAAGGCGAGTCGATGGAGACTGCGACACTACTGAACTGCTCAACTCGGAACATACCAAGCATGCCATCAGCCCTGCCGGTTGTCTGTCACACAGTTTGATCACCGCCTCACTGCCGCCCTGGCATCGATTCCGTCGTCATCGTCGTCATCGTCATCCCCCAGGCAAGACCACCATAGAATGTGGTAGGACGGGGCGTGACCCACCCAGCAGGGAATCAGGCTCGGCCTAGTTGTGGGTTCTCTCAACTGCCGAGCCACGGTATGCGGTGCCGCCGTACATGTACGGCGACTGACTGTCAGAACCTTGGGTCAACCTCGAAGTGGCTTTCACTGCAAGACCAAGCAAGCATTGCGTTTCAGGAGGGATGCGAGGTTCTCGGCGGAGTAGGGAGTAGCAAGCGCCACGATATCCACCATCTCCGCCCCTGCCCACGCGTCCTCTATTCACACGAAGCATGGGCTCATTGATTGCACTTCGCAAAGGTCTAGTTAATTACTAGCTTGCTCTATTGTTGAGAAAAGCATCACTCATCATTTGGTAATCGTCGAAAGTCACGAGACACCGCCTATTTGCCTCTGGTAGGCAGACGGATGCCACGGCCTATGTGGAGATTATATTTCCACCTCAGAATATCCTTATGCGGACAGAGCATAATGCGTCTCGACTTACAATGTGCCGGCATACGAATACATACATTAGCAGCCTTCGGACCGAGTTGGTACCTGTCCTGTGTCGATCTCCCATGGGACACAGACCCGGGCCGGGGGTGTTTGGCATATGCAAGATCCCCTGACCCCTTTGTACACAAGGGGACTCAATGTCCGAACTCCAGTCCCAAAGACCAAGGGCCTAGAAGGCCTTCGGAGAATATCCTTAGGGCCCAGCGGCATCACTGACCTGTTTAGTGATCATATCACCATACCCGAATATCCGGGTTTTCCGGCCATGATTTTAAGTGCTGACATCCAGCCAGTAGCTCGGGTTCGGCTTCGGTCTCTCATCCTGCATAGCCGGCCGGCGTCCTGCTAGGAGGAGCCACTTTTTAAGAAACCAGTTCCTGGGCATTGGCATTGGCTCTGCGGCCTGCAGAACGTTGGCCCTTTTGCGCAGACCCAGACGCCCAGGCTGGCGATGGAGACGCTGAACGGAGGATGCCGATGCGGCCATGCACGGCGCTGATTGTCGGCTATACCCGTCATTCCTATTCTCTGAGAGATCGAAGACACTAGAAAAGAAGGGGGAGAAAGCCAAGCTTTGTCTGCACCGAAGATTGTCGGCCCCGGTCTTCCTCCTCCGTCAGCAGGATTGTCACCGCATCCGAATCCCCTTGAGTGTGCGGAGGCTTACGCTAAGTATTAGCCCCATAACACCCCTACGACTAGCGCGTGACCTTGAGCAACGAGGAGCGCGACCAGAAACATCACCACTAAATTTACGCTGTAACGCGTTCATCGCATACTGTAATGACCTCCTAGCAGCCCATAGAGGCGCACAATGAATTTGACTGGAGACTTCCTATCCGCGTTGACCATAGTGAGCATGAGCAGCCCGGGCGCGGGCGCGGTAGACCAATTTAGGCTGCTTGCAGTGTGATGTCGCAATTTGTAGCGAGGGGGCTTGTTAGGACTTCTATCACTACCTAATTTGAGTGCAAATAGATGTACCTTTTATTGATGAATCCTAATTGGCAGACATCCCTACCCGTGACTTAGCGTGAGCCTCCGCACACTCAAGGGGATATATATGAACCTTCCTGTATTGGGCATTGTGTACGGAGAATGTACGAAGTGAGTACGAAGTACGAAGGTAGTGGGCAGCTCTAGCTATGCAGCCGCCACTCGCAACTCGCGCAGCCGCCCTTCTCGCAGGCTTCCAGCCCGGGTTTCTGGGATTGGATACGAGCCTCTTCTTGGCCCTGCGGCTTGAAAATTCAGATCTCACTCGAGGGCTGCGAGGTGCATCCCGTGGCGATGCAGCGTTGGTGGAGTAGCCAAAAAGCTTGTCGCCGGACGCCCAAATGAAACCCCGGCGGTGCTCTACAGATGCACACAGGGCAAGGGATCGTCGCTCGCTCGCAGGTTTGGTCGCTGGACGTGCAACCCTTCGTACTTGGAAGCGGCAAAGGCAATGTTGAATCACGGGCGGGCAGTTGTTTCAGCTCGAGGTTGAAATGCTACACTGCCCGTGCCAGGCTACATCGGGGAACGTGGTTCATCTTTTGCCGTTGTCAGACGCTCAGCCACCAGATTGACGAAGCACGAGGCCCAAGGAACAACTGATGCTGTCCCTGACTGGACATGGCTCTCGACGCACCGCAACCACTCAGTTCCGTCGCAGGGCTGGCATGGCACCCCAGCAGAGGCACGTGTTGCCGAGGAATGACAGGATGGCCTTGTCTGGCTGAACCCACGGACGGATTAATCGAGATATGGTGGCTGGCCCCTACGGCCAATGTCGCGTTGTCAATGGGGTGTCACACATTGTGGTGGTTCGAGGCGCCCAGGCGCGCCGCTCGATTGTTGCTCGATATCACATCGCACCACAAAACACCACCTTCTAGTCCCATGGTTCCGGGTTTCCGGTGCCACAAGTCGTCGCCTTGGAGCAATTGGTAAGAACTACGAACAAAGGAGAACGTCACCAGCTCGGCGCCGACGCGCCAACACGGTCGGGATGTGGGAGGAAGGTTGCCGAGGCCGCGCCATCATTCTGTGACTCAGCCGCGCGGGCGAAATAAGGGACGAGCCCGATGGTTCTAATGCGTGAAGCCGAGAGAAATCGGACTCTTCTGACTATCTCCAAGCTTACTATGGAGTATGGCTCGAGGTCATGCGACTTGCCATGGCACGGAGTAGCGCCTCTCCGGCGATCTCAATAGGGACCAACTCTGGGCTCGAGGGGATGAATAGAGCGCCCCCATGGTTGCGTTGCGTCAGTTCATCGGAGCATGGGGCGGGGAATCGGCTCGTCGACCTTACCACAAATGTGGTTCTGTCGCGAATGTCCCGGTGCTAAGACTCCATCCATCTCTATTTCGTCGGGGCATTCTACGCAAGGAGCAATACTGCCCACTTTGTAACTTGCTCGGTGTGAGAGCCCGTGTCTCGTACTCCTGGAATTCCGGGCGTGCAGGTTACCCGCGGACCCCGATGAACGATTGAGCATTTGCTCCGTCCAGCGTACCTCGCATGTCGGTCGAGTCAACAGAGCATCATCAGGCGCAGAGGGCATGATTCAAGAACGGGCCTTGGCACCAAGAGCAGTACGAGGGCTTTGATCAAGCCACACCCAAGGTCTACGGGACGGGGCGGGATCGAGATTTTGATGTCAGGCAAAGGGGATCGGTCCAGCTGAACGCGCGTCCAGTTAGAGAAACGGAACAGGGAAGCTGGAACTTGTCTCTGACGCCGTAGGGCTAGGCATTCGTGAATAGGGATTAGCTCTCCAAACGGAGGCGCACTATCGAACGTATCTAGCACGAGTCGGGCAAGGTGAGGGGGTGGATGGCGTGTGGATGGCGGTTGGGGGCAAAAGAGACGCCGGGCTTGTTGCTTTTGGCGGAGTGGAGAGACAGAAGGGATATGGAGCTCGGCGGCCTGGGCTTCGGGGATGCAAAGGGAGAGGGAAGATGTCTAACGTCCGGAGTCTAGAGTGAGGGTATACGCGGCCAAGCTTCGTGTGCAAGTCCAGACGGGGGTTGAAGTGCAGGGCAGTTGGCCGACTGGGAGGCAGCCAGCCCTACGTCGACGGCGAGTGACGGACGCCTGTAAGCAAGATGGCCCGTTTTTCGAACTCTTCCCGGTCTCCACCTTTTACCTCGGCCGCTTTTTTTTGCCCTTTGCCTCCGACGACGTGGTCCTCCGAAGTGCACCTGGCTCCGGGCGGCCCCCAACTGTGCCCCCCGGGAGACACGGACGCGGACGAGGACGGCCCCGAAGCCTCCGAGCCGCGGTGACCCAGAGAGCCGGAACGGACTGCGACTGGGAGACTATCTAAGCCCCTTGTCCTTGGCTCTCTCTTTCTTTCTTTCACTCCCCCCCTTTCCCTTCCACTTCGAATGAAGGCTTTCATTTCCGGATATCCAGCTTCGCCCACCTCGTTGGACAAGGGGTTGAATGAGGAGAGCTGGGGGTTCTCTGTCCCTTCATGGCCGAGCCGAGGAACATCACACGAACCCGCCTTCGTCAATGATGCGCCAGGAGAAACGGAGCAGAGCCCAATCAGCGACGCCAGCACGGGATGAGCTGAAAACTGGTGGCGTCCTCCTGTCTTGGGATCAGGATTGGAGCCCAGGTGTGGGGATGGCTTGGTGTTGTTAATTCCGCCATGGAGAACGAGCCCAGATTGCGCCGGGCTCGTGTGTCGTCTAGCCTCTGGTTAGGGCTGCTCCAGGAAAGCTGCAACTAGCCATGGCTGACTGCCTATTCGCTCCCCTTGGAACCGGTCTTGGTCAGGTCAGCCTTGGTCAGCCCCGCTTGCGATCCGCCTGCGGGACGAGATCTGCCGGGGGGGCATGATTCAGCTCCCGAGGCAGCGTCTCGTGATGGAGACTCTCAGACACTCTGGGGCACTTGCACGATGGTGGCGGCGCTGGCTGACGACGACGACGATGTGCACGCTTTGACGGCCCAAGGGCGGGCGGTTGAGGCGTCCGCCTCCCCAAACGGGGCCGACGGGGGGACGGCCAACCACCGGCGCCGGTTTTTGGCGAGGTGCAGTTGTTGTGTCTCAGCGAGATGATGCTGCTGCTGCTGTGCCAATGTTGGACGGTGTCACGGATCCTCGGCCCTTGTTTCTCGAGGCACGGTGTGTGCAAAAGTGCGTGTAATCAGGGGCTGGCTGGGCCGTTTGCGGACAAGTCAGAGACGGAAGGCCGGCGATATCGCCCATGAGTAAGAGATGGGATTTGCAAGTCGTCAATGAATGAATGGATTTCCTTGTCAGCGGGCTGCAAGGGTGTGATAGTGATCTCCCCCCGGGTGACATATTAATACCGGCCACTCGCATACAGCACTGTACGAAGCAATCCGTACGCATGCGAGCGAAAGCATGCCGTCGTGTCCCATTTGTCGCAGATTGACAGATTGGCCCAGGCCCCAAGCAACAACTCCACCCCCGCGTCGTCGTCCATTGTACGGAGTATCTGTAGGGCAGAAGTGGTACCATGCTAAATTGCATTTGGCAGCGTCGTCCGTGTCCTGACACCACGGAGTCGCGGAGTCGGAGTCGCGGAGCGCCAGGACCCCAGGGCAAAAACTATTACGAAGTACACGGACTCGCCTTGTCTCATCCCTTCATGCAGCGCCGTCGTAGGGCTGCCTCCCTCGCAGCCACAGGCCAGGACACGGCGTCAGAAGAGCCCCATAGACGGGGCCTGTTTAGGTAACGATGTCCCCCCTGTCGGCTACTTTATTATCCACTCGCTGCCGACGAGGTCATCGCGCAGCCTGCACTTTCTCCAGCATATTGTTGCTTGCCGAAGGAGCCCCCCCCTTCCAATCTGAAACGCCACTAGACGGCGATATGGTCGGCCGAGAAGAGCCTCTGGAGGAAAGCAGGGGACGTTTGCTTGTTGGTTTGGGGAAGGGAAGAAGAAACCGCTGGAGACGCGGTCGGTTGGTTGAGCGCGCTTCGTTCGTACGTACGTACGTACTCCTTGCCGTGCGCTTGTACTTGTGCGCTGACGCTGATGAATTGAATGCGCGTCCGTTGCTTCTATTTGGAAGTATTGCTCCGGCCGCGAATTACCAATGCTTGTGTAGGGATGCAAGGGTTTTGCTGGCTTGACTGGACTTTTCACACGCCCACCCGGATTGGGCATTGTTCGAGAAGCTTTCCGGAAGGCTTCCTGTTACGGGAAACTCGACCAGGGTGGTTGATGTTGTGGATCAGCCTCGGCTCTTGAGGTGGTACCGGGGGGGATAAGTTAAGTTACGAAAGTAGGTACGTACAACGCACCGGAAATACGTGTGTACCGTTGTTTTTCTGGAGGATTTTCCCCCTACTAGTCAGACTACCACCTCCGAGGGGGCTCACTTCGGTGCTTATGCGGAACTGGGCTTCCCTGGTTTTTGAACGGTGATTTCGCAGTGACATTCAATTCACACAGACGAAGACCCCACAACAGGGCAAGCTCGGCACAATCACATGCGAGACGGGGGGGGACGGGACGATTCGAGATGAGGAGATCCTTGAGGGCCATCACGGCGCAATTCCGCTGTTACTACATCTGTACCAGGGACGTGGGAAACAATGGGACGGGAGGACGGTAAGACGTGGGTGCTGGAAGTGGGAACTGGACAAGGCTGGTTAGCAGGCTCCGGCGTGGCGCTGGGCTCTATTGCCAGTAGTTTGCGGATTTGCTGCTAACTAACTAACTTAACTAACTAACTACCTTGCGGCGGGAGATGTAGGCATAGCTTCACTCTCAAGTCTCTCACCTCAACTTGTTATCCTCACCGTCGCCCTCTCCCCCCTGCTCGACTAAGTTAGGCCATGCGACCATGGCATGTTCCGTCCGCTAGCCCATCCTACGGCTTCCACAGGCCTGGACCATGATGCTCACCTTTGAAACGGGGCGTTGCTCCAGGAGAGGGGACCACAAACCCTTTTGGAGATCCCCCTCGCCTATGACGAACGGTCCCCCTCCCTCGCGACATCCGAACTTGGACTGACCCCCCCCCCCCGAACTCTGTAAAGCGGTTCCTGTTTTACGTGATTGCACCGACATTCTTCTCTCTCTATCTCTATCTCTTGAGGAATGAATGAATGGGGCCCTTTTTCCCTTCTGTCTTTCTTGTCTTGCTCTGCGATCGGCCCTAGTGCTGTTAACCCCGCAAGGCTTGTACGGTCGGTCGGTGACAACAGAAAAAAAATGTCCCGTTTCTCAGTCGGGGGGTTTCTGGTCCTTTTGATCGGGAAAACGTTGTCATGCCACAACCGCGAGGCCTCCTTCCCCTGCCAAACCTACAGTAGCCCAGTAGCCAACCCTAGGGCCCTTTTGCCGCCTACCGCAAACACACTCGCAAGACCAGTTCCGACTGCATAGAAACCTTCTCGAACCTCGTCCGCTCTGCGCTGGCGGTTGCGGCAGGGAGCGAGCCTGTGTTCTAGCTTCGAATCTGGGTGGTACCGCCTAGATACCGCATGATACGAAATACTCTCAGGTTCTATCTACGCTTCGTCTGTACTAGGTACCCATTTCGCAAATACTACGTAGCAGACGGATCAGTGCGTTTGTTTCATGCGAGAGATTTACTATCCCATCCAGTAGTGGAGTGCCCTAGTCGTCATTGCATAGTCATTAATTCCTCCGTGCCCTGGACTATATGGCCGTTCTCCTTCCTCTTCTCCAATCGACTAAATTACGGCCACGACGATCCAAAAAGGTCCCGGACCGGGGGGGGTTCTGAAGTGCCGTTCCACCCTCGTCCCTCACGGCATTCATCTTGCCCTGCAAAAACCGACGATCCACTCCAAGTGTACCACGGGGCGTATGCACGGGTGGATTGCGTCAGGATAGGGTTGACGACTACAACAGACTTCGAGGCTGCGTAATATCCATTCGCCGTAGACCAACTATCTGTTCCCCCCCGCCCTGTAGCATAACAACCCCCCAGTATAGTCTCCGTCGGTGTATCCTCGAGCGCTGCAACGCTCAGTTGGTTTCTTTCTTCTCTGGCAGGGCTGGCCTTGTTGTCCGACTGCGCTGTAGGGCGGACCCCACCCCTGCTTCTGGGAAACCAAGCCGCGGTCGAGCCGTGGATCGTGAGCGACTCCAGTTCTCCTGGCTGAGGACGGGGGAACGGACGTGTGGGGAGCCAATGACCAAGGGTAGTTTCAGGATGCAGAACGGCGGTAAGGGTTTGTTCTGGTCAAGGGGAGGGACGATTATTTGATAGACCGGGACGTGCGTCATGGTCGACGGCTCCACGAGCCGAGGCATCTCTGCGGTAACACTGTACTATGTAGCATTTCACAGTCCGGAAACCTCTGCCCAAAGAAACTTGGACTTGGCGAGGACGAGAGTGAGATGAGACGCGGAACGGCCATTTCCCGGTTGGGCCGGTGCGGGTCCACGCGCGCTCCGGTGCAGCCGGTAGGGCTGGCGATGAGGCCCTCTCGGCTCACACGTTGGTGGGCTGAAGTACTACATACGTAGGAGGCAGGTAGGTAGGTGTACGTACGGACATGACGGCCGGTGTCGATCGTCACAGAAACTACTGTACGATGTGCGCTGTTTTGCGGGAAAAAAAGGGGAGTTGTTAGTTGGAGGTGGGCATCGCTGCCCTGGACCTAGTCATGCATGTGGTCGCTTCCAGACAGGAAAAGGGAACCAAAAGAAATAACCATTTTACTTCTCCGCAAAAGAAGAAAAAAATGCCGTGTGTCCGAGTCAGGAAATCAACCCAGTGGCAATGTTGGCTTTTTGCCGCGCCCTGCTGGGCTGTGTAGTAAACGGCCCGTTTGTGCCAGTCTGCCGGGACCGTGTGCGAGGCCCGGGTTTCAGCGGGTTTGCATCCGTAGACGGCCGTGCCGCTGGTGTACATGCGTACGGGCTGCATGCAGGTGACTGACACATGGCCGTGGTTCAGTGGTGTTGGGGGGGGGAATATGGAACTTGTGGCTATAGGTTAGGAGCTGGGAACACCTGATGCATTGAGGGGTTCGGGGGATAGTCTATCAAGTTCAAATAAGTCTTTGGATAATGGTTCAAAGCTGGGTGTCTGCGTCTCTCGATGCCGACGTGTGAATCGTGACTGGTCGACACCAACTCTATCTATGGTTGCAGTAATTCCACGATAATGGCACCATATATGAGCTAATGTCTCTAGTACTCACCGTAAGTCAACTCAGAGATCGAAGTGTCCTTGAACATCCGTCATCGTAGTTTAGTGTCGTTGAAGTCTCCTCAGACTATACGTCTATGGTGGACATGGCTTGTAAGAACAGCCCGCTGGGTTTCTAGCTGCTTTCAGTCGTTTAAATTCCAGCTTGTCGGTTTTAAAGTAACACTCAGAGACTATCTTCTTCTGTACACCCAATAATAGATGTGGCAGCCGATTTGTTCTTAGAAACTCTACACATGTTCGCTTGCACTGCTTACTTCACATCGAACCGTTCGCAACACGACCCACGAGCGCCCTAAAGCCGAAGTTATATACTCGTTCAAAAGCAATTATACCATCACAGGAAAGGAATTTATAGGCGAAATGGGCTCAGAACATGCATGTCTTAATCTGCTATCTATGTAGGCGGTGGTTACCCTAGACTTCCTCGATTGACTGGCAGAGAATCTCCATAAAGGGATTATCAGGCTCTATGACCGTACAGAACCATACTAAAACAAGGGAACGACCAAATAAACAACTTAGTATTAAAAATCTAAATGTCAAAAGTGACCACATGTGTTTGCGGGCTTCTTCCTGCCGCTTGCTTGCTGGGTGAGATTCCCGCAGTGAAGTGCTCGTCGAATTACCTACCCAGCATGATTAGTACTCCCGAAGAACAATCTGGCCGTCAGGGTGCTTCAGATCATCAAACTCCACATCTGACTCTTCATACTCACCTCGCATATCCTTCAACCAGTAAAGTATGTAGCGACTAACGTCTATAAGCCACTGGCGAAACTGCTCAGCGTACAGCATGAGGTAAAGCATCCTCATGGTGTGAATCATAGTTCCGATGATGGCCGGTAGGAAGTAGGGCAGGAAATCACAAAGGTCTTTAATGTCGGGGGCGGGGGTGCCCAAGAGCGTGACCATGGAAACAACCAGGACGCCATATCCGATGAGGCGGACGAGAAAGCTGTGCATGTTGGCGATAGCCATATCGTCGAAACGCATGTTGATGGAGGGCATGTTGTCGAAAGGTCCGCTGATGAAAGACGCGTTGATGAAAGACAGGCGTAGAAATGAATGAAAGTTGTGTGCGGATCGTGGAGAGCGGGTTGGTTTTGGATTCTGGGATCTGGGTGCCCTCTATATAGTTATGGAAGTGTCGATGTTAGAGGAACATGGTAGTGTGTACTTTAGAACAAAGAAATGGAGTTTTGTACACATTGATTTGATATCAGGCCGCTGCAGATGAGATTCCTTTGTTCATAGGCTGCCTGCATGACGCTGAAAGCCGTGATAAGACGCAAACGACATAATTGAGGGAATCTATCAGCAGGTTACAAACTCAGCTGAGATATAAATGGGTTGTTTGTGTGAGGCGTTACTCAAAACATGTATCGCATTATCAACATGAGTAGTTTCTTATTGTGGATAGTTTAATTGGTTATGTGATAGCACTGCTACTTTGGTTCGATCCCGCGTTCATTGAAAGGTTGAACGCCTAAATGACAAGGGACATCGCTGCTCTTGGTGTTAACTTTCAACGATGGAAGCTGTTGAATCATGTCTAATAACCTATTCGAGATGATTAGCCAAAACTGAACGACTTCCCCGGTGCTATCACGGCCAAGACTCACTTATATCACGTAGCCTCGCTGTGCCGTTTCAAATGCATGTCTCCCCGGCCCGTCGTGGATGATGTCAATCCACATGACGTCTTTAACACGCTTGCGGACTTCCATCCAAGTCTGGTTACCGGACAGCTCGTTGATGGACTCTACCAGCCATGCTTCGTCGCCGTTGAAGACGAGAATGGATCCCACAAGAAGGAGCCATAGCTTCAGATCGGCGAATTCTGGGGTATTGGTTTGTAGCTTCATAATGACCTGGTGCAGCTGACCAGCGAACCGGTCTGATCTTAGCTTCACCCCGAGCCTGGGCGTCTGCAGGAAGACGGTCGACTCGAACGCGAGGAGCCCAAGTCGGATCGATTCTTCGAGAGGATACAGATCGACGGCGTACTCGAGAGATAGTAACCGACACTGGATCGAGAGCATGATTTCCTGGAATAGTTCGGGCCGCAGTTTCTCGTGGCTGGGTATGAGCGAGTTGGCCATGCTGGCAAAGTCTCGCAGGTCGACGAACACGTTGCGCAGTCTGTAGTCCCATGGCTTGACGGCGTTCTGGATCCTCGTGAAAGGTGCGCGGTGGTAAGGGATGGAGCTGGTTTGCAGGGCGGCTTCGAGGAATGGTTCCCATGATACCTTGCCGTCGTATATTTCGGGCTTCGAGCCGTGGCTGAGAGCCCATCCTAGGTCAACCCTCCGAGTTGTCAGTACTCGCCCGCGGCCAACATTCAGAGACGTACCGGCAGAGCTTGATTTGCAGTTGTCGGTTATGATTAAATCCCGCTAACCCCCCTCGCATCCGGACCATCTCCTTCAGGCCTGTAACGTGTGCTTCGAACGCGGCATCGTCGCTGGTGGCATCCGCCAGCATCGCCAGCGTAGTGACGACCGACATGGTGGTGTCCTCGAGCTGCCTCTCGCGATCCTGGATCTTTTCTTGCAGGAGACGAATGGTGTGTCTGAGGCGCGTTTCGGTCTGAGGGGAAAAGTTGCCCGACCAGCAAGTGTGGGATCCGCCCGCGGCTATTTGCATGGTGACGAGGTCTTGGAACGCGCTGACCATGAAGAGCACGGATTGCAGGTACGTGTTGTCTTCGAGGAGCCAGCGGAACCAGCAGACTTTTGTGCGGTCGTATTGGAAGCACCATTCGACGGGGTACATGGTTTCTTTGACGGTGGTTAAGACTGGGATATGTCAGAGGGGTTGAAGTCTTAGAGAATGTCGGAACGCCTTGAGGTTACATCGGAAGATCAAATATCGTGACAGCCCATCGAGTGGGGTTGCGAAATTGAACAGCATCAGATCTGAGGACACTGGTAAGAGTCCGGGAAGACATGGTGACTGAACAACAATGTTCGTGGAACCTGCGTAAGGCGTTGGGACTGTTCCAGTTTCAGAGTCAACTTCCTTGTCAGCCATAGCATCGCCTTGAGTTTTTGACGCTAAATCGTTCACGAGAGACACGGCATGTAGTTGTTCGTTGCAGTGTCGCTTCGTGTTCTTGCCGCGCATGACGTGGCTCCGGATGATCTTGCGGGCGTTGGGATCAGGCTTTCCGCCCGGATCCGAGGAGACGAACTCGAACTTATTGGCTGTTGAGCGTCAACAAAACCCTACATACCGGAGAAAGGCTGGGACGTACGAACAGATCGAGACGCTGGTTTTCTCGGTCGGGGTTTCTTTCGGGGGTGTGACTCCGAAGATACGACGCTGGAGAGCGGCATGACGCCGACGGCTTGCTAATTCAGTCGGCAGAGACGATTGATTCTTTGAAATCAAGATCACCGGGAGAAACGATGAATAAGGGAAGCCGTGGATTGTTTTCCAAAAAGAGAAAACAATCAAGCAACAGCTCGCGCGCGGAGATGGGGCCGTCATCGACGCCGATACCTCCGGCGCCGCGGTGGGGTACCAAGACATCGATTGTTTTCCTATTCGGGGAAGGCGCGCGGGCTGTCCTGGGGTCGTTCGGGCTCGGGCTTTGGGAATCTGGATTGTTTTCCTAAAGCGGTTTGGCTTAGAAACGTGTGAGTGCGGCGTTCTTCAATGTCACGATGCTTAACGACGAGGCGCGAGATGGATTGTTTTCCCGTTTGGGATGTGGTTTTGGCTTGCGAAGAATCGGAAGGATATAAATGAAGACTGATGTCTTGCTGGTTGATGAAGAAGCAGAACGGAAGCAACAATTAGCACATCGACATCCTATACCTGAACCTCAATTCATCTCTACCCTTCTCAGACCTTAGTCTTGTTAGTCCACTCGTCAACATGGTACCGAAATCTCTTCAGTTGGCTCCGAGCTCCTATCACTTCTTCCAGTCCCAGCTCGCCAAACCCCTGGCCATCCCCAAAGGGACATCTCTCGCCGGTGCAACGGCCATAGTCACGGGCGCCAACACTGGCCTTGGCTTCCAATGCGCCCAGAGCCTCTTGGACTTGGGTCTATCCCGCCTGATCATCGCCGTGCGCACGCCGTCAAAGGGCGAGGCCGCTGCTGCCACGCTGAGAAAGAAATCCCCAGCGGCCACTGTTGAGGTCTGGCAGGTCGACATGCTCTCGTACGACAGCATCAAGGCGTTTGCGGCCAAGTGCGAGACGCTGGCTCGGATCGACTTTGCTATCCTCAATGCCGGGGCGGTTGAGGGCACGTTCAAGCTGAGCCCGCAAGGCCACGAGACCATGTTCCAGGTCAACTACCTATCCACGGTCTTCCTCGCGACCCTCCTTCTGCCCACGCTGAAGCGCAAGGCGCCCTCCGGGAAGCCGGGCCGCTTGACGATCGTCAACTCGGGAACGGCGCTGATACCCAAGTTCGCCAACGCCAAGTCGGACCCGTTCCTGGCGTACTACGACGACGAGTCCCACTTCGACGCCACGGACTCGTACGCCAGCAGCAAGGCGCTCGCGCATTTCTGGATCGTCAAGCTGGCGGAGCGGGTTCGCGCCGAGGACGTGGTGGTCAACCTGGTGGACCCAGGGTTGGTCAAGGGCACGAGCCTGCACCGCAGCATCAACGTCGTCTTCAAGGCCATCTTCACGGCGGTCAAGGCGCTGACCGGGCGGACGATGGAGCAGGGCGCGAGCACGTTCATCGATGCGGCTGTGGTGCGCGGGGAAGAGAGCCACGGGAGCTATCTGATGGATTGGAAGATATTCGCGTGAGTGCATTCCAGTTGATTCGCAAGCCAGATGAAGACGTAAACTAACATGCCCGCTTAGATACAACGCGGTCGTCTACGGATCGGATGGCGAAGCACTGAGAGACCGCATCTGGAACGAAACTCTGTCTGCACTCCCACTTGCGAACATCGATGGGATTCTGGACTCGGTTTCCAGATGAGTCTCGTGGTTTGAGTTTAGAAAAATACCAGCTAGGGAATGTCTGTTTGTCTGATTAGTTTGAGGTCCTAGGAGAAGCATAGTACAACTCTTCATTAATACAGTAATACACATAGTGCAAGTATACGAATATTGACCTGCGGCCTGAAACTTGGCGTATTACGAAATCCGGAGGCTCGGGGATTTCGGAACCCCGCGACGGCACTGAATGAAATGTGCATCTGGTGAATGGACGGATGAATCGTCTCAATGCAAGGGTCAGGTCCCCACGGCTCACAAGGAGGGAGGGGGAGCCACGTGTCTGCAGCAGCGAATGTTACTGGCGGATGGGGGTCTCTCATCTCACTCTCATGGTCTCTCTGTGATGGCGACTGAGCATTCGTCTTTCCGTCGAGATTTGTTGACGAAGCACGATCCCAAGTGCGGGCTTCAGGTCAGACAGACAGACGAAAAGAGGTTCTGGAATGACGGCATTTGTCGGCGGCGGACCAGGGCAAAATGACCAGGGCAAAAGGCAGATGCGGCTCCTCGGCAGCCAAGACAATTAAGAAGCACCGGGACATGGGACGACGATGAATGACGGGGCCGCCGCTTTAGGGGCTTGGGAGCGCGCATCTTAAGCAAGGCGTCTAGATGACCACGACACGTGACCAGGAGACAGAAAATTCGAACTTCCAACAAGAGCGGCGATGGCGCTTGTAAAGATTGGATCTGTGGCAGCGCCGCCGAGACGATCAGGGCGTTGGTGTGCCGTCTTTTCCGACCAAGGACGACGGGCAAGACACGCGGATACACGAACACGCAAGCAATACCATGACCGACGAAGGAAGTCCCCCAGCGGATGTAACTTACTATGTACGAATACAGCCATGTTATACGAACCAAAGTGAGGGCCGATTCCGGTGCCCGCACAGCATTTACTTATTACTCAATCCGAATCCGCGCAGGGCCAACGGCAACGCCGGCCCAGACCCAACTGCGCCTCGGGCTCGGCGACCCCTCTGTTTCTCGACTGTCTGGGCTAGTGACTGATTGGGGAACATCGATTCGCGGAGCCAGAAAGTTGTTTAAGCCGCAAGCGAGGAATAAGTGATTTTCCTCCTCTCGTCTGCCGGATCCCGAACAGGAGAGGGAGAGAGATCAGGAGAGTCCACCACTGACTTAATAACTAGCAGAAACCCTCATGATTGATGTCAGGGCCAGACCCGCTAGGAGCCAATAGAAAGAGCGACGAGGGAGAGAGGGAGAGAAGGAAAAAAGCCACCAAGCCTGTGGAGAGAAGCCGTCTTTGCCGTTTCCCCGTTCTGCGGTCCTGCGTGCGGTTGCGACACCTTGGCCAGCGACCACGCTACTATGTATGTGCGACGCACTACGGCTCGTTCGTTCCGAGGCCAGTGGCGAACGAGGTCGCAGTGACGGGGGAAAGTCTGCCTCGAGTGCGCGAGAGCGAGGTATCGAGTACGTAGAAATGGGTTATTCGTAGACGAGTAGACGAGGTAATCAGTTAGGTACCTTACCTAGGTAATTAGGTAGTGTAAATTGAAGAGCGGGCGAGCGCTGTGCGCAGTGGTAATTAGTAGGTATTCCCCATTCCCTCCTTCCCTCCCAGCCTGCGCTGTATGCAAGGTATCCACCCAAGACTCCGCCTACAATATCCGTACTAGTCCCCCGACCGACTCGAGTTAACCTGTCACTTCTCAATACAACTCACCCGCTCCCACTTCTTGCCCGTGTCTGCGCCATCCACGCCCTCGTCCTCGAGGTACTGCACTATCGCTGCGTGCTCTATATCCACTGCGACTGCGACTGCGATTGCACCTCTCTTGCCGCTCTGCCGCTTTCCGACCCCGACTCTGCGGAAACACACGACACGACTAGCAGCAGTAGGCACGAATATACCTACACCACCACCACCACGACCTCGACCAACCCTCGACCAAACCCACGACGTCCCACTGCCGAATCCCGATCCCGCCTTCGTGAGCACTCGTCCGCTTTTGCCGATCCCACGCCTCCTTCGCCGGCCCTGCGCGAGACGCGGCAACCACAACCGCCGTCCTCAAACACCACCATCGCCGCCTCACTTTCAGCCGCCGCCTGCACTTTGTTACCTCGCCTTGCTACCGCTCCCCCATCCTCGCCTGCTCGCTCGAATCCATTCTCTCTCCTCGCCATCGCGAATCCTCCTCCATCGATCGGATCCCCCATTCGCCGCGACTCAAACTTGGAGCATCCCCCGCGCGCCATACTATCCGCATCTGCGCCTGGTCCGTCACGGCGTCACGCCTGCCAAGTTGAACTGGAGGAGTGAAGCCATCTCCATCCTTGGGCCCCGTGGCCATGGCGGAAAACGAGAAGACGGTTTCCACCGGCGGGGCGACGGAACTTCCTGAACCCCATCGCCGCCGCCCTCAGTCAATCCGCCTTCAGAATGTCCGCCCTCAGTCTGCCCGCCCACAGTCTGTCCGCAGCACCCAGACTGCGTCTTCCAGCGACGTAGCCTCCGACTACTACAACGAGGTAATTCCGTCTTGGTCCTGATCCCCTGTTCCATTGGCCGTTGACAAATTGACCCGCCTAGTCCTTCTCCTACGACGAAGACGATCTTGATGACTACCACACCACCGAGCAAGACCTCCACGTTACCGAAGATGACCTGCTCGAGGCCCGCGAACTCGCCTCCAAGTACACCCTCGAGGATGTCCGCGACATCATGACACGCGTCCACAAGATCCACGAAAAGGACCCCAACTTCCCCCTTGCCGTCATCCAGAAAATCAAGGCCTTCCTGGACAACGAGGACCTCTTCACCAACCCGGAAAAGTACGAGAACACCGTGCAAGAGATGAAGCTCGAGGCCGCCCTCATCACGAACAACAGCCCCTACGCCGAGGTCCGCGCCGTCGTGAGCAACAAGGACGACACCAGCGTGCCCTGCTCCACCATCCGCAGCTGGGCCATTGGCCTCACCTTTTCCGTCCTCCTCGCCTTCACCAACCAGCTCTTCGATATCCGCCAACCCGCCATTCGCATCATGGCCAATGTCGCCCAGCTGCTGGCCTACCCCATCGGCAAGGGCTGCGAGCGCTGGCTGCCCGACCAGGGCTTCACTTTGTTCGGCGTGCGCCATTCTCTCAACCCCGGCCCTTTCTCCAAGAAGGAGCACATGCTCATCACCATCATGGCCAATGTCGCATACAACACCCCCTACACCAACTACATCATCTGGGTCCAGTATCTCCCCCAGTACTTCAACCAGCCCTACGCCTCCCACTTCGCCTACCAGATCCTCATCGCCCTCAGCACGAACTTCATCGGCTACGGCATGGCTGGCATCTGTCGCCGCTTCCTCGTCTACCCTTCGTACTGCGTGTGGCCCGCCTCGCTCGTCACCATTGCCCTCAACTCTGCCTTCCACAACGACATCAACACCCCCGTTGAAGGCCCCTTTGGCAAGATCTGGCGCATCTCCCGGCTCAAGTTCTTCTACGTCATGTTTGGTGCCATGTTCATCTGGTTCTGGTTCCCCAACTTCATCTGGACATCCCTCTCCAACTTCAACTGGATCACCTGGATCGCCCCCAGCAACCGCAACTTGAACACCATTACCGGCTCCAACAACGGCCTCGGCGTCAATCCCTTCCCCACCTTTGACTGGAACATCTTGCTCTGGGACTCGGCCGACCCGCTCATGGTCCCCTTCTTCAGCACCTTCAACCGCTTCATCGGCGTCTTCATTTCCTTCTGGGTTGTTGTCGGCTTCTGGTATGGAAACCTCTACGACACGGGCTACCTCCCCATCAACACCAACCGCGTCTACGACCACTTTGGCAAACTCTACAACGTCTCCCTCGCCGTCGATGAGAAAGGCCTGTTCGACGGTGACAAGTATGCCGCCTACTCGCCGCCATTCCTGGGTGCCGGCAATGTCGTCATCTACATGTTCTTCTTCGGTATTTATACCTCGACTCTAACCTACGCAGTGCTATACCATCGCCACGAGATCGTTACGGGCTTCAAGGGCCTTATCAACAGCATGCGAAAGAAGAAACCGGCCGCCAACGACGAGCTGCACGACCTGGACGTACACAATCGCCTGATGAAGTCGTATCGTGAGGTTCCGGAATGGTGGTACATGGTCTGCCTTGTCCTGGCCATCGCATTTGGTATCTCGGGTATCGCAGGCTGGGAGACTCACACCTCGCCCGGCGTCATCTTCTACGGTCTTGCCCTCTGCCTCGTCTTCGTCATCCCCGTCGGCATCATCAAGGCAATGACTGGAATCGAAGTCACTCTCAACGTCCTCGCCGAGTTTATCGGAGGATCCTGGGTCGAGGGAAATGCCCTGGCCATGAACTACTTCAAGTCTTTCGGTTATGTCACTTGCGCGCACGCCGTCATGTTTTCCAACGATCTCAAGTTGGCCCACTACGTCAAGATCCCTCCTCGGCACACCTTTTCCGCCCAGATTGTTGCCACCTTCATCAGTACCTTTATCTGCGTCGGAGTCCTCAACTTCCAGATGACCTTTATCGACGACGTGTGCACCGAAAACGCGCGGTTCAAGCTGACCTGCCCTGGCGTCAACACATTCTTCACCGCCTCAGTCCTCTGGGGAACTGTCGGCCCGAGCAAGATCTGGGGACACAACGGACAGTACAGCGAGACCTTGATCGGCTTTCCCCTGGGTGTTGCGGTCGTCTTCTTGATCTGGGGCCTCAACAAGAAGTTCCCCAAGTGGACTTGGACCCGACAGATCCACCCCGTCGCCATCATGTACGGAGGCATCGTCTGGGCCCCGTACAACATGTCGTATGTGTGGCCATCAGTGCCCATCGCATACTTTTCGTGGATCTACCTCAAGTCACGCTTTCTTGGCCTATGGTCCAAGGTACGTCCCCGAATTTCCCATGCTGTTACCATGTACTAACCTTGATAGTATAACTTCGTGCTCTCGGCAGCTTGGTCTTGTGGCATTGCCATTTCCGGCATCGTCATGTTCTTCGCGCTGCAGTACAATGGCAACGACTTCGAGTGGTGGGGCAACGATGTCGCCTACCGGGGTTGCGAAGACACCGCCTGCCCGTTGAAGACGCTGAAACCGGGAGAGTACTTTGGTCCTCGGATCGGAGACTTTTCTTAGACGGTCGTCGTGCGGCCCACCGAAAGACATGATTTTAAGCAATGTTAATGAGAGCGTGTTTTGGAATTGAGGGGGTTTCTTTTGGGATTTGGATAACTTATATACCCCATGGATATATCGACGGATAAAATAGACTCGTTGGAAACGATATACAATAAGATGGATATTCTAAAGTTCTTTGACAAGGCCTCCGCTGAAGACAACATTCTCGTCTATTCCCAAGGGAAAAGAGAAAACAAGAAAACAAAAGGTATCATCATCCAACGCCTGAACTCCTAGCTGGTTGACTATAGATAACAAAGATGAAAGGAAAAATGACAAAGGAAAATGATAACTACTTGGAGGAAATCCGACCTCCCACTGGAGATTCTCGGCCATTGTATAAGGCTCCCCACATAAACTTGTGCTTTTCGCTGAGAGTCGGTGACAACGGACTCACTTCACCTTGCTCGACAGGCGGCTTCTCATCGGCCTCCTCGATGATGGTTTCCACAGCCTTGTTGGAGCCGCCGCTGTTTCGTTCCGTGAATAATCCCGAGAGGGAGGAAATATCCATGAGCTCTGGGATCGTGCTCTCGCGGACACCACTCAGGGGAGTCTGCGGCGTGGAGATGGGTGAGACAAGGGCTTCATCGCTCGCAGGCGATACCTCGTCTTGTTCCTTGAGGTCTTTGTTCTCCTTGTGCTTCTTCCAGCTGGGTGCCTTGATGCTCAGTCCACGCATGCTGCCACGGCTCTCGCGGTTGCGGAGAAGACGGATGCTGTTGCGCCACGTCAGTGGCTCTGCCGAGACGCTGGACTTTGGCCTCCGGATTGGAGTTGCGGCCGGTGCGGATGAACCAACACTGAAGCTTAACGTCTTTCGAGGCAGCGGTAGGGAGAGGGCGCCACTTTCACGGAGTTTGCGGGCGATAAACTCGAGTTGGGCGAGCATCGTGGGGTTCTCGATGACGTCCTCTACAGTAAAGGTTACGGCATTGATTCCCTTGATGTCCACCTTGGACAGCTTCTGGTTGATGTGTCTGGCAAGGGGATGCGCAGGCAGAAGGGAGTTCACCTCGGTGTAGAATGCCCTCTGTTGAAGCTTGTCCTGGCTCTTGGCCTTCAAGGCTTCGTCCCAAGCGGCGGAGACAGCAGCCTCGAGATGGGAACGCTGTTCCGGAAGCAGCAGCTGGTTGAGAGGAATCTGTAGCACATCTGGCTCTAGCGTAAAAAGAGGAATCCGCTTCTCTGAGCGCTCAATCTCCTCTGCAGACTGTAGCATGGGTTGGTCGACGGTATCGCGGTACGTTAGTGTCTCCAACGCGGCGACGAGCAGTCTCATGCACTCTTCGGCAAAGGCGGCGCTGACACGGTCCTCGGTGAACTTGATCTCAAGGCCCATGCGCTTAGACGTCTCCATTGTCGAGCACACGAGGAGGTCCGGGAGGTCGCGCGCTTCTGATTCGATTGTTTTATAAGTGAACGTTGTGCTCCCGATGTTGAGCGTGGCAGAGCCGTCAGTCGTAGCCGTGGCCCGATGCTGGACAACGGTGCTGAAGCGCGTCCACGAGGGCCAGTTGGTGCACTTCTGAGCAAGCTCCTGAATCCCAAACGACTCAAAGCGGCAGTTGGACCGCCGCTGGCGCTGGATATGCTTCATGAGGTAGAGCGGAGTTCTGTGTCCGGAGGGGAAGCGGACGCGCACCGGGATGGTGTTGGTTAGGGGACCGACCATGCTGGAGAGATTGACATTGTCGGGGAGTTGGACGTTGTGTCCCTGGATGGTCTCTCCAAAGAGTACGTCGTTCACCCCAGAGATGGTGGCGAGCACCATCGCCCAAGCCGCCTTGATAATGGTGTCAGGGGCTATGCCGTGGTCGCTGAGCATGCTGATCTTGACGGTTTCTTGAATAGACTGAACCTGAGATGCTAGACTGGACGGCTTGGAATGGGAGACAACTTCGGTCATCTTGGCCCCATCCAGTTGTTCCGTCCAATACGCGATACCTTCCAAGTTGTTGGCCCTGGCTGCTCGCATATATTCAAAGAAGCTTGACGCGGTGGGAACGTCCTTGGCTTCGTATAGAGCCGTGAGATCCTGCACAAGAAGAGGAGCCGAGGCGTCGTCAATCTGCGCTTTGCTGAGTCTGATAATGAGCGTGCTTTGCTCGCCAGCATCAAGGTAACTGAAGCTAGTCACGGGCACGGTTGGCTGGAAATCGACGGCCTGCCCTTGCTTCACTAGCTTTTCTGTAACACTGTCGAGTCGCGAGTCTGGACAGGCAAACTTGTTGAAAGTGAGCTTGAAAGAGCTGCACATGACTTGGCACACTTGGCATTCATGTATGACAAATGCCGTTCGAAGAACCGGATGCAGCTTGGTGAGCGCCTCGCATGCAGACTGGAGCCTCTCGACACAAATGCTGCCGTTGAGCTTCATGACCAGACAGACAATGTCAGCCCGGGTCGTGTACATGCCCAACTCGAGATTTCGGACCTGCTCCGAGGAGACGTCGGCGACATCAAGCACGTCCTGCACGGGACACTGCAGCTTGGGAGCTATGATGCTCTTAACGAAGTTGTAGTCGAAGCCCTTCATCGAAGCTGCCCTGCGCGAAGCCTTGACCTGCTCTTTCTTGGAGGGGTCCAGCGATGCCGAACGGCATACTTCGGTGAGGGTGGCTTCCCTGAAGATTTCGGCCAGGGAGACTCGAAGGCCGACTCTTCGGCACGAGACAACGAGCTCCGAGGCAAGGAACTTGTTCCCTCCAGCAGAAAGAAAACTGCTAGTACCCCTGAGGTCCGCGGGTGAGATGGACAACACACGCGCCCATATGGCCCTCATGACCTCTTCGGGACGAGTCAGGGGCAGGGGCTTCTGGGCCAGGACGATGCGCTGGATCTCCTGCGGGTTCGACACCGTTGACATTTCAAGGAGCTCTGAGTAGTTGAGACCTGCTGCAATGCGCAGAAGCTTGCGGCGGTTGATCTTGAGCGATGTGGACATGGGGAAGTCTTTGAGCGGGATGAAGACGGCAGGAACGCAATGCTCGGGGAGCCTGGCAGCTCGCGCCTCGGAGTTTTCGAGGGATGCTTCGAAGAGTTTCTTAGCGATGAAGGTACGTTCCTTGACCCGAAGGCTGACTTTCTCGAAGCCTTCCTGGCCATGGAAGAGGGTATCGCCGAGCTCGACAAAGGCAGCAAGGACTCGGATCGAGTCCTTGGTGGCAATCTTGTCCACCACAACGTCAACCCCTGGGCCGAGACAACGGCGGATTCTCCGCTCCACGTCTGCAATGTCTACGCTCGACCCATCAACAACAACCTCGTCGCGAGGGCTCGAGATGAACTGCACATTGCCGTCGTCCAGATAACGCACACGATGTCCGGTCTTCAGGTACCGCGCCTTTGGCTTGTCTGAGCTATGTCGCGGGCCTGGGGCTATGAGCGGTAGGCCCGGAGCGAACCGGTGAGGAGTGACGATGGGACTGTCGATGGCCAACCCTCCGATCGCTCCTACAGGCATCAGCTTTCGGGGGTCTTCGGGGTTCAAGATCCAGAAGCGGCCGACCATGGGCGGAGGGATGATGCTCAGGTCCTTGCCATTGGTCACCTCAGTAACGGAAATGCCGAGAGGACATACATCTGGTGCACCGTACGCAAGGAGGACGTTTCTGTTCTCGAGCCAGGGGCCATAGGTATCAGGATCAAGCTTTCTAGTCCGGAAGCAGACCGTCTTGAGAGCGGGAACTGTCTCGGGCTTGATTCTGCGGGCGAGGACGCCAGTCATGTACGTCCAGGTCACGCCCATTCTTGCCATGACCCCTGACAGGTCGTGGACGCGATCCTTGGCGGAAGGGATACAGACGCATCCACCGTGGACCATGGTGCCGAGAATCTCTACCAAGGAAATATCGACGTTGAAAGCTGATAGCTGCAGGACTCGGCTCTCGCTGTTCATCTTGAGCGCCGCCCCCTGACTAGCAAAGGCGGAGCAGAGCGATGCGTGCGTGAAAAAGATGCTCCTGGAAGCTCCGCTGCTTGTTCGCTTGGGAGTCACAAATACACACGCCGCGTGCTCGGGCGTGGACTCTCGCGCAAGTGTGGACATGCGCGGAGGCAACATGGCGAAGAAGGCGTTGTTGACGATGACGAGGTTCACCACCACCGCGCCGAGTTCCTTCCAAGCCGTCTCCGTGGCGAGGACGATTTGAGGGTTGAGATAGTTGATGGTTGACCGGACGGTGAGCTGATCCTGGTAGTCCAGCGCAACGAAGCTCGCACCGGCCTGCATAACGGCAAGGAGCATGATCGGAGCCCAGCGGCTCTTCTCGAGGATGACGGGGACGGTCATCCCAGGCCCGACTCCTAGATTCACCAGATATGATCTGAGCCTCATTACCAGGGTAGCCAGCTGGAGATACGTCAAGTCGCCGTCCCAAGAGCAAATGGCTGGGGCGTGCGGACGGGTCTGGGCGTGGCGAATGATCAAGTCGTGTAGACAGGCTGAGACCTTCTGTGACCTTTGGCTGGCTTCCCAATCCTGGACGACGAGCTGCGCGTAGTCGCGATCGGTGAAGAGGTCCACCTCTACAATTAGGCGGGTCGGGCGCTCGACAATGCTTTTGACGGCGCGCTCGAAGCTGTGCATAACGCTTTGAATCTGGTTGTTGGAGAGAAAGCGGGAGCTGAGATTGGCGTGGAGATGGTTGTCGGTGAACATGGCTGTGAGAGACAGATGGCAGTCTGTTTGGCGGGCAGAAGTGACCAAGAAAGGCATGAGCTCACTCAGATCTGCGTCCTCCTCGACCGCAAAGACATCGGAGTCCTCGAAGAAGAAGCAGGTATTGAACAATTCCTTTTCCCGGAGTCGAAGAGCATGCTGAATCTCCGCCATGGTGAGACTCTGGTGCTTCTGGGCGCTGGTAAAAGCCTCGTCTACTGCCATCAGGCACTTCTTGATGCTCTGGTTGGGGGACGCATCGACCGAGCACGGTAGGATGCTGGCGAAGCTACCCACGGCCTTGCTTATCCCCCGGAGAAGTTCCTCATCGCGGCCGGCATATTGGTAACCGAAGGCAACGCGGTCCATCCCAACGAACGCACGCAACACGAGCGCCCAAGCGAGTTGTAGAACCGCAGTGGGCTTGACCTCGAGCTCCTGACAACATGCCATGAGCTGTTCGCGTGTCACGTCAAGGTCAAAAGGCTGTGACTTGGCCTCGGCTTCAGGGCTTAGCTGAGGGAACAGACACGACCTCGCGCCCGCCAAGTCCGCCTTCCACACCTCGAGACTATAAGATGTGTCCAAGGACGAGACGTGATATAGGTAGGTGCGGTGCAGCGACTCGTTGTGTGTCGGTGTTTGCCCAGAGTAGACGCTACACAGCTCTGCTACTAGGGTATGAACACTCATCAACTGCTTAATTAGTATTTGTTTCTATCTTGAATTGATGGGATACTAACATCACAAATCGCTTGGCTGACATCCACTCTCACCAAAGTCTTTTCGGATGTATGGCACACTGAGAGGCGATGGCGTGGCTCTGTGATTGGGGTCTTGAGGGTTGGCACTCGGGACAACGCCTCCTCTGGCCTCGACGACTCGATGAAAAGCATGCTAGGAGAAGTCTTCCTTAGCACAACTTGGTCAAACAGTCCTTCTCGGGAAACGCTGTCGATGAAGATGCTTCGCAGGGCGGGCTTGCTAGCGACGATGCTCTCCCAAGCCTTGCAAAGGCGGGTGGCGTCGACTGCGTGGCCGTCTGGCGCACGTAGCTCGTACACACCGTGGACGTGGAAGCTCTCGGCACACTGGCTCTGGGAGATGATAATCTCTTGTTGTGCAGGGGTGACTGGATAGATGGTCTCAACGTCCTTGGAACTCGGGAGACCCGACCCTACCAGGCGATCGGTACCTAGCCTGGCGAGCGCCTTGTAAGATGTTCTCAGGAGAGGAACGTCGGACAAGGTCAACTCAGGCTCGTGGTACCTCATCCTGCCTATGGCTTCCAAGACTAGATGCTCAAAGGTCTGAACCCACATCTGGATCTTCCCTTGATGTCTAGCGCTCTTGTTGTAAGTGAAGTCCACGCGGGCGCCGGAGTCGTCGATCATGACTGACACCTCGAAGAGCGCCATTCGGCCGACCTTGGGGCCAACATCGGCCCTTAGCGTGCCTGCGACTTGGCCGGGAACGGGGACAGGTTGTAAGATGCCGTTGGGGCGTTGGATCTGCTGGAGAGTGTCGATCCAGTTAAGAATGACCTCGACTGGGATGGCAGAGGCGCCGTCTGACGTGGAAAATTCTGAGGTAAAGAACGGAATGCCGTCACGTGGGATCGCCCGGCGAGTATCCTTCATCAGCTTAATGACTTGGATTAAGTCCGTCGTGGCATCTAACCCTACGCCGACGGGGCATAGAGACGTGAACCAGCCAACCGTCTCCATAATGTTAAAGTCGTCATGTACCACTTCGCGGCCATGCTCCCGCTTCCAGAGAGTCGGGGGGGTTCTATCGGCGAAGGTCTGGCGGAAGGAAAGGAGGAGTGAAGCTAGGAAGACGTCGGAGGCGTCAGTTCGCAAAACATCGACGCATGCTTTTTGTAGGATGGAGGATAGTTCTGCCGAGAGGGAGAAGCTAGACTGTTGGGTGTTGCCGTAGCAGTTTGAGTCGCGGCCTAGGTCCCAGTATTCTAGATTGGCTGGTAGGACGTCGAATGGTAGTGTGGGCTTGAATAACCTCTGGCTCATCTCGTAACTCTGATAATCAACCCAGTAAGGAAAGGGGATGGAGCCCTCGGACAGCAGAGTCCCCTCGTGCAGTAGCTCGTCGAGATCATGCACTATGATGCGCCATGATATTAAGTCGACTACAAGATGATGTGCGGTGAGATAGAGCGTCTGTTCCTGGTCGTTCTTGACATGCTCGACGGCAAAGACGGGACCATCCGTAGGGTTGATGGCTGCTTGGGCGGCCTCGATGAGGGCCGCCATCTCCTCGTCGTCGACATCGGTGTGTTGTCCAAAGCGATATGAGTTAGAGGCTTGGGGGATGATAACTTGCACCCAGCCATCGGGGACTGGCCTGAACCGGGCACGAAGCATGGCATGACGAGCGACCACGGCCTCGACAGCTGCCTCGATGTCAGTGTCGTCGGCTCCGCCCTTGATGCGTAGCATGATGCTCTGGGTATGTCGATATCCGGATTCGACAATCGACGACGAGTCTTGTGTGTGGCGCATTGAGGATTGGAAATACAGCTGCTGCATGGGTGCCAGAGGGAAGCATTCCATCTCGTCACAGTCAAACTGGTCGTCCTCTCTCCAAACGGACCTCCTCGACTCTGCCCAGGACTTGACCTGTCTTTGTCTTGACATGGGACTTATGCCCCGACGTCGCGGTTCGGGTATTTGCAGCTTCATGATATCTTCGTAGATGGCCTCATTGATGTTCTGGACCCATGTCTGCAGGGTCCTGGTATTTGGCCGGCCATCGTCGTGCTCCGCCATTGACAGCAGAGGGATCCAGATCTGCGGACGCCGAGAGTCGGCTCCCCATTCTTGCACGGCCATGCGTAGCGAGCGGATCTCTTTCTTTTGCCTGGCGTGTTCAGACTGTGGCGGCAGCGAGATGTCTCCTGACTTGTCGGCTGGTGATGGTTCCGAGTCGGAGATAGCGACGAGGGCCACGAGCTGACCGTCGAATGGCCCGGCTCGGGGCGTTACCAGACAGACATTGCGAACCCGTGGGCTAGACTTTAGAAGACTCTCAATATCCTGGCCTGTTTGTCGCGTAGCAGTGCAAGAGTCGTTGCTGCTGGAACTGGTCGTTAACGAGTCGTAGCTCGACCTGGAATATCTGTGCGTTGGTGAAAAGACATCATCGGCACAGGCACTCAAGCTGGATGGCACGGAACCCTCTTCCTCTTCCGAGGTCGCTGGCGTGCTGGAGTTCAAGTGCGCCGGGCTGATGGGAAGACGGGCAGGGAAGGGAGTGATGCGAGTCTGGAGCTCGGCGAGCGTTTGGCAGCCCATGATGTCGTCGGCCTTGACCTCGATGCCTTTCCTGCGGCAGGCCATGCGCAAAGCCTCGGCAGCGTCTTCGTCGCCGCCGAGATCTGTGAAGGAGTCGAAGAGGAGAATGTCGCTCCGGGGGATGTCGAGGGTCTGGGCGACGGCGATGATGAGGCGCTCGGCAGCGGTATCACCGTGTAAGACGTTTGTGTCCAGCCGGGGCAGGCTCGGTCGTTGCTCGGCCATGGCGCAGACGGAGCGGCCTTGGCAGGACGTCTTTGGGGATGGAGAGGAGGGAGGAAGACGGAAAGAGAAGAATTTTGAAGTCGGCGATGTTCAGCCTTACTAGTAGTAGTTGAAAGTACCTAGGTAGGTAGGTAATTATGGTTGATGGACGGCGAGGAAGGCACGGAGGGCTGGCTGCACGTGGGCGAGCGTCGCTCCTGCACTTTGAGTCGGCTGCGCGCAACACCAACTTTGAGGGGACTCGATGGGTCGGAGACGGATGTCTTAGAATAGCAGCCCCATGGCGAGAAGAAGCGGCGATTGGAAGAGCGGAAGTAGCAGGCAGAAGGTAGAGTAGAGACTAAAGTGATTGATAATGCTGAGGTACGGAGGTATTCTTCGGGGCCTTCTGTCTCAACCGCCGTCCTCCGTTTCCGGGCTCCTCGGGGGAGGTCCGCCTCTCTAAGTAGGAGGATGGTGAGGATGGTGTAACTGGGTCCCGGTCAAGCCATGAAGACTTATGATCACGACCCCGGCCAACCTTCTTTCTGGGGGGAAGCAGGGGAGCAGGGAAGTAGTGGCATCTCATTGCGCGGGTTGCACGAAGAGGATCGAAGGATACATCTAGTACTACCTACCAGAGGATCCTTTCGACTTTTGTGTATGCCCCAGGGAAGAAGCTGAAAGGGCAGGATGACATGAGGGATGATGAGGGTGGTTGCCTGCGTTCCTACCGGAGAAGCAGTCCCTAGATTTTACTGGACTTATCCAGAAGACATTGTATCACAGACAGAACGGGAGAGTCTTGGATTGCATCATCAGGTCGGCGACAGGGAGGGCCGCACACACCATGACGCCCACTCGACCCACCAAGTTCGTGCATCGTCGTAGCTCTCTGGCCACGGACAGCATCCTTCGTGGCGGCTCCTTCAGACAGATAGGATAGATCACCCTTGCTCTCTGCCGGTAATCACACAGCGACCGGGGACGCCCACAGGTGATTATCTCATCTTGGACAGACGAATGCCCAAGGTTGGTACTGTGGAACCGTCTATCAGTTGAACCCCGAACAAACCCATCCCGATCCCGATCCCCATCACCATCATTTCTGGCGTTTGTGGCTTGGCCTTAACTAGACGATCGACAAAAATAGAAAAGCCGGCGGGCGGTCGACTGCCGGCATGTCATAGGCCAAAGCCCAGCCAGCACAAGAGAACCCCGAGCTGAAAACCCCAAGATCCCAAGCCCCAAGCCCCAAGCCCCAAGCCCCAAGCCCCAAGCCTCGCGCCCTCTTTAAAGCCCGAAACCTGCCAGAAGCGGCTGGACGCGTGCCCTGTGCTTCCTCAGAGTAGCAGTCTGGCGGGGGCGCTTTCTTCAAGGACCCCGACTACGAATATCCCGTTGCTAACACATCTACACGGGCATCCACTGCCAGCATATCTGCGAATGCCGTCGACTGTCTACTAACCCAGGTCCCCGAAGAAAAACAGTGCACCTTTCCTCAACAGGCCTCACGCCATTAAACCCACGTCCAAACCCTCGTCGCCCGCCCATAGCGCCCTGCCCTTTGGCGTCATGATGGCTAGTAAGGATCCTCATCCCAGCCCTGTGCCGCCCAAGCTCCCTTTCCGGCTGGGCGAGAGATGCGCGTCTTGGTCAACCCCCGGCATCCATCCACAGTAATGCCGAGTCGTACGTATGTAGTAGTATCGAGTTAGTCAGTCAGACCAAGACGCGCTGTGTTACTGTGGGTTTTTCCCGCTGCTCGCGGGGCTTCCGCCGTCGATCGGAGGACGGGGAGCTACAAAGCGCCCGGAGAAGGACGGTTGGATGACTGCCGCTGCCAAGCTGCGATGGGCGACTTGGCTGCACTCCGCCTCAAGACACTGTTCATCAGGCAGGCTGTGCATCACTCAAGTCCCCGTCCGTTTAGTGGCTGATGCCTTACATATCAGCTCTTGGTTTCGTCATCTTCTAGACTACGAAGTATCATTCTCCAGCTTCTTCCTTTCGGCTTCCGAATGAATGCCCATATCATCCCTGCAATTCCCAACCCCAAATCCTCTCAATGCCCTACTAATAGTCTACGAAAACACCAAGTCATAATTACGACACTTATCTTCTCCCAGCCTTCTGGTCACACCACGTGCACTCCTTACAAGGCTCCTTGTCTGTCCTCTCCACCTCCACAACAGCCTTCTCCTCCTCTCAAGCCCCCGGTGGGATTCCGTTATTTGGATGCCTGAATCCTTCGCCCAAACACACCACTAAAGGAAATGGAATAATCGTCCCGCCCCTAGGGCTCAACTGCCTTGACCTAGGATCGTCATATAGCCGCGAACCCCTCTCAATCCTTCGCCCGCTTTTCCTCTTATCCTACTGTAGATGTATCCGCCCAGGTTCTTCCTCCTGCCCTATGCGGCAGCGATGAGCACCATCTGGTCGCCGTCCTAATCGTCAATCAAGCCTGAAGTCAAGTAAGTCATCGATCCTCTGACGTCGAGTGGAAACACCTGCGAGCAGCCAAGTCATCTTTGCCATCCTACTCGAACCAGCTGAGGTGTTCCTTGTTACATTTGTTCTCGTTTCGTTCAGTTGCTATTGCCTTTCCAGTCGTCGAGCTTAAATCACAATCCTCATTCCTCCCGACTCTAGCATTATCGCCCCGTCCACCTATGTCGCCACGATACATAGCTTGTTGGCGGGGGCGAGGTTTGGGCCCACGTGGATTGATGGAGGAGCGGTAGACAAGGCCTAGACGACGCGGGGGAGATTGAGGGCATGGTAAGTTGTAAATATTGTTGCTTCACTGTCACTAGTGGGATTGCACTTATTGAGTCCCTTCAGCCGTGGAGTCCAAAGAACCCCCTCCAGCATGAGGCCATTCACGTCACCGACTTGGAAAGAATATCCAGGGCTGTCCGCCCGCCCCCACCGTTTCACGTTTCGTAATCCATGCCCATCTTCCGCTCGAGAATATTGGGGGCCATTTTCATCTGGAGCCGGTAGGAAACCAGATCCTTGTCGTGCCCAAAGCGGCTGAAGCGACATGCCCGAGGCGCGAACGGCCCATCTCAGAACAGGGGTTCCATGCTCTTTGCACTATCCTGCTTCGGCTTCAGATAAGACTCGGCCTTTACTGGACAAGTATGAACATGAGGGAATCGGGAAGTTTTCTTGTAGCCCGGGCGCTCGATCTTTGGCGAACTGTGTAATTGCTCACCCTCGAAAACAGACTGCAGCCTCGGCGTCTATCCCTTTGCTGCTGCACCTAAGAGGTTGGCCATATAAACCATCCGGGCTCTTCACAGTATAACCGCCCTTCTAGATTATATCGTATAATAATAACAATACAATACAATAACCAGATGGCTGATGTCTTTGCCTGATTGGCGCTCCACAGGACTGCGCGATGCTTTTGTTTTAAAACTTACATGTAGCAAGCTTCCTGAACCTCTATGAGTTATGACTAACTTCATGAAAAATTAAATAAAACGACGTAAAAATTTAATCCCCAGCTCGTACCTCGAGGAAGAATCTCTTCCATTCTGCTAGTCCAAAATCCATCATCTCCAGTCCGTGGCTGCAGAACCATTCGCTCTGTACCATGTCTCCCGTCGCGACGACCGACCCCGAGTCGCCATCACCCATCACCAAGGCCGCTTCATGGGCCTCACTGCCAGCTGAAGTACGCCAAACGATACTGAGCCTGGTGAGCTTGCCCATCTCTGGGAGGCGATATGGCGGCCTGGGCTCCCCAAAGGTGGCTCGGTTCGCTACAGTGTGCCGGGAATGGCAGGTCTTCTTTGAGACTTGTACATTTCGGCGTCTTGTTCTTGATCCCGACTCTCTCGGCGAGTTTGACTCCACCATCAGACGAAATGACACGCGTTTGGGGTATATCCGAAAACTCTGGCTTCGGGTTCGGCTCTCAACGTACAAGTGTCCCAGTTGTGATGAACCGGAGGATCAGGCAACACAGTGTTGGTATGTTGGGCATCCATGTCTCCTACTCTGATACTAGTGTACTTCGGTGCTAATCAACCCTCGCAGTAACAACATGATATTCACAACGTGTATTCAGTCCCTACTGGGGACTCTCAAACACTGGGATCCCTCGAGGCATGGGGCAGAGGGACTGGCGCTGATGTTATCTGCTTCCTCGCCCAGCGACACAGAGCATGGGTTTAACCGATGCGAAATGAAGGACGGTTATCCATTTCACTACGCCGAAGACCTAGATCTTACACCTGGCATGGTTGAATACCACCGGACGAACATTGCTGATCCGTCCAGCCGTCATTCTCACCCCGGCTGGCCTTGGTCGTTGTACTGTGAGCACGTCAAAAGGGTGCAGGGAACTCCGCTCCGTTTAGAACTACAAAGGGGCCAGCGCGGCCGCTTTATCAGTCACTACAATACTCTTCCTGGTGTGCCCGTGATCAAAGGACTGGTCATGCGCAGACAGTTTCGCAGGGAAATTCACGTACGGACACTGTCTTGGCTACTTGGTCGAAGCCTCGTGGCATTGGAGTGGTTCCGCTTTGAGAGGACCATTTCCCCGGAGCCTCATAAGCAAATTTCCTTTGATCAAGGTATGAAACCCGGCCCAGTCTTTACGGCGAGTATCTGATGAAGCCAACGCCCCTTTCTCAGGCTTCCAGTTGCACTTACTGCCCTCCCTGCCGAAAACGTTGCGCCAGCTCTCCTTCACGCAGTGGGAAATCCCCGAAATCGAGCGTCCTGATGGTTTCGAGTTCCAGGAAATAGGATCTGAAATTTCTCCACATGCTCAAGCCTACCTGCCTCGGGAGATGGCAACGCTTTCTCAAAGGCTAGAGCAGTTCTGCCCGCCATGGCAGATGGACACAGCTGCCTTTCTTCGGTCTATTATTGAACTGGGGGGATCACCTGAGATGCTGGAAAGCCCCCTAAAACGCATAAGCCTGCGTTGTTCGCTCCCAAGCTCAGACAGAAGCAGACAAGATTTCGGATCGCTGGTGATCCTCGCAGCCAAAGCGGCCCTGTCGCTTTCCCAACTGGAAGTCATGGAGCTTTGGGGTACCTGTCTTGACGGGGAGAAAAGCCGCGCATACATCTTCCGGTACAGTGATGAAGACGGTCGAGCCAGTATCGTCTGGAGGAGCTTTGAAGAGACCATGGTGGCTCAGGCGCGGATTATCGCCAAGTGGAGCGAGGTGGCCCAGAAACACTCGCATTCGACTCTCGCGTACAACGTTGTCCCCTTTACGGAGACGAAGGCAGAGATTTCCAAGTCTGATGGAACCTGCATATATCGACATCTGCTGCTCAAAGATTTGGTGTTTGATCCAATTACGCAGATAATCCTGGAGAACGAGCCAGGTGAATGGAGCTTGGATGAGACGAGCGATTCATCACAGCAAGGTGATCCTCTGAATTCAAATCCCGCAAATCCAACTTCATTAGGAGGCAATACATTAATGAATAGCCTTGGACCGAATACCGACTTCGCGTCACTGCATGCGGATATCATGGCTTTCGAGGCTGAAATCAACACCTTTTTCCAGCAGTATTATGGGTAGTACAGCGTGACAATATATTCCGGAGAAACCTGTGGAGGAGCAGTGACTCTGGGAAACATTGCAACAGGTCAGGAGAGAGATTATCCTTGGGCATAGAATAACAAGGTAGCGCCGGCCTTCGTTTCTGGTGCTTTAAGCGTTGATGCTTTAGAGGATACGGGGTCCAGAGAGTTCTTTGGACCGAGAGACGGGGGCAGGTAGGTTTGTATCCAGATGTCCTCTATGGAAACTTTTGACTTCTCTCGTGAACTTGCTTGTCGTCTGCAACGTGGAACCTCATCTCATCAGCGTCTATACAATTTCTAGTCGTAGACGAGCTGATTCTGTAGCTATTTCTCCAGCTTGATGGTTCACTCCCTTCACAAACTTTGATTCCTGTCTCAAAATCCGTGTGTCCACGATAGGAAGCACACAGGATATGAAGAACGATGTAGCTTCTGGCCTCATCACCAACTCATGGATGAAGAAGGAGTCATACCTCCCGTTGGGCGATGGATGATAACCGTATTGCATTCTCGAGGCCTCGCCAACATGATATTTCACGTATTCATTCGTTGGTCGTCATCTGGCACTTGGTCGCACTTCCTTCATATGCCCAAGTCCCTTCAGCAGTGTGGTAAACGTGACACGGTATTCTGAGAAGCAATTTGCTACCGGTTCAAGGTCTGAAATTTTCAGCGTCTCGATGGAAGAAACAAGGTACCAATGTGGCAAGATCCTAGAGTCCCCGAGCCATGAATCGATAAAGGCATCTACCACACTCACCAACACGTCTGCCAAGCCCACGTCTCCTCGACAGCACATGGTCCTAATCAAAACAATAAATCCTATATATGTATCGTACACTAATCGCCTACCATCACCGTGTTCGTTGCTCGAGGTACTCCATCATTAGACCCTTGAATTCCCTCCCGACCCAGCCGCGCTTCATAATCTATGCCCGTCCCATCTAAGCCCCCTAGAACAGTTTGGTATCATTGAATTCAAATGACAACCTCGTCATCATCCGGGTCCTCGATGCTCGTCCGCCTCTTCGCCTCCTTGACTTCCACTGCTTTCTTGTCGTCTCCGTCCCCCGCTTCATCCCCAACACCCCCAGACCCGCCATCGTTAGACTGTCCTTCTCCCTCCTTCTCCGTCTTGGATAGTCCAAACGGCCAAAGGCCGCTTAGACCTCTTGTATTTCCCTCTTTCGCGGGGTTGACAGCCAGAGGTCGCAGAACGAGTTTGTGGTCGTCTTCCGCCATGGCAAAGTCTCCAAACTCGTCATCATCATCGTCATCACGCTCATCATCCGACTCATTACCATCCGTTGTTGTCGTTGTCGTTGTCGTCGTCTTGCCCTTAGTTCTCACCACTCCTCGCCACCAAGAACCCTGCCCTCCATCCTGTCCCTCATCATCATCGTCAAGGTCCTCCTCGGTGTCCGCAAAAGGATCCGTGGGATTATCGTCTTCGTCCTCGTCCTCGTCGGCATGGTGAAGGGTGGCAGAAGACGATTCCGTGGTTTGGGTGTTCTTCTGGTGCATCGCCAACCTGGCCGCCAGTTGTAGCCTTGCCCTCGAGGGGGGGACGTTCAACGGCGGAGGGGCCGGAGGAGGAGGAGGCGGGACAGATGGCGGCTCCATAGATCCGCCCGCATTGCTAAGCGGCTCAGTATAGGCTCGGAACTAAGACGGGAGTTAGTTGAGACGGCCAACGAACGACAACGACACAAAGAAAGGTGAGTCGGCGGTGGTGGACATCCTGTGTGAACTCTGGCATCGCGGCATGATCCCCCGTTCCATTTCTTCCTTCCATATTCAGCCCCTAACTCTTTTCTTCCTCTGCCCATCATACATCTATACATGCCCCTCGTATTTTCTCCGCAAGAGCTATCATGACAATGATTCATCCCACCCGTTCCACGCAACCCCGCAGCGCCTGCGATCTTTTGCTTATGCCCATGCCTCGGACAGAAACTTCAAGAGATCCTTGAGAGGAACATCTTCAATCGCCTCGAGGTCGTCGAGGTCCAGGCCGTCGCTTTGCTCATCCTCCACTGCGCTGGGGGCATTGGAAGATGACTGTTCGTGTATCTCGTGTCGGGGTGTCCCTTTCTAAGGCTCATCCGTCGGTTTCGTAGCATGCTCGATCTGCTCCGCTCGAGCTTGAGGTTCCCCAGACAGCTCCGCCGCATTCAACGGTGCCCCTTCGCCACCAAAATCCATCGGCGAGTCCATGATAACATCCATGTCGGGTCCAGGCTCCGGGGAGTTTGCCCGAAGAGGTTCGGGGGAGCCCATAATGACATCCTCGGGGGAGTCCACGTCCACCATGCCAGTGCGCCCAAAAGAATCCACGTCCGCGTCGTCACTGATGTCTTCATTGGAATCACCACTTACCTCGGAATTCACGTCTTCATCATCCCCTTCGCCGTCCTCGTCCTCCTCGTCGCTGCTGCTGCCGAATCCAGACATCAAAGTCCCGGCGCTGATGGTAAAAGGCCCAATACCGTTGCCGGACTCCTCGTTCAGCTCAATCCCGCCGTTAAGGCCCGCTTCCGCAAGGGCGCTTGAGGAGTTGCCGGAATTTCCACCCAGACCAGACAAGCCGACGCCGGCAAGTCCGCTGCCGCCCATGGCTCGGTTGCCCAAGGCCGCATCCGGGCGTACACCACCGAGAATGGCATTATCTCTCTCGCGGGTCTCCGCCAATGCGCCTTCGACGTAGTTGATCCACTCCTGGCTCATAACACTGTCGAGGACCGTCTCAGACAGCAGCTCCGGTGGGTGTCGCTCAGTAAACTTGACTACTTCCTCGGCAATGAGAGTGAGGTGGCCCATGTATCCCATGCGGGTCTTCGTCTTGGCCTGAGACTCATCGCTGGCCTGCTGGCCGTTGATGATGGCGCTCGTAATGTCCGCCGCTTCAAAAAGGGAAACGGCTAGGTTAGGGTTGTAACCACGGTCCATGGGGCCGTTAAAGACCTGTTGAACAATGTCGTAGACCACATTGTGCAAGAAGTTGTTCCATGGATATCCAAAAAAGAATGACTGGTTGGTTAGAACAGCACAAAGAGGCAGCGAACGGGACTTACCAAAATTGTTGGCACAACACGGTACTCGACAAATTGCATCTTTAAGTAGTCTCCTACAACTGGCTGTGCACCAGTAGACTCTGTGGGTTGGTCTTCGGTGGACGGAGGTGGGATGTCCACTGGGACTGTCTTCGCCTCAGTGGGGGCGTCCTCAGATATCTTGCTCACGAGGGTGTCGACTCGTGTCTCGGCTGCCTGAGGGGGTCTATCGGCCCCAGACTCGGGGGGTGGCGGGGCAGAGAATAACGGCGCCGGAGTGTCCTCGGGGTGTGGAAGTAAGACATCTGTTTTCGAGGCCGGGTCCGTCTCAGCTGGAGCGTTTGTGGATTCAGTCTTGGTTTCGGGCTCAGAGGGCGCTGGGGTCAAGACGACCGAAGAGCTCGATTCATCATCAGTTGTGGCCTTCTCAGTGGTGACCTCTTGTGTCTTGGGGGGGTTGATAGGGTCCAAAACGGGATCCTCGGTTTTTTGCTCAGCGACCTCTGACCCAGCAGGCTTTTCAGCCGATGCAGGCTCAGCAGCCTTAGGCTTGGTGGGTGATAGAGGAGCAACCATCAACTCCGCCTCCTCGAACTGAGGCGCGTTGCTTTGACCGGGGCCAACGGCAGATACAAGAGGGCTGAGGGGCTCATCCACAAAATCATCCTCATCTTTTGTGGAAGGACCTGGCTGAATGTCTACCTCGGCCTTGACAAACTCGTGGGAGGTGTCCTCGCTCATTTCTTTGCTCGGCTCTACCTCCTCAAATCCATCGTCGTCGGCATTCGTCACCTCGAGACGCCGGCTCTCCTCGGGGGGAGCGTGGGATCGTCGCATGGTGAGATCATCGGCGGCGGCATCTTCCTCTTTGAGCGGGGCAAGCTTTCCTTCGTCCCGCAGTCGGCGTCGTTGGGTGTCTCGCACTGCAATCAGCTCCTCCGAGCCCGGCTCGTTCAAGAGCCCCATATTACTGCAGTGCAGCAGCTCTGCCATCAGCTCGCAGGTCTTGAAGCGATCAAAACCCAGAGGCTCCAGTTTGTCGCCGAATGTTGAGTCAATCTTGTTCTTATGAGAAGGAGCCTGCATAATCAAGCTCATAAACTTTGGCACGTTCTGGGCAAACAACCGGAGAAGAGTTCCCAGATAGATGGGGTCGCGGCTGGACGGGACAACAGCATTGGCTTCGGAGCCCATGTCTGGATCGTAGTCAGAGTTGTTCTTTCGAATAACCTCGATGATGATGCCGACACCGACGGTGAGGGGGTTGCCACCACCCAGCATGTACTGGACAAGCTGCTCGACACAGGGCTTGGAAACCAGTTGTCGGGTCAGCTCATTGGGGCCGATGCACTGCTGCTCGTTTTGGGAGGCGTTGGCGGAAATGGTGATGATGGCCTTGATGAAATCGCCTGCAGCAGTCTGAACAACCCAGTTGTTCTCGGGGCTGAGACATGAGAGCAGGGTCGGAATGATGTCCTTAGAGTAGAGCCACTATGACAACTCGGTTAGCCGAATGCGACGATGATGAGGGGATGCACATACCTCGACGACACCTTGACCACCATCACTGCGATCGAGGGCAATAACCTTAAGAAGAAGGTCCATAACCATGGGACATTCGACATGCCTGAGCAGGTCGGGGACGGCGTCGGGAAGGCTCATCAAGAGCTCCATCATATCCTCCGTCTTCTTCTCAAACAGAGACTCGTTCACCTTCGTGAAGTAGCTCGCCTGGAGAGGGTCGAGCGGGGCAGGGCGCGAGAGGAACTTCCAGAAGTCCCGGATCAACTGGCGGTTCTCGGCGAGGGCCTCGTAGATCGACCAGGTGTCAGAGCTGAGGACCTCGCAGGCGACAAAGGCATAGCGATTGCGCTTCTTCTCCGTCTCCTCCTCCTCATCGAGGCCGGGGTCGGTGGCACGGGAGGAGGCACGCGGCCGGGAAAATGGCAAAAGGCGGTTCTTAGCCTTGGTGTCGTCGTCCTCGGTAGGGGCAGCGGCAGCGGCGGTATCATCCTGGTCTGCGGGAGGGACGGAGACCTTGGGGGCCTCTAGTTTGGGGGCGACGACATATTCTAGCAGGCTCTCGAGAACCTTGTCCTCTCGGAGGTACTCGATGAGTTTTGTGTTGTGCTGCTTGAGCTCCTGGATCAGGTCGCTCTCGTCGAGCAGTTCCTCGAGGGTGAAGTCGGGTTTGTCGAGGATGGTGTCGATTGTGGAGATGTTGGCGAAGCCGCCAAACCTCCAAAACATGGTGACGGAACTAAGCCGCGGCGCCGAACGAGCAGCACCGGGACGTGAGGCGGGGGAGGTGAAAGATAAGTCGGGGGTGATGTCGAGATGAATGGATCATGTAATCAAGACACGGTCGGGTATGCGGGAGGATTAGGCGGGTTGGTGGTTGGCGATTGGGGTTGGCGGT
The DNA here is from genome assembly GCA_019137265.1 of Neonectria coccinea. NCBI lineage: Eukaryota > Fungi > Ascomycota > Sordariomycetes > Hypocreales > Nectriaceae > Neonectria > Neonectria coccinea. Next base: position 71,986 of record WPDF01000057.1, on the reverse strand, counting down.
TGGCGGTTGGTAGGCGGCCAGGCGGAGGGCGGAGAGGCCCAAAGGCGGACAGTGGTGAGGGTTGAGTCAGGGGGGGGGTGACGCGGAGTCGCAAAGAGGAGATGCGATGCGCGGGAGAAGCGGCGAGAAACAGTAGAGAGGCCCGTCTATGGCATTCCGGAATGCCTGGGGCAAGATGCGTCGCCTGAGGGAGCTTCGCTGAGAAGGAAGAGGTCGCGCGGGCGCGGATCGCGGGTCGCGGGTGGCCTGGTGATGGTGAGAAAGTGTGAGGGTGAGTAGCCAGTCAAGGCGAGGATGAGATAGTGTAGGGCAGCGGTGATGTCAGCCTTTCGCTTTGCGGCGAGAAGAGGAGTGGGTGGGAGTGGGCGGATTAGTGAGTGGCAGGGCAGCGAGAGAGTGTGTGGCTCAGTGGGTGGTGGGCGGGAGGGCGGGAAGCGAGCGGCAACGGCGACGAGTAGCAGGTCGAGGAGAAGAGGAGCAGTAGAGCAGTAGAGCAGTAGAGTAGCAGCGGCTGCAGTAACAACAGTGCTAGCCTGAGTGTGTGATCAGAGGCGTCCAGTCGCGCGCGGGCGCCAGTTTCGTCGAGGGTGAGAGAGGGCGGCACCGAGGGGCAGAAAGGGCTGCAGCACCTAACACGCACACTGGACGGAGGCCCGCACAAATGCGACATGCACAGGGCCAGAGTGATATTGGCACCACCCGAAGTGGAGGGACAGGCCTACTAGGCGATGCTTTGCAGACGGCGGCCGGTCGACGACCAAGGGCGGATACAGCGGCTCTGATGGACTCAAGTCTTCAGAGTAAGATCGTAACGCCAGCACCGGACCTGTGCTCGTCGTCGTGGCAGCCGAGCCGTAAACGCTTGGGCTGGCGAGCCCAATGTTATTGAAGACGACTGGAGCTGCTCGAGAGCCCGGATCCGGAAGCCGGGGTGGTGTGCGTGTCCCCGCGTGTGCGTGCGCATGTGCGTGCGTGCGTCGTGTGCGCGGTGCCAGTGCGGCGAAGAATTGTGATTTGGGCCTTGGGTGTGGTGGGGAAGGGAGAAATGGCGGGGGCACTCAGGGCGGCAGAAAATCAGGAGAGAGGGGGGGAGGGGGAGGAAGAGAGTAGGTAGGTACCTGTGAGTGACGAAATTGCAGTGATTGCAGGCAGTTTTAGAGGCGGAGGGTACAGTGGAAGAGAGACGGAGAGACAGGCATGGAGAGGCGCGCCGAGTCTAGAGAGTGAGCTCCTGCTTGTTGGTCTCGGCTTCGGTCTGGGGAGGGAATGGACGGATGCAGAATTGGAATGCTGAGGAATGGAGGTGGACAGTCTATACTGCAGTAGTCAGCGCATAATAATAGTGAGGTGCCCACAAGTTGGGAATTGGGCTGTCACAGCTCGCTCGCTCACTCACTCACTCACTCAACTCAACTAAAACACGTCGTCTCGTGCGGGATGGGCCACGGGCGTCTCGGCCTCTTGACTGACTCTTTTATGTGAGCATTTGCCGTGTAGAATGTTCTGCAATTGTACCTTCCATGGCTGTCTCACTAAATAAGTCATCAAGTGTAGAACCCAGACGACCCTAATAAAAAGCAACGACAGTCTCATCAACTACTAGCTACCATGCGGTGTCACGAACAACAGCTCAGCGCCTGATTGATTGGTTAGTAGCCTAGATTCACAGCTCCTACTATTTAGAACCACATCCGTGCCTTCGACGCCACCCAACTCTCTCTCCGCAATTGAGCTGCCTCGGCCGCAGTCGACGGAAATCCAAATACGCACTCTAATAAGGAGGGAGACCCACAACCTAATTACGCTATGGAACCCTCCGGCTTAGATCTGTGATATCAACCCCGAGACACGCCCTGCAAGTTCTAGATTGTCTGTTGCGGATCTATCCGGTCAAGGTTGGCCACCAGCTCTTTCCGTCTCATCACAGACACCTTCTGCAACGCCCGACTGCCACGTTTTCCGCGAATGTCGCTTTCATATAGTGGAGGCCCAGACCTTACGTGGCGTAGCCCACTGGTAACTATGTCTCACAGAAAATCAAAGACAGGGAATTGCCTGTTAGTGGCTGGATCAATAGTCGGCCCGGTTAATAGTGACTGGACGAACTTCGGACCATAGCTTAAGCCAACCACCCCATTTATCGGCCACCCCCCATCTTTGGCCACTTTTTTCCGCCACTTTTTGACACCTTTATCCACACCCTTTAACTTTCTATCCGCGATCTTTCGCGCCACAATAGAGCAATTTTAATTCAATCTACATCATTCGATTCATTATGCTAAGATACATCGAAGGAGATATCGAACTTGCGATTCTGGACGTGGAAAGCGGGTTATCTCAGCGTTAAGCTGCCCTACGCAATGGCATTCCACGTTCAACACTATCTAAACGCATTAATAGCCGCAGAAATTCCAAAATTACTCACAAGCATCGCCAAAAGGTCTCTCCTAAACAGAAAGCCAACCTAGAACAATAGATCCTAGTCTAGGAACAACTCGGCTTCCCTCTAATATATAGCTAGCTCTAAGACTTTACTAGTTGGATTGCTATTCTTAATGGTCATCTTAATCCTCTTAGAATTCATTAGATTAATACGTTCTTATGCTAGCATCCTAGGATTAAGACCCTTAAAGGTTAGAAGCTTAATTCTACTCGTTTTAATAGTGCTATAACTAAGAAGATTAAGGCTTTCTTTAAATATCTATCTATCCCTAAGATTAAAGCGATACTACTGGAAAATCGCTATAATATAGATAAAGCTAGCATAATAGAAGGGTAAGGATATAATAGGCTTATGCTTAGAAGCTTAGAGTATAAGGCTACTATAATTAAGAACCCTAGCTTACAGTCTTAGATTATAATTATTAAGTATATCTTAGTAGCTAGCTAGGCCCTAACCCCTTTAGTTATCTTTAAAGGTATAACTATTTAATAGTAATAGTTTCCTAAAGATCTTAACTTTCTAAGTACTTAGGACTTTATATTATCATAAAAGGGTTAAACTAATAATTATATTACTCTTATATAGCTTAAGACTATCTTTATTCTTAAGATAATACTAAAAAAGGTAGGGTAGAAGAGACTTCTTATTATTAATAGCTATAAGAGCTATACAATAGAGGATTTTATATTTAAATGCTTTATTAATAATATCTTCTTCTTATTCCTTATCCCTTATTCTTCTTATATTCTTTAACCTCTTAATATGGCTATCTTTAGCCCGGTTAAAAGCGCGTACTAGCGCGAGCTTTCTAAGTTAGTAGGGTTTAGCAATAATACACTCTATAGTAAGATAACATTTATACGATATTATATAAAGGTAAGGGAAGCTAGGCTAACCTTCCTAAATATTATAGTAGGTTAGAAAGCATTAGGGTTATAGCCTATAAGCCTAGTAAAGCCGCTTATAAACCTAATAACTAGTACACTTAAGAACTAGCCTAAAATACTACCTAGGATTATATTATAAGCATTAAAAGATCCCCTTATAACGCCTAAGTCTTTAAGATAGCTCTAAGCCTCACTCTAAGCTATCCCCTTATTAGTAAACCTCGATCGGCTAATGCATTACCTTATGATAAGGATCGCTAGAGGTTTTAATAATCATAACTTCATAATAGTAGCCTAGGATAAAGAAATAAGCATCATAAGGCTTAAGATAGAGGAATCAAGACCTAAAAAGAGGAAGAAGATTACATTCGATGCAAATATGCGATTTATAAAGGTCCTAGACGTATATACCGCCCGGAAAGTAATGTTCAAAATGTTAGACCTAGAAGGAACGTCAAAAAAATCCAAGAAAATTAGATTTAAAGATATGTATCATATTTAGCAACTAAACCTTCTAAATGGTGAAGAAATGGCTTAATTCTAGTGTTGCGTTATTATTTAATTAATATATCCCTAATGTGGGTGACTCTAAAGATATCTCAAAAAAGTGGCCGAAGATGGGGGGTGGCCGATAAATGGGGTGGTTGGCTTAATGACACGTGAATATCCACATTGCGTTCAACTTCCTCTTACAATATTTATGCATGAGATATCCGGCTAGCCACGATGTCTCTACGCATGGTGGTTTATCCAATTCGGAAAGCGTTGTGTTGAGAGTAGTTATTGCTGGGTGCACAAACAAGTGTATCAATAAATATACCAAATTAATTATCTACTATAGCTATAAAATAATTCTAGTAAAATCCATTGATTCCTAACTATAGAAAGATGATATAAAGCTATAAACCTGGTGGTGCACGTAGGAAAGGTTGTTAGTGCTCCTAGATAACAAACAAACTTGGCTAGCTGGGCAAAGAGCCGCTCTCGAGATGACGGTTGCCCAACATCTTCCAACAAAACCCTCACCATTATGGATTGAACGAGTATTTGTAGGTTATGGATCCTGCCTCCTGCAATGCTGCAAGCACAAGTCTTACTGCGAAGGTGGTTCTAGATGCCAAGTGAGTTAGACAACAGGGGTCGGAGGTATACAACCAGATGTCCTGGCCATTTGTTATTGTCGGGGGCTTTGTACGTCTCCGTGTATGACCATTTCAGGTGCAAACCAGAGATGAACAGTCCATTCGCAAGCCAATCTCATTCTCAAACATGTCACGTCACACTGGAAAGATGTCTTCAAGAATCGCACTATTCGATACATGTATTATCGAAGCATTGTATCTAATCTAATATCACACGTGTATTCTTCCAGCTACACTACAAGCTCTTGCGTTCGCCAGCAAATGCAAAAGAAGAGAATGGGGGGTAAGTAAGGGTAAGACTTAGAAACGAATGCGCTAAAAAGTTCCAAATAAATCAGAAATTCCAAAAAAAAAAAAGAAGGGGAAAAGTCAAAGATCCTGTCCCCATGTCGCTTGCCAAGTAAACCATGCGTCTCACACTCATACACATTCGTTTTCGCCGTTCCGAGGATCCTCCAACTTCACGCGGCGCCGTTATACGCCAGCACGTTGGGACTGCCCTTGCCAGCCCCGGTCACCTTGCCCAGGGTGGCAAGGTTCTTGATCCGCTTGGTGATCGTCGAAGGCAGGGCGATGGACTCCTTGGCGCGGAGATACAGCGCCAGGCCGGCGACGTGCGGGCAGGCCATGCTGGTGCCGCTCATGGTGGCGATGGCCGAGTTGCTGGAGATGCCCAGGCTGGTGACGGCGACGCCCGGCGCCCAGACGTCGACCACGGGGCCGTAGTTGGAGAAGCTGGCGCGGTTGTTGTTCTTGTCGATGGCGCCGACCGTCAGCGCGCCGGCCGCGGAGCCAGGAGACGACAGGCCGGCGTCGACGTTGCTGTTGCCCGCGGCCGCCGTCACGAGGATGCCCTTCTTATAGGCAGCATCGATGGCGGCGTTGAAGGCAGCCGACTTGCTTCCACCCAGCGACATGGAGATGACCGACTTGGCAGCACGGCCGGGTGTGTTGGTGATGTTGGAGACGGCCCACTCGAAGCCATCGAGGACGATGTCGGTGGTAGACTGGATCGGCATGTTAGTAACCTCAACTATATCATGTTCGGAATAGCTTCAACTCACGCTCGCACCGTCGAGGACCTTAACAGCCATGATGTTAGCCTTCTTGGCAACACCGTAGGTCTTGGCGGCGATGATGCCCGCGCAGTGGGTGCCGTGGCCGTTGGTGTCGGCGAACTTGGTCTTGGGCACGGCGTTGTACCCGAGGAACGCTCGGCCCTCGAACTCGGCGTGCCCCGTGAAGACGCCCGTGTCGACAACGTAAGCCCACGTCCCCTGGCCGGCCGACTTCTCGTAAACGTAGTCGCGCGAGCCGGGGTCGCGGTGGGAGATGGCGCCGAGACCCCACGGAGACGCGAGTTGGGTGATTTTGCTTTGGTAGATCTCGATGACCCGGACTGGTTCAATGGAGAGGACCTGTTTTGGGGGCGTTAGGACCGGGGACTGGAATGCAAGCAATGTGGTCTGGGCCACCATGGACCGCATTGGGGGGGATGGGGAGAAAAGAAGAAGGAATGGCAGATTTCAACGTACCTCGTCACTGTTCTTGATCTCCTTGATAGTATCTTTATCAAACTCGCCCGAGTATCCCTTGAAGGTATCGGACCACACCTTATCCACACCCGCCTCCGTAGCACCATCACGACGGCTCAGGCTACGGGCATGGATGTCGTCAACCCAGCCGAGATGGTCCTCGAGCCTGGGAGCCGCGACATCGGGCCTTATGGTGACGATGTACTTGCCCTTGACGATGTCGCCGATGGCGTGGGTTGACACCGGAGCGGGACGGCCCAGCGCGGCTGGAATGGCGGCAGCGAGGAGCAGCAAGGAGTACATATTGGGCGTCGTTGTTTTCCTTCTTTCCTATTCGTGTGATAGAGATAGTAATGAAAGACTGGGGTGAATCCGGGGGCCTGTATAAGGCTTTTTCGGCTTGAATATCAAGTCTGAAGGGAGTGGCAGTCAAGGCTGTAGTTAGATGCTGAAGACCCGAGAAGCTAAGATTCCGCCAACACGAAGCGTCCCAGGCTGTCTTTATACGAGTTGGCCTTGGGGCCCATCACCGATCCCTCTGTACGCAAAAGCCCCAAGCCTGCCCGTCGCTTCGGCCGGTCTGGACGCCCTTTGCCCCCGGCTCCGCGGCGCCTGCCGCGGAGACGCAGCCAAGTACCGTGACGTGCCTATACGCTTCCCAGTCGTCGAGCCAAGAAGCCCGGCGATGCCATTCGCAGACCTCCTCAGCATCGGCACAGAACGAGTCGTGCAAGCGCCTCTCCAAGTTTGCCCACCGAAACCTTACACCCCCTCCACCTCCAAGTCTGGATCAGGCGGTGGTCGATCTGTCAAACTCGAAGCTCCCGGACACCTGCCATTCCACATCGGGTGTTGGTGACACCCAGCAGCCTTTGCGCCAGGCTCGAGAGGTGAGCGAGAAAGGAACAGCTCCGGCTCGTCGCGGTCCCAATCGGGCAGATGGCTTCTATTCGCTGCTTGCGTTACGTCACTCCAGGAACCAACAGGCCCAGTGGAGGAGGGAGGATTGCAGCTGGTGTGAAATCTGGATGCCACATGCGGCGCCGCCGTCGGGAGCATTTGGCGCTTGTCGCAGTCCACTTATCCGAACAATTGAAACAGTTCAGCACAATGGCTCCGAGCTGTCGGGCACGCAGAACAGTTCCAGACTATCCGGCTCGGTCTCGCGTCGCTCAGGAATGTGAATCCCCATTATCGGATGCAGTGCTGCAACTTGTTAAGAGGTATCCGGACGTCAGTTATGCTTGGGTTAACTTAGCCTGGATCCGAGTTCCGCGACTTATTCTCGACTTGGACATCAATCCCGTTGGTGAGCCTGATTTGAGGGACAACCCACAACCAACATTGATCGATACCGACTTTATTGAATCGAGCCAACGTCTTGGAAAGCTAGATAGAGTTGAATGGGACAGTTTGGATTCATTGTCTTGTTCGTGTGACACCACACCGGCAGATCAACCGACCGGCAACTCGGAGACGCCTTCGGGCAACCCTTCGGACGACCCTTCGGACGACCCTTCGAGAATGCGTTGGCTGAATATTGCTCTCGATTCTAGAGTATCGGCACTCCGAAGCTGAAGAGAGTCACTCTCAATGCCGCCGAGACACTCGGCAGTGACAAGATATCTCGGCACTGGTTGATTCCGTCGTGATATCGAATACTACCCATCAAGCCATTATCCGATGGTGTGGATGACCCCGTTCCTCTCTCCGTCAAGCCTCAAACTTGCTTCCATCAAATTCTATCCCCTATTCCCAGCCAGGTCTGGCGTCGACAGTTTAACAAAAAAAGCCATCCACATCATAGTGGTTCGCATGCTCTCAGCTAGCATACCCTCACGCTCCAGCAACTGCATTCCCCATCACATTCAGGCCCTTGTCAAACTCGCCCCTAACGCCTCTTGTTTCGGCAACGTCCAGGGGCAGAATCAACCTCCACCAGCCGTACCACTCCGCCACCTCGCTCAAGTCGGCGTCGTCGAGCGCCAACCACTGCTCTAGCTTTTCGTGCCACATGGGGAACATGTGCTGTACCAGAACTTCGGCTACCTTTCTTGTCCCCAGCATCGGCGTCCACCTGAGAATGCCTGTCAAGACTGGTAGGTAGGGCTCTTGATCAGCAGGATCGACGCGAAAGTTGGTACGCATATATTTGCCCATGGACGGGAGGACGTGTGACATGACCAGAGACCGCCACTGGCTCCCGAGCACCTTCTCCCATTGTGTGAGTCCCGGAAAGAGGCCTCGCTCGAATTCCCACGAGTCAATGAGCTGCCTAAACTTCCTTTTCACATCAGCCACCAAACCCGTGCCCTTGGGATCCAAGTGGTAGGACGGCAGATACTGGAGCCAGGGGAACAACCAGATGTGGGGGAGGTGATGACTTTGCCTCCTCTTTTTTGGGTTCCAGTCCGATACTGCCGTCTCAAGTTTGCGGGTGATGTTATTGATGAACTGCGCCCGCACAAAGGGCGGCAGCAGTTCGTCCCAAGCCTCCAGAATATTAAGCATCGGGGTGGGGTCGAAGACGTCCCAAGATCGAACCGCTGCCAGAGCCTTGGGTAGCCAGTTTTTGTACATCATGCTCTCATAAGCTGTCGTTGATTTGTGGTGGCTTCGATAGACATCGTCGGTGCTGACTTCCGAGGAATGCCACTTCCCGACCGAGTTGTGTTTGCCGTCCGTTGGCATTAAAAGACCGGCAATGCCTTTAAGGTCCGAGGCGAACCTTGTTGGTTGTGTTAGGGGGTCCCAATCGGCTGCTCGTAGGAAAGGATGGACCGCCGCAACCGCAATGTCGGCAACCTCAGCTTGCGCCACGCCCAGCTCAAGAGCTTTCTGGAGGCAGCGGATGAGCTGGTCCCAGTCAGCTGTAGTAAGTTCGCCAGTGACAAGGTCTGAGAAGACCTGCAGCCTCTCGAGATCCGAGCGCAGGTCGTCCATCTCTTGCTCTTTTTCCTTCAACTCCAGGTCGATCCACGTCTTTCGCTCTTCCAAGCTTTTCCACTCGTCGGAAAAGGCAAGAAGGTCTGCTTGCGCCCGTTTGACAAGCTTCCTTGCCTCTATTATCTCAGTTGACTCTGGCGTAGCTGTACCGGTTGTGGGTGTCATGATACCGCTTGTCGACGTCAACATCTTGCTTCCCGGGCCGGTCATGTCGAGGATGGGGGCGAAAGCATCAGGAATGTGGAGGCCAGGTGCAGTAGCCTTCAGCTCCTCCGCCGTAAGGTATTTGGTCTTTTGGCGTCTTGGAGTGCTGGTGGCGCTGTCAAAGGCGCTTCCAATTGTCTTTCCCTTGGCCTTTTTGCGCCTTCTCTTCTTCTCCTCTTCGTCCGAGTCCACGACGACCTCCCCGCGGAGTTCGGCTTGTCGCTTCTCCTCCTGTCGTTCTTGTTGCGACTTTTCTTTGACGGCGCCCAAACCAGCACCCTGTGGTCGTAAATTGGCCTCGATGATAACATTTCGGCCTTGGCCTTCTTTGCCGAGACCTTGCCCCTCCTGGTAGCCCATCTTTGCCATCATTCTCGCACCGAATGATTTGGCGTTTACCTTTCCCTTGGCACTAAAAGCACTGGGTTGAGGCTTGTTCCGTGGCGTCGGGCTGCTATCGTCTCTTGGCTCCTTCAAAACGGGCTGGCGTGAGGACGATGGGACGAATCCCATACCCAAGGGATTCTTGCCGTTAAACTTTGTCCGAAAAGCTGGGTGGGAGGGGGCATCGCCGCTGGGATCTTGCTGGGGATCCTGTGAGTTGCCGAACCGACCCATCGCGGGCGCTGCGCTGCCGAACCCGAGTCCTGCACCGCCGAACCCCAGTCCAACGCCTCCCTCGTCTTCATCGTTGTCGTCGTCATCGTCCACGTCCACGTCCTCGTCCTCGTCCTGCCGTATTGCCTTAGTCCCGAGGACTGGCCGGGCGTCTTCCGAATCGGCATCGGCTTGATCTTGCCCGTCAGCCTCGCTGTCTTCTTCATCACCGGCGCCCGTTGCGACGAAGCTCATTCCTTTACTCCTAAGCGTCTTACGCTTCCATTTTCTCGCTGGGCCTTCGTCTTCGCTGTCGGACCCGAAAATGCCCAGCGCGGCCTTTTCCTTGTTGTTTCCTCCTAACCGACGTCGCTTCCGTGGATTCGCATCGCCGAAATCGTTGTCGCCATCGAGTCCTGGCACAAGGTAGTCGTCTTCGGATTCGGAAGCCGACGAAGAGTAGTCGGCGGCGGTCGCCTTGGTGAGGCGCGAAGGGTCAAATGAGGGTCTTGAGGAGCCGTTCATGATGCTGGTCGCTTATTGGGAGCGAGACATTGGATTGAGAAGGTGACTGTGCCAGAGCGCACGCGTTTGTCGCCAAGAGTTGTGAACCGTCGCGAGGACGTCGCATTGACAGGCAGGAGCAGACAGGCAGGCATGACGATGTTTTGGATTTTGGGATTCTTCTCTTATCTCCACGTGACCGACGTCAGTGCTTTGAGCTGCGTCTCAAGGCTGATCACAGGCAGCCATGGCAGCATCAAGGTATGCATGAAGTGGCAACATGCATCTTCCAGGCCACGTCAAAGCAACATTTTCTACCAATGAAGGGCTTACAAATGAGACCGCCGTGCATACATACATACTGTACAAAAGCAGCGCTGCCGAGATCCCTACCGCTTGCTTCATGGCCAACCTCGACGTCATGTTAAATAGTTAGTCCAGCCCGTTCAGCCCAGGAAACGTACTTCTGCAGCAAGTCAGCCATTGGTAACCGTAAAAAACGAGCAAAAAATAGGAGAGGCATGATGTTTCGAAATATTTTCGTAGGCTATGCCATGTGCTTGTGTTTTTTCTCATTACTGTCGTGGAATCTTGCAGGTCATCTCTGTCTCAGTCGTTGTATTGATGCAAGGTACATGCCCACATCGCTGTGTTTGTGGCTTGGACCCTGTTTCTGGGGCAATCAAATGGCAACCTGAGCGACGATTGGGCGTCAACAAATGATGTGGAAGTCACCTGCAAAACAACGCACCAGGCCCACGAATACCAGAACAATTACAGTGGTGACGATCCAGACGCCAACAGGCTTGTTTTTCTTTCATACACAATTCCTGTTCACTTGAACCATTCTTGCGCCAACAAAGGACGCCGAATAGTTAACACCGCCCTCCCACCACCAGCCCGCCTACTTACCCTACGCCGCTGCTGGGCAAAAATTGTAGGTACCTCATCATTCATCAAAACTTAGCTGGGCGCCGTGTACCTTCATTCAATCAAGAAAGACCCCTCGCCCCTGCATCAGGTGACGGCACTTGTTGACTTTCCCCTCCACCCACAAACGAAGTCATCGCGCCTCGTCCCCTACAACGAGGATTCCAGTGGCAGTCGCAACAAGCCGATCCTTTGGACCTTTTGCTGCATTCCTGAACTCGACTCGAACTCTCCTTCCCGCAGAGCTCTTGCTGACTGTGCGCTTCGCGCTTGCTTGCTTGTAGAAGGACCAACCGACTTCCTTTGTTTCCTGCTGCCGCGAGTTCTCCACGCAACAGCCCGGCTTTCTTTGTCGCTGATACCCATTCCCTCGCCGGCGCATTCACATCCTCGGTATGTAAAGTGATCCCGTTGCCCGTTGCCCGCTGGCTTCAGCCCCCCCGACAACGCCTGGCTTCGGTTGCTTGCCTCCAACATCGCGCTTGCATCATGAAGCCATCGAGACTCTCGCGTGCGTTCCAGAAACTGATTGCCCGTGTAGCCAAGCTTGCCAAACCACCCAAGAAGCGCCCTTCTAGCTACGAACGATTCCCGCTCTCGACATCGAAACCCTACCTTTCCCACCCCATCGCCGCAATCATGGCAGACCAAGAAGAAGACTTCAGCTCTATTCCTTTGCCTGACCGCTTTACTCACAAGGTTTGCTACTTGTCGCCCCCACCCTTAATGGTAACTAACAGTTTTGTGTAGGTCTGGAAGGTCAGAAAAGCAGCCTACGAAGAGGCCGCCAAGCAGTTCTCCGTATCACCCGACGAGTCCGATCCATGCTTCCGACCGTTTCTCAACGACTCCGGCTTATGGAAGTCTGCCGTTACCGACTCCAACGTCGCCGCCCAACAAGATGCCATCATTGCATTGTGTGCGTTCCTGAAGTTTGGTGGTCGAGAATGCGGCTTAAGGACGCGGGGGCACACCGTCACGCCCATGGTCGAAAAGTGTCTTTCCTCTACCCGCGCGGCGATCAAGCAGAACGCAATCGAGGCCATCCTCCTCTACATCGAGCTTGACGTCTCCGCACCCGTTATCGAGGAGATGCTCCCTGGACTGTCTAACAAGGTCCCCAAGAATGTGGCCGCGACACTACATTGTCTTACCCAGGTCTTTCACAACTATGGCTGCAAGATTGTGGACCCCAAGCCAGTTCTCAAGGCACTTCCCAAGGCCTTTGGTGCTGCGGACAAGAACATCCGAGCCGAGGCAACAGCTCTGACTGTGGAACTTTACCGATGGCTGCGGGAGGCGATGAAGCCCATGTTCTGGAGCGAGCTGAAACCCACACAACAGACCGATTTGGAGGCACAATTCGAGAAGATCAAATCCGACCCACCACCCAAACAGGAGCGCCTGCTTCGCTCACAGCAGGAGGCTATTGCCAACGCACCAGCCGGAGGAGAAGATGGTGGTGAGGAAGATGGCGAAGAGGAGGATGCTGTGGAGGTGGATGCGTTCGATCTGGCCGAACCCCAAGATATCAGCAAGAAGATCCCCCCGAACTTTAGCGACATGCTGGCCTCGTCGAAGTGGAAGGATCGCAAGGAGGCCGTCGATGGCCTGCATCAGGCTCTGAACGTCCCCCGCATCAAAGACAGCGATTTCAACGAAGTTAACCGAGGACTGGCCAAGTGCATGAAGGACGCCAACGTAGCTGTTGTTACCCAGGCGGCGCTGTGCATTGAGGCTTTGGCCAAGGGTCTGCGAAGAGGCTTCGCCAAGTACAGGGCCGTTGTCATGCAGCCCATCATGGATCGCTTGAAGGAGAAGAAGGTAACTGTCGCCGATGCTCTTGGTGCCGCCCTCGACGCCGTTTTCGGCTCCACCGACCTTACCGAGTGTCTCGAGGACATCACGACGTACCTGGGCAACAAAAACCCCCAGGTCAAGGAGGGCACTATGAAGTTCCTCATTCGATGCCTGCGAACAACGCGGGATGTACCCAGCAAGCAGGAGATTGCTACCATTTGCGAGTCTGGAAAGAAGCTCCTTTCCGAGTCCAGTCCTGCCCTTCGAGATGGTGGCGCTGAAATCCTCGGCACTATCATGAAGATTATTGGCGAGAGAGCCATGACACCTCAACTCGAGGGTCTAGACGACATCCGAAAGAACAAGGTCAAGGAGTTCTTTGAGACGGCCGAGGTGAAGGCCAAGGAAAAGCCCAAGCCCCCTCCAAAGGCAGCAGCCCCTCCACCAAAGAAAGTGATGGGAGGGAGGAAGGTTGTTGGCAAAAAGGCTCCCGCCGCTGCGGCTCCTCCGGCAGAGGCACCGCTTGCCCCTCAAGTAACACCACGAGCCGGCCCTGCCAGGCTTGGAATGCCGAAACCGGGCATCGGCGGGCTGAAGGCCCCTCAGAAGCGAACTATAGGCGGTTCTGGAGTCGCATCTCCCCGCCGGGCCGCAGGGGCCCCTGTGATGCCTTCAGATGATGATCCAGCACCCCCGCCACAGCCGCGCCTCGGTCTCTCTCGTGGACTTGCCGGGCGATCGCTCGCGAAGCCAGCGGCTGCCCCTGCTCAACTCCCTCCCTCTTCGCCGCCCCCATCCAGTGGTTTGACTGCTGTGGAACGAGCTGAGCTCGAGGAGCTGCGGGCCGCCAATGACCGACTTACCCGACAGGTCGATGAAATGCGGCAGGAGCGCAGCAAGTTCATGTCGGAGATTCAGGAACTCAAGAACCAGAATGCTGGATTAATTGAGGACCACACGAGGGACGTGTTGAGCATCAAAGCCAAGGAGACACAGCTTGTTCGCGCAAGGAGTGACGCAGAGGCCACGGAGCAAGTGAACGACAGACTCAGGCGCGAGTTGGAACGCCTTAAGAAGGCTTTGAGTCGAGCCGAGGGGTTGGGCGCTTCCTCTGGTGGTATGGGCAGTCCCGGTAAGTCATGTCTGGTGTCAACCTCACCAATACTAACACTATTAGGCGGCTTTGCATCACCTTCCCACGATGATGTCTATCGCGACCACAGCTCCGCTTCGGCTAACCGCCACCGGATGAGCATCACGAGCACCATGTCTGAAGAAAAAGAGAATGGCGAGATGATGAACCCTCGAAGCAAACTCAGCCCCGAGCTGAGATATGCTGGCAGCAATCCATCCTCAGGGCGCGGTTCTCCCGCCAGAGGTTTTAGGAGTGCACCATCTCGGGAGGACGACTACGGCTCGTCAAATTCGCAACGGCCCATGTCGTCGTTGCCTCAACCAGCAGGTAACGGGGTTGAGAGCTGGAGGAGAGCAGCAGAGGTAACGAGCCAGCTGAAGGCCCGAATTGAACAGATGAAGGTGCGTTGACGAGATTCCTTTACTTACGTTTTGGTTACTGACGAATTGGTAGGCTAAGCAGGCATATGCTCGACCTTGAGGATAGGGCGGTTTTAGTCACAACGAAGCACCTGGGAGCTGGCGCATCTAGGGTTCGATTCGACCTAGTTTTGGGGTGCATTTTCACGGCGTTGGCTCATACCACCACTGCTTGCTTCAAGGGGGGCACCATAGAATTATACTTTGCTTGATGGCCATTTGAGGGTTCTATGATGGCGCACCCGGAAAAGGGTTTGAGATAGTTTGTTTAATGCATGAAGTTGATGACCAACGTTTTGCCTGTGATGCCATGTGCTATCTGTCTATTCCTCTATGGGCTCGGCCAAAACCTGCTCCGATAGCATGGTGTCGAACTAGCTTCTGACCTCGACGATCTTGCCTTGATCGTTGAACCGAGTCAACCACACATACTCGTCGTTGTAGCCGGCTGATATTTCTACCTCGTGGCATACTTAGATGTTTTAGCTTCCGGTCCGGGAAGTTCCTGGGTTGCGTGAGATTGTAGTTAAGCACCACCATGAGAATCTCGGCACTTGGTCACGTAGCTTTCGTATTATAATAAAATCATACAGAAGGTGTCCGTCCACCCTTGGCCACCTAGTTCTTCTTCTTCTTCTTCTTGTCCTGTTCATTCCCTTCGCTCTCCTTGGATTTGTCTTTGCTTGCAGGCTCCTTGTCATCGCTGCCCTCGTCTTCACCAGCCTCCTCCTCCTGGTTCTTGGAGACCTTGCTCTCTTCCTTGTCCTCTTCCTTGTCCCCTTCTTCATCTTCATCCTTGGACCGAGTTGCGGATGCTTGGTCTTTGCTATCCTCCTCGCTCTCCTTGGCTTCGTCGCCGTCCTCGGATTCTTCCGCATCCTTGGACTCTTCCGCATCATCGTCCTTCGCGTCTTCGGGCTCCTTGTGGCCCTTGTCAGCTTTCATCTCCTTCTGCTTCCTTTCCTGCTCCTCCTTTTCCGCCTTCTTTGCGGCCTCGGCCTTTTCTTTCTTGATTCTCTTCTTCTCCTCGGCTTCTAACTTGGCCCAATCGGTTTCTGTATCAGCGAGGCCTGGAGTGGCGATGCGATCCTGCAACACTTGTTTGCTCAAAGCCTGGTGCTGACCAATCTTGGAGCGGCCGACCAGAGAGATGAAGATGGCGAGACCGACCATGGCCGTCAGCAGGAAGCGGTAGGTGTTGTACCAGTGAGGAGCCCAGCCGCGGGTGACTGCGCGAGAATCGGCAGCGTAGAGGGCGACAAAGGCCATGAACTGGCTGGTCAGGGCGTACTCGACCGGCATGAAGAGCGTTGGCCAGGCCACGAGGGACGCGGCAAGACCTGTGCCATACCGGAAGCGAGTACGTTCGCGAGAGGGTTGCTTCTCGGCGTATTCCAGTCCCTAGAGTGATTCCGGTTAATTCCATCCGCATTGCGAGGTGACGGAGTTGTTCAACTTACCCAGTGGATTGCACCGAGGAAGGATATGATGACTGCTCCGTATCCGAGTTGAACTGGCTCGAGGATGCTCAAGAGGTATCTTGCTGTTTCATGGTCGACGAAGATGGCATCGAAAAGGCCATTGCCAGTCGGGAAGTCTTTGTTCAAATCCCATGACAGGAAGACGGTGGAAAGCGACGTGCCGAGATAGGGTAGGGTACCAGCGAGGCCGAGGATTCGAGACTCGCGCGGCACGCTCTTGAAGCTGAAGGTGTCTGCAACGGTTTCCTAGAACCAGTCAGGTGTATTCTGGCCGTCTGTGCTCGTCAAAACTCACGATATCCTGCTTCAGCTCGGCTCCCATATCATGCTCCTTTTCCACGGGAGATTGGGACTCTTCTACGACGTGTCGGACGGAGCTTTGCGTGGAGACGGCAGCGGGGTCAGATTTGAGGGTCTCTTGGGCAAGCTTCTTCTCATGTTCGCGATCGATGGGCTGTTTTGGGGGAGGAGGATCGGTGGGTTTGCTGGAATACAATGCTGCACGGTATCGAGGGAGGTTCGCGGAGAAGCGAATAGAGGCACCTGTCGCTGGGACGGCCGAGGAGACCCGTGAGGTGAACCTGAGAAGAGATTGGGAGGTCCGGAGCATGGTGAAGTGTGTCTCAGAGGATTTTTGTGTCTCAGAGGAATGCGAGGAGAAATGGGTATCTTTTCGTGGTGTTGAAATAGACAGAAGTTGGACTAGAGTGCAATGCGAGAGAAAGAGAAGATTCCGATTGCGGGATGCGCTGAGGACGACCAACGTCAGACGGGAACAGGGCAATTGCCATGTCTAAACAAGATGCAGAAATCCGGTTCCAGGGCAGGCCAATTGACTTCTGTCACTTAATTCGTGCAGGCTGCCGTTGCGACGACATGGCTTGACCAAACCCGGCTGTGATGAGCGAGCTTTGGCGGAGGTCGTGACGTCATGTAGCTACACAAGCGGTTTGGGCTTCGGCATCTGTCTAAGTGCACGCGGGTGAAAGAGAATAGGGCATAGTTTGTTGATAGAGATAGAGATGGCTGATGTCTAAAACAATGGCCTTTTGAGCAGTGTTTGGGTCCAACAAGAGGAGTATCGGCATCTCAACTTCAGCCTCTCGGGTTAGGATGACGATTGCCGGTGATGTTTTGCGAGAGGCTCTAGATCGTCATAGCTCCAGCTCCCAGGTTCAAATACCCGAAGGCCTAAATTAACAGGCCTAAAACGGGAGCTGCAGGGCTCAGGAGAGCGCTGACTGGTCCCACCTTGACGCCCCCAGCCTTAATCCCCAGGCCCAACAGCCCCGTCATAACAGTCTAACAGTCCGTTCATCCTCGGTGATCGTCCCAGCCTGTGGAGAGAGGGCGGGCCGCTGATGGACCAGTGAGGGCGCCCGCTAATGAGTCCCAACCGCAGGGCGTCATCGAGAGGTACCTCGAACGCTACGCTTAGCGCTGCGGCCCTCGAGGTACCATTCCACGCGGTTGCACCTGGGACTGGACATGAGCGTCATACAATGCCACACCAGGCTACCTTAGGTTGGGCTGCTTCTGCCCACTTTTGCTGAGGTGACGCACAACGTCGACCTGCAACTCTTACAACATCGCCGTCTCTGCCCTCAAGACTCGCCCAAGTCTGGAGAAGCTGACGATAATTCCACATCTCGAACAGCCTCACACATAACGCTCGAGACGCAACGCAGTGCGCACGCTGCCCAGCCCTGCGACCTCCCTCGAGTCATCCCCGACCACCCCTCCCTTCCCCTCCACGAGCATCTCGACGCTCCCCGTCGCACCACCCCGGCCGGACGAGACGAGCCCTACGGATGGCTCCCGCGCACACAACACGCACCTGAAGCGACAGATGAGGTCACAATAGATCTCTCCCCACCAACACCCTTCGCTCCCCCAGCCCGGGTTACGGCCCCCCCACCGCCAACATGTTGGAAGGCCTCGTTGCGGGGCTGCTCAACCGCTTCTTGGGCATGTATGTCCAGAACTTCGACCCTACCCAGCTCAAGGTCGGCATCTGGTCCGGTGATGTGAAGCTCCGCAACCTGGAGCTGCGCCGCGAGGCCCTTGACCAGCTCAAGCTCCCCATCAACGTCATGGAAGGTCATCTTGGCGAATTGACCCTCACCATCCCTTGGTCCAACCTGCGCGGCGCTCCCGTCAAGGTCTTCATCGAGGATGTGTTCCTACTGGCCAGCCCGAAGGAGGAGGCAGAGTATGACGAGGAGGAGGAAGAACGACGAAAACAACGCCTCAAGATGGAAAAGCTTGACAGTGCCGAGCTGCTCAAGGAGAAGAACCAGGAGGGCATGAGCCAAGAAGAGCAACAAAAGAGCCAGAGCTTCACCCAGAGCCTGGTCACAAAGATCATCGACAACTTACAGGTCGAGGTCAAGAACATCCACATCCGATACGAAGACTCTATCTCCGCCCCCGGCCACCCCTTCGCCCTTGGCATGACTCTCAAGGAGTTTAGTGCTTTCAGCACCGATGGACAGTGGGCTCCTACATTCATCCAAGATTCGACTACGGTCACGCACAAGCTCGCCACTCTCGGTGCTCTCGCAGTATACTGGAACACAGATGCCACTCTGCTCGGAACCGGCCGAGAAGCCGCCAGCCCCTCACACGAAACGCTACCCCACGACGAATTAGTACACAAGTTCAAGGAGATGATGGGAATAGGTGCCGATTCAGACTCGACCCACCAGTTTATCCTGAAGCCCGTCAATGGTCAGGCCAAAATCGAGCTCGACAAGTCAGGCGATATCTTGGTACCCAAATTCAAGGCGAACCTCTTATTCGAGGAGATTGGTCTCGTCTTGGATGACGATCAGTACAGAGACGGATTGATGATGGTGGATCTCTTCCATTACTTTATCCGTCACCAAGAGTACAAAAAGCTCCAGCCCAAGGGAGTCACACCCAAGGAAGACCCACGCGCATGGCTCCAGTTCGCCGGCAACGCTGTTCTGACAAAGATCCACGAGAGAAACCGACGATGGTCCTGGGACTACTTCCGTGAGCGCCGTGACGACCGTAGGCGATATATCGAGCTTTTCAAGAAGAGAAAACAACAGCAGCAACTGACCGCCGAGGACGCCAAAGATCTGCAGGCCCTCGAGCGGAAGCTTGGCTATGAAGATTTGAGATTCTGGCGATCCCTGGCTCGAAGCCAACTCAAAAAGGAGAACGCCGAGGCTCTGAAGAGGCAACCTCAACAACAGGAACAACAAGGCTGGATCTCCTGGGTGTGGGGCTCGAAGCCACAGGAGCCCATTGCAGAGAACGACGAGAACACCCAGATCACCGAGGAGCAGCGCAAAGAGCTTTACGATGTCATTGACTGGGACGAGAAGAATGCCATCGCCGATGAAGTGGATATCCCGCGAGAAGCCGTCAAGATGTGTATTGAGACGTCCTTGGCTACTGGCAGCTTCACCCTAAAAAAGGGCAACAATATGGACCTCCTCAGCCTGCACTTCGACGTCTTCAAAGCCAAGGCCTTGCAGAGAAAGGACTCTTTCCTGGCCAACATCAGCCTGGGAGGACTTCGTGTCAACGATGGCACCACGCCGGATAGCGTATACCCAGAAATTGTCAGGGTCAAGGATGCACCCGACGTCAAGAAGCGCAAGAGACTGTCATTGGCTGAGTTGGAGAAGACCGAGGACGACCCATTCTTCCAGTTCGAAGTTGAGCAGAACCCCATTGAGCGCGAGGGCGACATTGCCATTGTTAGTACGATGAAGCCTCTCGAGGTCATATGGAACCCCAACTTTGTTGTTGGTATTGCCGACTTCTTCAGACCTCCTGAACGACACATGGAGTCTATCAGCGCCTTGATGGAGACCGCTGGAGCCACAGTGGAGGGCCTTCGGGAGCAGACTCGGGCGGGTCTTGAGTTTGCATTGGAGGAACACAAGACGATCAACGCTGAGCTCGATCTTCAAGCGCCCCTCATCATTGTGCCTGTGAGCATCACCACGAAGAACTCGACATGCCTCATTGTCGATGCCGGTCATATCCACGTCAACAGCCAATTGGTTGACCAAACCACAATGAAGGAAATACAATCGAAGCAACGACAGACCTACAGCAAGGAAGACCTCGAAAAGCTGGAGTCTGTCATGTACGATAAATTCATTGTCAAACTGACATCGACCCAAGTCCTCATTGGTCCGTCCATCGACGAAACCAAGGCACAGCTGATCGAAAAGGACGATGAGGCACGACTTCACGTTGTCGAACAAATCAACGTCGACTTCGTGGTTGAGACGTCCATCCTGCCGAAGGCTCCGAACCTCACGAAGCTGAAAGTGTCAGGACATTTACCAATGCTGCATGCAACTGTCTCCGACTCCAAGTACAAGACTTTGATGAAAATCATTGACGTAGCAATTCCCAAGTTCGAAAAAGAACTTCCTCCCGGGCCAGTGTTGCAAGAGGAGGAAGAGCCATCACGGCCCCGCGTGCTGAGCGACGCCTCCACCATGTCGGTACGAAAGTCGCGCGATAGGCGACAGTCAGTCCCATTTCCATTCATGCAAAATACAACTGCCGTTGTGCTTGGCGATATGGACGATGATGACGACAATTTCGAAGATGCCACCGATGGCGGCGCTGATGCCCAACAACTCCGAATCCAGCAACGCAGTTTCGAGTTCAAGTTCAAGGTTGACACTCTGAAGGGATCGCTTTATCGGAGCGATCCTGACAAGAAGAAGCCTGACGCCCTACTTGTAGAGTTGGTTGCCGAGCGATTTGACCTGGAGTTTTACACGCGACCTTTTGACATGGCAGCTGAAGTGTCCTTGGGCTCCGTGACAGTCGATGACTTTGTCGACAACCCCCCCGAAGAATTTAAGGCTATCGTTTCTTCAGGCGACAGCGAAGATCTTAAGGAGGGACGCAGCCTCGTTCACGTCAAATTCGTCAAGGTCAACCCGTTGTCGCCCGAGTTTATGCCAGTCTATGAGGGCGTGGAGACCAATGTCACTGCCGCTATATCCACAATCAACCTGATTGTCACCAGGAAGACTTTGTTGACGCTGTTGGATTATATCCTAGTCACCTTTACAAACAACGATCAGCAGGATGAGTCCAAGGCCATCGTCGACAGCCCCGCCATCGAATCGCAGGACACTGAATTGGAGGCACCGTCGCAAGCACAACAAAATGCCAACGCCGGGGCCATCCGTGTCAAGGTTGACCTCAAGAGTATTCGGCTGATCCTCAACAACGACGGCATTCGACTTGCCACTTTGTCCTTCAACAAGGCTGATGCCAAAATCTTCCTTCGTGGAGGAACAATGCGTGTATCGGCTAGACTGGGTGATCTCTCCCTTGTGGATGATGTGAACCAGGGTGTGTCTGAGGACTCCAACCTCCGCCAGCTGGTCACCATTCAAGGTGATGACCTCGCCGACTTCCGCTACGAGACTTTTGACTCAAACAATTCGAAGACCTACCCAGGCTACGACAGCTCCATCTATCTCCGGGCTGGTTCCGTCAAGATCAATTTCGTGGAAGAGCCCTTCCGCAAGATCATTGACTTTTTGGTCAAGTTTGGCAAGATGCAAGCGTTGTACAACGCCGCGCGCCAAGCTGCAATGAACCAGGCAAATCAAATGCAACAGAGCCCTAGCCGATTCCAGTTCGACGTTGTCGTCAACACCCCCATCGTGGTGTTCCCCCGCGTCATCATCCCCGGCCGCCCGAAGCGCGACCTCGTCACAGCATACCTGGGTGAGATTTATGCCCAGAACAAGTTCACCCCGCTCGACGATAGCGAAGATGCCGAGATTGCAATGAAGATTACCGCTGGAATCCGGAATATCAAGCTCACTTCTGACTTCCACTACCCTGACAACAGATCCGAGGAGTTGGAAATGATTGACCACGTCGACCTCGGATTCAAGATCACTTATGCCGAGCACAAGAATGGCGCCAAGAGGCCCGACACGGAGATTGAGGGAACCATGTCAGACATCAACCTCAGACTCACTCAGTACCAACTTAAGTTCTTGATGGAGATCTCAAAGTCGGTGCCCGCCGCGTTTGCTGGCGAGGGCGGCGATGGCGATGCTGAAGCGGCCAAAGCAGTCGACGAGGGAACGCTGGAGCGTGCTCGAACGATTTCGCAAGACACCTCTGGAGATGACCAGACGCTCATTGATCTGGGGCCGGAGCTTGAATCGCATGGCAAGACGTGGACGAAGCTGGACCTTGTCTTCCGTGTTAACACCGTTGGGTTGGAATTGGTTATGGCAGAGGAGGACAAACCAGTCATGGACCTGGCAAAGTCTAGCTTGTCGCGTTTCTCTCTTGACGACACCAAGGTCAAGACGAGGATGTTGTCGGATGGATCGCTCGAAGCAGAACTCCTCATTCGGTCGTTCACCATCTATGATAGCCGTCCGAGCGAAACAAACAAGTTCCGCCGCATCATGTCGTCCCTGAACAAGGACGTTCAGCAGCTGATGGCGAGTGTAACAATGTCCGGGGGGAGCGAACGAAATGTCATCGCTATGGCTACGATTGACAGTCCTCGAGTCATTTTTGCACTGGATTATCTCTTTGCGATTCAGCGATTTGCACTGGACGGACTGACAGTCGATGAGGCCGGTCCTATGGACAATGAAAGTATCTTCGAAACTCCCGAGGAATCGGACGCAGATTCTATGCAGGTCACGTTCACTGGAGCCGAGTCACGCAAGTCAAGGTCGCTTACATCAAGGCGCCAGAGCACGGATGCAGCAGAGGAGGCGGAGAAATCGGTTCAGCCGGCCATGAACGTCTCTTTCCGAGTTAATCTGGTTGATGCCCAAGTCATCCTCATCGCCAATCCGTTGAGCTCAAGCTCCGAGGCGATTGTACTGGGAATCCGCCAGATGCTTCTGTCCAAGCAACACGCCCTGACATTCCAGGTCTCGGAGATTGGCATGTTCTTGTGCCGGATGGACAAGTTTGAAACGTCTCGACTGAGAATTATCGACGACTTTTCGATTCAATTGAGCATGGATAACTCAAAGTCAAACGATACTAGTATTAACCTCGATATCGAGCCACTCATTCTTCGTCTGTCGTTGCGCGATATCTTGCTTGCCCTTCAAATCATCAGCAAGGCTGGTGAACTCTCTGGCAGCGAGCCGAAGCCGCCCCCGAAAGAGACGCCGGCCGTGCAAAAGGCAAAGGAGCTTCGCAATGCTGGCATGAAGCAGCGTTCTGCCAGTGGAAAAGGAGCGGCCTCCACAGTAGCAAAGACACGAGGCGCCCAAGCAGCGATTGAAGCGTCAGCAGAGACGAAAGCGGTTGCACCGCCCAGTCACGAACAACTCTTTGCAAAGGTTGAGGGAATTCGTGTTGTCTTGATTGGTGACCTTCACGAACTTCCCATCCTCGACATTGGCATCAAAGAATTCACTGCCGCTGCCGAGAACTGGTCCTCGAACTTGAAGGCAGAGACTGCCATTGAACTATACTCAAATGTGTACAACTTCTCCAAGTCAAGCTGGGAGCCTTTGCTGGAGCCGTGGCAGGTGGGCTTTGGCGTGGCCAAGGAGCCTGTCTCAGGGCTATTGTCGATAGACGTCGCGTCTAAAAAGACGTTCGACGTGACTGTCACAACGGCTTCCATTGCCTTGGCTTCCAAGTCTTTCGATTTCTTGACCGCTGAGCAGGACGTCTTGGAGAAGCCTCGGGGTGTTGAGGCGCCCTACCGCATCAGGAACTACACTGGGTTTGATGTTGTCGTCCACTCCAAGAGTCCAACCAGCGATGAACCCATCAGTCTTCGTCTGGAGGATGGCAAGGAGGGTCCATGGAGCTTCGAGCATTGGGAGAAGATGCGAGAGAATCTCCTCACCGAGTCCAACCAGACATACGTCAGCATTCAACTTGAGGCCAGTGGCTTTGATCCCGTCAAGAATGTTCGACTGAACCGGGAGGGCGAGTTCTTGTATGGCCTGCGCCCAAAGACCGATAATGTTCTGCATCGGCTGTGTGTCGACGTTGAGCTTGGAACCGACAACGTCAAATACGTCACCTTCAGATCTCCCCTGCTGGTCGAGAACGCGACGCAGATTCCGGTTGAGCTCGGAATCTATGATGCCAAAGAGGGTCACCTTCTCAAGATTGAGAAGATTGCACCCGGAGACTCTCGCCCAGCTCCCGTTGGTGCCGTCTTCGAGAAACGGGTGCTTGTGCGACCGGATGGCGGATTCGGGTACCAATGGAGCTCGGAGCAACTTTGGTGGCAAGACTTGCTCAAGAGACAAACGAAACAAGTTGTTTGCAAGGGAGATAACGGAGATCCTTTTTACTTCCAGGTCCACGCTCGATACGAAAAGGCAAACCCGCTGACAAAGTAAGACCACACTTGAGCATATGAAAATTCCGTGCTAACATTCCAGGCAATACCCGTACATGAGGATCAAACTGTCTGCGCCGGTCACTCTGGAGAACCTGTTGCCCTACGATTTCAAGTACCGCATCTACGACAAAAACACCAAGAAGGACTGGACCAACTTTTTGCGCAAGGGTGGCCTAAGCCCTGTCCACGTTGTGCAGTTGTCACACCTGCTACTTCTTAGCGTTGACATGCAAGACACTGTGTTCAAGCCAAGCGACTTTGCCATTATCAATCCCGGAAACAACGAAGACTTCCGCAAGGAGAGCAAGATAATCGTCAAGGACGATCAAGGACTGCCTTTGAACCTCCATCTCCACTACTTCAAGATCCCCAATAGTGGTGGCGCGTTCAAGGTCACGGTCTTCAGCCCGTATGTTGTTCTGAACAAAACAGGTGTTGATCTTCGAGTCCGGGCAAAGGGCTTCCTGCAACAGGCCAAACCCGCAGCAGGCCAGTTCCCTCTGATGGATACGTCTGACCAGGATCGCCCCAAGGCATTGCCATTCATGTTCTCCTATGGCAGTGACGACCACCGCAACCGAGCCCTGCTGAAGGTTGCAGACTCGGAATGGAGCAAGCCACAGAGTTTCGACGCCATTGGCAGCACTTCTGAGGTTGTTCTCAACTCGCCCAACAAGAACAAGGAGATTCATGTGGGTATCACGGTCAAGTCTGGAGAAGGTAAATACAAGATGACCAAGGTCGTCACTCTGGCACCTCGCTTTGTGCTGCAGAACAAGCTCGGCGAAGAGATTCTCATTCGAGAGTCGAGTTCGTCTGGATACCTGACGCTTGCTCCTGGTGCGTTGCAGCCTCTGCACTTCCTCCAAAAGTCGAAAGTCAAGCAGCTCTGCCTTTGCTACCCTGGGGTTAACAACCAGTGGACATCACCTTTCAACATTGCGGATATCGGCACAACCCATGTCAAGATCGCAAAGGCAGGCCAGCGACAACGCTTAGCGAGAGTTGAGATTCTTATGGAGGATTCAACCATCTTCCTAAACTTCAGCATGGAGACGAAGAACTGGCCCTTCTCAATGCGCAACGAGAGCGATACCGAGTTTACCTTCTGCCAAGCCAACCCGAATGCGGACGAAGATGGGGTCGAGGACCGCAGTGGTTGGAGGCCTGTACGATATCGCCTTCCGCCCCGGAGTATCATGCCGTACGCCTGGGATTTCCCCGCAGCCAAGTTCCGCGAGATCATCATCGCAGCCAACGGAAAAGAGCGGCACGTCAAGTTGGCCGAGATTGGCAACCAGATTCCAATGAAGATTTCAAGCACGGCAGGCCAGCAGAAGATTATCGACATCAACGTCGCTGCCGATGGGCCGACGCAGACGCTGATCCTAAGCAACTTCCGCGCCAGCAAGAGCAAGTACAAGCCCAAGACGCTGTCAAGGACCAATACCGGGACCGAAGCGTTTGCCTTTGAGGTCAAGGATCAAGACACCGGCGCAACCTTCCGGGCTCAACTCAAGCTGTCGGGCATTGGCATATCGCTTATCAATGCCCAGATGAAGGAACTAGCATACCTCACCTTCCGAGACGTCATGCTGCGATTCAGTGACTCGCCACTGATCCAGACCGTGTCCATGTCAATCAAGTGGATCCAGATTGACAATCAGCTCTACGGTGGAATCTTCCCTATGATTTTGTATCCGAGTGTGGTACCGAAGAAGGCACAGGAGACTGACGCTCATCCGTCGCTCCACTTCATGGTCAGTCGGGTCAAGGACGATTCATACGGCGTGCTGTACGTCAAATACGCGACGATTCTACTGCAGCAGATGACGGTCGACCTTGACGAGGACTTTGTCTTTGCGCTACTTGACTTCTCTAATGTGCCCGGTGCCAGCTGGACACTGGTGGATGACGAGGGCAGGCTGTGCGACGAAGACCTCGACATCCCGGAACCGAAGCAACTGCAGGCCGGACAGGACATCTACTTTGAGGTGCTCAACATTCAGCCGATGCAGATCGACTTGAGCTTCATGCGCACAGAACGGATCAATGCTGAGGACCAAACGCCGTCGCACAACCCCATCATGTTCTTCCTCAACGTCATGACGATGGCAATCGGCAACGTCAATGACGCCCCGATTCGGTTCAATGCCCTCATCCTGGACAACATGCGCGTGTCGACGGCGGTTTTGATTCAGAACTTCTCAAACCACTACAGCCAGGAGGTCATGTACCAGATCCACAAAATCCTAGGATCCGCCGATTTCCTCGGAAACCCGGTCGGTCTCTTCAACAACATCTCATCTGGTGTGACGGACATCTTCTACGAGCCATACCAGGGCCTGATCCTCTCTGATAAGCCCGAGGAGTTTGGCCTCGGCATTGCCAAGGGTGCGGCTTCGTTTGCCAAGAAGACGGTATTTGGGTTCAGCGATAGCTTCTCCAAGTTTACGGGCAGTCTAAGCAAGGGCCTTGCAGCTGCATCGCTAGACAAGCAGTTCCAGGACCGGCGGCGCATTACAAGGGCGCGGAACCGGCCGAAGCACGCCCTGTACGGGGTCGCGGCTGGCGCCAACAGCTTGCTCACCAGCGTAGCATCGGGCGTGGGAGGACTGGCGCGCAAGCCCCTGGAGGGTGCCGAGCAGGAGGGCGCCCTAGGCTTTTTCAAGGGTGTGGGCAAGGGAATGATAGGTTTGGCTACCAAGCCGGCGGTAGGTGTCCTGGACATGGCAAGCAACGTGAGCGAGGGCATCCGCAACACTACGACTGTCTTTGACGGCCAGGAGCTTGATCGCACACGATTCCCGCGCTTCATCCCGCTGGACGGCATTGTTCGGCCGTACAATGGACGGGAGGCTCTCGGACAGTACTGGCTCAAGCAGGTGGACAACGGCAAGTACTTTGACGAGCAGTACATTGGGCACCTGGAGCTGCCCAAGGAGGACATGGTGGTGATGGTGACATACGCGAGGATCCTGCTCATCCGGTCGCGGCGGTTGACAAGCGAGTGGGACGTGCCACTGAAGGACGTACAGACGATTGCCAAGGAGCGGACGGGAGTGAGCCTGTCGCTGCGCGGAGGGGCGAACGGACCGTTCATCCCGGTGGGAGAAGGCAGTGAAAGAGGGTTTCTGTATAAGATGGTTGGCGTGGCTGTGGAAGAGTTTAACAGGCGGTTCAGAAGCGGCGAGTAGGTGGTGATGGTTGGAGTTTGGAGTTGAGATTGGGGTTGAGATTGGGAAACTAAACGAACCGAAGTGAATGTTATTGTCTATTGTCTATGGGTGTTACCGAGTGTATTGAAAATGAGTCTGCTTGTGTGTGAGGTTGCAGATGCGGATGTGAGGTGTGTCTCAATTTGGCGGGTACATGATAGATGGACTCGCGGGGTGCATTGCGACTTGGCTAGAATAGGATGGAGGGTAGGAGCTGAGAGATCGGAGCAAGCATCAGGACGGTCCCGGCCGAGATGCAGTGGAAACGGCCGATGAGGTGTTGGGCATGGGAGTTGGAGATAGAGACAGATACGGATAGACACTAGAGATAGAGATATGGGTGTCGACAAAGGGACCGGCGGGCTTCTTCACATGCTCAGGCTTGTAGGCTTACGCTGGGATAAGCTAGGGTAAGCTGCAGGGCCTGGCCCGTCTGAGACTGGATTGGGGCGAGTCGAGAAGATGGAGGAGCTGGGGAAGTTGGGACTAGGGAGTTGGAACCGGGGGTGGGATAAGCGCGGATGTGGGTACATACAACAAACAAGGTAGTAGTATGTATGTGGTGTGTGTGTGTGTCCTGTCACCTGTGTAGCTTCGGAACAAGGACGAGTCGAGTCGAGTCCAAGTGAGTGGTGGTGAGAGTTGCACAACGGCGGCGGGTGGGGCCTTATCTCACAGAAGGACAAGATCTCGGACAAGGATGGACACCGAGGAAGGCCTGTAAGTTGCATGGTACGAATGCAAACAAACCCATGTCTAGCGTGGGACGAGGAAGATAGAGGAGGGTGGGTGGTAGACGGACAGGGTGAGAGACCAAGAGACGATGTTATTCGTACGGGGCTGGCTACTGGAATAAGCTTAACAGAGATGGATGGATGGGTGGTGAACGAATAGGGCTGGGGCGGAAAGGAGGCGGAAAGAAGAAGAGACTCTGAGGGCGAAGAAGAGGAGGAGGAAGAGAAAGAAACAGGTGGCTTACAGACCGCCAAGTTACAAGACAGTACAGCACAGCTTGCTGACCTACCTACCTACCGGATGGGGATACGTACGGTCATGGATAGG
Source organism: Neonectria coccinea (assembly GCA_019137265.1). Taxonomy (NCBI): domain Eukaryota; kingdom Fungi; phylum Ascomycota; class Sordariomycetes; order Hypocreales; family Nectriaceae; genus Neonectria; species Neonectria coccinea. Next base: position 43,312 of record WPDF01000057.1, on the reverse strand, counting down.
CAGCCTTGGCTTCGTTTAGTACATAGATAGGTGGCGTTGCTCGGGCGGCGTTGCGGAGGAGGCGTTTGAGGCTGGATACCTTACTATGGTAAGCTTGAGATGGGGGAGAGATGTGGCGCTTTCTTATCCTGGCTGCCGAGGCACTGGGATAACTGACTGCTTGGTTGCCTCTTATCTTTAATTCCACGTAGGTCCAAGGTCTAGATGCACGATAGCCGATGGATAGACTACCTACCAGGCCACCGGGTCTGGAGCGGATCAAGGACCTGAGAAAGGGCGACATTTCCGAGCAGTGGTGAGTGAAACTGAGAATAGGATGAAAGGGAACGGTAAGAAGATAACTGAGGACAAGAAAAACAAAGTTGGGCCAAGCGGCTTGGCTGGGGCTTGGCCCGGCCTTCCCCCCCATGTCAGGTCGCCATCCAAAGTTCCTCTATTCACTTCTTCCCACCATTTCACCTTGACTCTTACTCGTCTATCGCTATCGGCATCCCCGGGTTGTCGAGCTTGGCACACGCCACAGAACGAGGCTATGCCGAAAGAGACGGAAAGGAAGAAGACCCGGGGTAGATCGACGGAACGATGCGAGGGCCGCCGGCGGCGAGGATGGTGTGACAGCCAATTGATGGCCGGGGATTTTAACATATCGGGCTGTTCTATTTTACAAAAGACGGTTGTAATCTATCTTGGCTGGATTGTTTTATGTCGGGGAGTACCGATGGGATGGTTGGTCTAGGGGTTTGTGTCGTGGGATGGAAGCCGGGGGTTCGTGCCGGAAAGAGAAGTAGGGCACGAGATGGGAAGTGACATAGAAAGAACAAGGTCGAGATGGTTGATTGTTGGTGTTCGATTAATGAAGATTGAGAGCGTGTCATGCTGTAATACGGAGGTGGTTTTGGATTAAATATTGCTTTACAGCCCGTCAAACAGATACATTCTTGTCAATGATGACCGTGATGCTTGATGATGATGATGGTGATGGAGTCGAGAGTCTTGGTGTGTGGGATCGTTATCGTAGCAGACCCACCAACGGCTCCACCAGACCCCGCCATCACCCGCCAATTCGAGCACTGTGGCCACAGCGCTTTCAAAGGGTCCTTGGGGGGGGGGGCCCACTGAAGCCGTCCCCTAATTGCTTACGGTAATTACTGTAGAGAGAGCACGCGCAGGAAGCCCTAACCTGCATTCGCACGGCTCCCACTGGCGCGAGCTGTCTCCCCCTGTAGAAGCCACCCCCGGCGGACGCGGGCACTAACTGCAAGGCCCGGCTCTGATTGGCCGCGACGCCCCAAACGCTTTCCAGCAACCTTCCAGAACGGGCATCGATCCGGGCTTGGTGTGGCCGAGCAAGGCGCCGGGAGGTGGCGACGGGCTTTGGGGATTCTGCTCCGGTTCTTGTCTCCCTCGGAGCGTCGGGGGCTGGCTCTGGGTACTGTATTGGTAGGCAGGTAATGGCACTTGGAATCAATCTGCCTTATCAGTGCCGTGCAGGGAGGCGGGTGGTGGGTGGACTCGGGCCACGAGTACGGGGTACGGGCTTTTACACGCTCCCGGCTGTGCAACCTCGACGGCTTCGAGTGGGAAAACTGGTGGTTAAATGCAGTGTGCGTGCAGAGTGAGGATCGACGGGAGTTTGTACGGAGTACTATGGTACTAATTCCCTGTATCATCCATTCCTGTCGCGTGGTTGGTGTCTGACAGTGCATGGATGTGACATGTTGCGTTCGTTCGTTGGTCACCCTAGAAAGAGAGAAAAAAACTTGTAGATGGAGATACAGATAGCCAACGGATGCGAATGGGATCCCTCCCCCCGGGCTGATAAGGTTCCCCAAGAGGTGGGTAGGGATCCAGGATGCAACAGCAAGGTCGTCGACAAGGGTAGTTAGTCCCTTGGGTGAGCAAAGCCTCTCTCCTCTGTACTGCTGGAAGCCAAGACAGAGGATCGTCGAGTGGTCCGCCCGATGGGTCGCTGCACCGAGCCTCTGGACCTCTGTGTCCATCCTGGCTGGGTCGAGTAGTTAGTTATCTGCATGTATTCATTCGTCTCGTGCGTGTGACCACTGAGCGCTTAAAAGGGTCCGTCTCCCTCCCACCTCGACCCACGATCTTTTCCTCACACGTCGCCCTCTTCATCATCACGGAGCTTCATCGATTCTGCGTGTCGGTGTCGTTGTCGTTGTCGTTGCTGTTGGCGCTCCTAATAAACCAATCCGAACTGGACTGAACTGAGCTTGAGCTTGAGCTTGACTTGAAGCTTCGTTCCCAACGCGGAAAGAGACCAGCAGCGCCTTCAACATCGCGCCTGCCTGTCTCATCCAGAGCTCGACACCCGCCCAATTGGGATAGGCTCTCCTCCTCCTCCTCCTCCTCCTCCTCCTCCTCCTCCTCCTCCTTCACCTCGTTCCTAGGAATTCTCCCAGCTTCAACTTTTCTCCATCATCATCACCATGGCGGATACTACCACCTCCGCCGCTCCCCCGGTCACGGACGGCCTGCGTCGCAACTCGGATCCCGCCCTCGATCCTCACTCCCAGCATCACCACGAGCATCATCACCACGCGGCGCGCACCGACACCGACGACAACGTCGTCTACACCACCGGCACCACCCAGGACCCTACCGCCGTGCCTCCCCAGAGCCACCTCCACCAGCACGGCGAGCACACCCACCACCACGGCGTCGAGACGGCCGACATGGAGAAGTCCAAGCCCGTCGACGGCACTCACGGCACTCACGGCACTCCCCCCGACTACAGCGACCACGAGAAGATGGAGCCCGGCATCGTGTCCACCACCACCGACGACAATGGCTCCCAGAAGCGCTTCGGACCGCTCGCTCCTCTCTGGCGCCACCGTCGCATCCTCACTCACCTCTTCATCCTCCTGCTTTTCACTGGCTGGTGGATCGCCTCCCTGGTCCTCCACCACGACGACAAGAACTGGGTCGTCCCCTTCCTGGTCTGGCTCTGCGTCGCCCTGCGCATGCTCTTCTTCCATGTGTCCAGCCGCTATGTCTCGGGCCCCATCCGCTGGGTCTGGCACCACTCCGCCGTTGTCGTCTACGACAAGATCCCGCCCAAGGGCCGCACTCCCGCTGGCGCTGCCGTTGCCATTGCTGCCATCCTGGTCGGTTCCTTCGTCTCGGAGGAGAGCGCCAACAACACGCGTGAGAACCGCGCCATCAGTCTCTTCGGCATGCTCGTCTTCATCTTCTTTCTCTGGGCCACCAGCAAGGCCCGCTCGCGCATCAACTGGCGCACCGTTATCGGCGGTATGCTCGCTCAGTATGTCATCGGCCTCTTTGTCCTGCGCACCGGTGTCGGTTACGACATCTTCCGCTTCATCGCCGACCGCGCCGCCGACCTGCTGGGCTTCGCTGGTGATGGTGTCACCTTCTTGACCTCGGAGGAGACCTCGCAGCTGCCCTGGTTCTTCATCGGTGTCATCCCCGCCATCATCTTCTTCATCTCCATCGTCCAGGTCATGTACTACATTGGCTTCATCCAGTGGTTCATCATCAAGTTTGCCACCTTTGTCTTCTGGGCCCTTGGTGTCTCGGGTGCTGAGGCCGTCGTCGCTGCTGCCACGCCCTTCATCGGCCAGGGTGAATCCGCCATGTTGGTCCGCCCCTTCGTCCCTCACATGACCAAGGCCGAGCTTCACCAGATCATGACTTGCGGTTTTGCCACCATCTCCGGTTCCGTCCTCGTCGGCTACATTGGTCTCGGCCTTAACCGCGAGGCCCTGGTCTCGTCCTGCATCATGTCCATCCCCGCCTCTCTCGCCATTTCCAAGCTGCGCTACCCCGAGACCGAGGAGACGCTTACCGCTGGCCGTGTCGTTATCCCTGATGACGATGAGCACAAGGCTGAGAATGCCCTCCATGCCTTTGCCAACGGTGCCTGGCTGGGAATCAAGATTGCCGGGACCATCGTCGCCTCTCTGCTCTGCATCATCGCCTTCGTTGGTCTGATCAACGGCCTTCTCACCTGGTGGGGACGATACCTCGACATCAACGACCCCACCCTGACCCTTCAGACCATTCTGGGCTACTGCTTGTATCCTGTTACCTTCCTTCTGGGTGTTCCCCGCGAAGCCCACGATGGCGAGAAGCAGGGCGCCGACATTCTCAAGGTTTCCAAGCTGATTGCTGAGAAGATTATCACCGTAAGTTGTCATGACATGAGTCCTTCGCAGCTGTCACTAACAAGCTGTCCAGAACGAGTATAATGCCTTCAGTGCCCTTACCACCCAGCCCGAGTACGCCAACCTCACTCCTCGTTCCAAGCTCATTGCCACCTACGCTCTGTGCGGCTTCGGCAACATTGGTTCTCTCGGTATCCAGATTGGTATTCTCGGCCAGCTTGCCCCCTCGCGCGGCGGTGACGTCTCCAAACTGGCCCTGTCGGCGCTTGCTTCTGGTATCCTGGCCACCCTCACGTCTGCCAGTGTTGCTGGCCTGGTTGTGACCAACCAAGTGACGCAGGTCTCGGCTGCTTAATGGCCTAGGCCCGAATGGTATACGATTGGAAGATGCCGTTGTGCCTAGTAATTTAATGTACCTATCTGAGTATTGTCAGGCTAAAAAGATACCACTTTAATGTTTCAGTCCGGACGACCCGAATGCCTCTTGTGCTTTGCCTGCGTTGCTCTGAACAATCCCCCGTGTGGCTTTGTGATGACCCCTCCCTCATCTCTAGATCTCTTGAGAAAAAAACCACACAACTGGCAGAGTCTTCAAGCAACGAACTATGGGTTACTGTCATCGAACCACCGATGGATCAGTGGCTCCACTTGCAGACTTTGAGCATCGGCACACGAACGACTGCGGGACATCGTACTATCGATCCAGATATATCGCGGTACTTGGCTCTTTTTTTCAGACTTTGATCGGCCCGTCCGTTGCAAACGATGGAGATCAAAATGTTCTGGGACGATGGTGGGTGCGGGGGAGTAGACCTGGAAACGGAGCTCGGTGACCTTGGCGGTCTGAGATGCGTGCTTGGATTGCTGGGTGCTCTGTGCTTGAGATTCACGATGCACACGCGGGTTTGAAGTTTTGGCATGGTTCAAGCAAGGCCAGAGTATTTGGTGGAGAACAACGGTGGATAGTTGGACATGCCCTGACATGAGGGCAACGCAAGAGTCGACCCACACTGACTGGCTGACGTTGCCAAGTTAACGTTGCGTCTGGTCTGGAACCGTGCTATTGCGGGTTGCCATTGACAAGACATTGCAACTAATCGATCAGACTAGACACGGCGAGGATTGGCATTGGGTGATTCTCGACGTGAACTGACAAGCCAACATCGCAACACCTGGACGCCGGGCTCACGCCCCCTCCATTCCGTACTGCTGCGTCCACTCGCTGCACTTGCGCACCTCTTCTTCTCCCACCGAAGACTTGGTCTTCTGAACGGCATCGTAGAGATCCCCAATTGACAAAGGCGGTTCCTTGAGTTGCCTCGCGGGCACTCGGTTCCACTTCATCGGCATGGCGCCCGGGTGGTTGGCGTTGCAGGGAGTGTACCATTCGCCTTCTCGATCCCGGAACTGAAGAAATCAGTCTTGTCCAAAGTCTAACCAGAACGCATGTGCTTGCTTACCTTGCGGAAATAAGATGCGGAGTGAACCTTCCTAACGGGCATCATAAGTGCATCTTGGACGAGGTTGGAGATGTCACTCCCAGAGAACCCGTTCGTCCTCCACGCTAGATCGCGGAAAGCTGCATCAGTGTTCCCCAACGAGGAGACCATATCACCCAAGTGCACCTTGAACAGTTCAACCCGGGCGTGGTCGTCCGGCAGCGGAACGTGGATCCTCTTCTGGAAGCGTCTTCGGACTGCTGGGTCGAGGGACCACGGCAGGTTGGTCGCCCCGAGCACGAAGACGCCGTCGTTGTTGTTACCGAGTCCGTCCATCTGTACGAGAAACTCCGTTTTCATGCGCGCGGTATCCTCAGCGTTCGGACCGTCGTTGTCTCGTTTTCCACATAGGGCGTCGATCTCGTCGATGAAGATGATTGATGGCTTCTTCTCTCTTGCGAGAATAAAGAGCTGTCTCATCAGCCTGAAGATGTTAGTACGCGAGTTATTCGTGGGTAATCATACATACCCCTCACTCTCGCCCGTCCATTTGGACATGACATCGCCACTGCTCACGCTGAAGAGCGTATGGTCTACTTCAGTAGCAACGGCCTTGGCGAGATAGCTTTTGCCGGTGCCCGGCGGGCCATACAAGAGTAGAGCGCGTCTGGGCTGGCGCTTCCCGCGAAACATTTGAGGGAAGCGGAGAGGAAAGATGATGGCCTCTTGAAGCTCCGCCTTTGCGGCTTCAAGACCAGCAACGTCCTCCCACTTGACGTTTGGCTTTTCCGAGAGGATAGAGCTCAGCAGGGAGTCCTTCAGTGAGGAGTCCATAAACTGCTTACTGAGCTTGTCCACATCTGATGGAGGGTCTTGTCGCGAAGTCGTGGGGAAACTGGGAGCTGGGCTAGGTTGAAACACTGGTTGAGGAGTGCGCGATGAATCTGCTGGACCAGCTGCCTGTAGCTTGCACAGGGCTAAGGGGTGTCCGCATATCCTACGGGCTTTCCAACATGCCTCGCAAATATCGTAATCGCCGCCATTGCAGATTTGACAACAGTAATCGATGGCTCCATCGGTGAGATGTGTGGCGCATCCATCACAGATGGCGTAGCTGCCGGGGAGATGCCGAATGGTAGCATTGCTGGGTAGTTGGATGGAAACTCTGTTGAGGGCATGCTGGCATCTCTTTGATGGATTGGCATAGCAAGCCAAGCACAAGTCGAAGTCGCCGCCTCCACAGATACTGCAAAAATACGTTTCTTCGTCAATGTTCAGCCCGCATGAACAGCCATCGCACGTCAACGCAGCAACAGCCCAGCGGATACTGACATCGGTCCCTGTTCGTCGCGTGTCGACCTGCCACATTGCGTTGACGAATTCCTCCTTGTCTAGCTTGCCATTTCTATCCTCGTCGATCAGCTCCCAGATTTCAGACAGAATCTTCCTGTCTAACCCGGTGTCGAGCAGGATGTGCGCCGCGTCTGAGCCAATTATGTAGTCCCTTCCGCCACTGTTTGCGTCAAACTGCTGCTCGTACCGACGTCGCATGTTGTCGGGGATTGCGGGAGGGCGGAGAGAGGCTGGAACGTTGCTCGGGGCTGAGACCGGCTCGATATCCTGAGTGGACTGCGAAGGTGCTCGAGATGCCAGAGAAACCCGTGGTATCAAATGATCGGGTGGGCGCAGATTTGACGTCAGCTGAACCAGAAGCTCCGTAGTGACGGCCTCACCTGTAGGCAGTTCATACACGTACTGTTTTTCACCTGAAAGAAGTGGAACTGCTTCGATCAGGTAGAAGTCGTTGGACCAAGGGCAGAGGATGGTGTTGGGCCCGACATAGAAGGTGCTCGCGCCATTGGTGAGGCTATTGAACGAGTCGGCCATGCTCTGCGTGATGCCGTCCCAGTGGAGGGAAATGCCTGTCTTGACGACGACTGACTGGCCACTGCCGAAGAAGATGCTCTGAATCTGGGAGGCTTGGCGAGACTGGGCGTCTGGCCCGGTCAAATGCAGGTAAGGGCTGGCGATGGCGTAGAAGGCATCGGGAAAGCGACCAGACAGCTGGACAGTGGAGTCACCATACCTGATGAACCAGCCGCCCAAGGGAGAGAAGGCAATGAAGTCGACTGATGTTCCGTATCTTGTCTGGAGCTGCTCGATGACGGTGTTCAACAAGTCATCGCAGTTGGAGAGCACTGGGGCGTCAAGTCAACTGATAGTCCAGGGGCACGACGGGAACTCGAGTAGGAGACCAACAGTCGCCATTCTTTGTCATGATGGCGTATCTCCCATCAGGGGCCGACGACAACCATTGAATCTGAGTTCCGGCCATTTGTTTGTCTTGGAAAGGTTCGCCCAGCTGGTCCCAGACGGCCTGGAGGGATTCAGGCAGGTTGTTCCTTGCAACAGTTAGTCCCCCGCACTGATGAACCTGGAAGCGGACGGAGCCTTACGCCAGGGCAAACTTATCATTTCCAAAGGCCCACGACGACCTATCAGGCCCCAAGTAGTAGAAAACCATGGTGATTACGGAGCCAAGACGGGATTTGCAGGATGGAGAGTTCGAGATATCGCGGAGCTAGTGTGGAGAGGAGCAGCAAAGCCGCCTTGGCATGCGAATATGACATGCGCGACAAGGCATTTTTGGGAGTGATGTTGTGGCGCTTGTGGGGGTGAGACGCTGCAGCCGCCGGAACTGTGCAGCTGAATCCGGGGTGCTACTAGTCGTGATGAAGTGGTGAAGTGGCTGACTTTACATGATTGGATGCCCGATGGACATGGCGTGGTTATCGTGATGGCCTCGAGCAGTGTGGGTCATGCAGTGCAGTCGGGGCCTCAGGCACTTGCCAGAGTCCGAGTGGGGTTTCCGGACATTCGGCCTCGACGGGATCCCGGGATGCCCTCAACCTGAATGTTCGGCATCGTGAAAAGTCGCGGCCCCACGGACCTGCAAGAGCCATTTAAACCCGGGATTACGGGATCGACGGCTTAGGAATTACGCGACATCGGGGGGCATCCGCTTATCTGCGTGAGTCCTCCCTCACCTCGAGGCATCCGGCGAACCCGACACCCACCAGCACGACACACTCACACTCACATTCACACGTTCAACGCTCACACGACGCTCATCGCCCACACGCTGCGCTGATTCAAGCCAACCCCATCTGCATCACCCGCGACTCACAAAACACGCCAAGACTCCGGCGTCAGTGCCCAGGGCCCCGGCAATCACCCTAGCGAATCGCGCCAGCATGTCCAAGAATGTTTCCAGCAAAAAAAGTCAACTGTGACGTAGGTGGCCCGCCCGTCTCGCGCCGCCCTACCGGAACTTGCACGCCAACCACGCTTGAGTCCCCAAATGGGAGTGGTGAGGTCATGTTTGGTAGGGTGGTAATTACTGTTTGTTTGTTGCCCACCCGCTTACAAAACTGACTAATTTATCAGCCATCCAACTCCTAATCACAGCCTTAAAACTCTGTGTAAAACGTCCTCCTCCTTTTCGTCCTTTCTCCTCCCGGCTTCCGTGATCTCCCCATGGATCGCCATCGCCAACCGCCGCCTTCGGGCCATCTGCAGGTCGCTGAGCCGTCGTCATCCCGCCCTCGCAGCCTCTCTCCCTCGCCCTCGCGAACGTCCGTCAACCCGCCTACTCCAGCTGCTGTTGACGAAACCGCCCTCGATTATTTTCCCGCGCTTAGCGAAGCCCCGTCGATTCGATCCCGCATTTCCCTGCCGTCCTCGCGTCCTTCTTCCAGAGGCGCACCTGCAAACCGACCGGGTTTGGACCAGGGCCGTCTCTCCAGTATCCGACTCCGACGCCCCTCCAACACGTCGCTTCCATCCGATACAAACAACCAACTCCCTCCAAGCGATAGTTACTTTACTAGCCACGATGCCTCTCAAGGAGGCCGCCCCCGGAGCATCTCCCAGCCCGAGCGCGCCCATGTTCCTGATGCCGGCCTGGCCCGCCATTCAAGAAGGGTGCCCCAGATCGCCATGCCGCGTCTAACGGAGGAGGGTGGCCGGCCGAGTATGGCGGAACTTGGCATGGCATCAACTTCGCCCATCTCGCCAACAATGTCCCTTCCCGAACATACCATCAGTCCCACTCAAGGCCCCGTCCAAGAACCGATTCCGGAACGAACCCGACTGCAACGAGCAAGGAGATTGAGCAGGATGTTTTGGCCCGGCCATCACCATCAATCGGAGGGCCACGCTGCTCCACCATCTCAGGCTAACGACGATGACGACGAATACAACCAGGAACTGGTAGACTGGCTGGACATTATTGGTACGTCGACGACAGCTTTTTCCGAAATCATGCTAACATCACCTAGACCCCGAAGTCCAGACTTTGTCTACTTTGACCAACGTGCAAAACTCGCTGTTCATCCCCGACTTGGGCAAGTTTGTCAACCGTCGACCAACCTACGTCCTGTCCCAGCACGGGGCCCAACAGGAGTGGGCGCGAGGTGCAGTCGCCGAAGAGAGGCGCCGCGCCGAGCCGGAGCATTTCGAACCTGAAGATGCAGAGCGTCCGGGGATCCAACGAACTAGCACCATCTCCTCCCGCTTGACAGAATCGCACTACGCTGCTCTTCCCCATGGAACCAACCTTGAGGGATGGAGCGCAGCCGAAAAGAAGGAGCTGGACGACCATGTCCGGCACATGCTCCACTCTCGACGGTCTCGGTTTAAGCGGTCGCTCAAGGGATTCGGCCAGTACGTCCGAAGACCACTGGGCTTCTTCGTCACCCTGTATGCCACTCTCATCACCCTCTTCGGTCTGGCTTGGGTTCTCTTCCTCATTGGATGGATCTACGTCGGAGAGAAACAAGTATACGCCATCCATGTCATCGACAGCGTCCTCGTCGCCCTCTTCGCCGTTATGGGTGACGGTCTCATTCCATTTAGAATCGTCGACACATACCACATGTTCTTCATTGCTCGATACTCCCGGAAAATCCGCAACGCAGCCAAAGGCAAGAGGCCCAGGTCGAGACTCCAGAAGCGCAACATCCCCGAATCGGTGCGCGAGAGTCTGGATCCTCAATATGGACATGTCACCTCTGGTCAAGCGCTAGAGCTACTGCGTGCCTCAGGACCTTGCGCGTCCGCAAGCGACGAGACACGCGTCGGCACCGACCAGATGGCCGATCTCGAGAGTGCAAAGTCGGCAGAAACAGATCACAACCTCCCCGCCTTGACTTACGCCCAGCTGAAGAGCCTGCAACACCATCAGAACAAGTTTGCCAAGTCCCACAGCTTTTACAAACCGCAAGAAACCTTTACGCATCACTCTTTCCCGCTGAAGTATCTTATCGCCATTGTCGTTCTCCTCGACTTCCATTCTTGCCTCCAGATCTCGCTTGGCGCCTGTACCTGGGGAATCGACTACCACACCCGTCCTTTTGCCTTGACGACAGTGATTCTGTGCGTGAGCATAACCTGCAACGTAACAGCTGGCCTGTTAATTAGCAGAGGTGACCGGAAGACAAGAAAGAAGGACGTGATGGAGCTTATCAACAGACAAGAGCTTACGGAAGATGCCATAAGACTGATTGAAGAGAAGAGGAAGAGGGAACAAGAGAAGGAAAAGGAGAAGGAGAAGGAACCAGTGGGGGACGATCAACACAGTGAGAGTTCTCGGCTTGGAAGGCTTATCAAGTCACCAACTTGAGTACGATTATGATACACGAGGCACGGCCAATATACCATATACCTGTACAATAATACGTAATGAATCCAACACAAACACGATAACTGACTTGGAACATTGCTACGGATGCTCAACAAGGACAGGACTGATTGTGTAATCAGTGCTCCCGATAAGGTCGATGCCACGACCGAGTGTTGCTGGGCGTTTGGGATATGGAGTAGGGACGAGGGTTGGGGTGGGGGTTGCGAATAAGGGTTAGGATTAGGAGTTAGAATGGCCGCAGGGACAGTGCTCGGGATATGATTAGCCTACAGACTATATAGACAGTAGACTGAATTGTAGTTACGGTCCATTCCTTCAGTTCCTTATGGTAGTCGTACCTGAATTGGGAGTGATATAATCGTGTCCATATCGATACCAGGCTGTCATAGTTGTTAAGACAGCTGCGTGAGTGCATCTGGTAAACATGCATTTGAGAAAAGATCAGTCGAATAGATGCACTGTTTCTATAAGCAGTCTATGGAAGTTCATTAGGCCGTCGGGTCTCAGAGTGAAGTTCGTTAGGAAGTCGGGTATCTGAATGAAGCTCGTGTTGCGGCCGCGAGTCGGAATGCAACTCTTGTCTCGGGTCGGACACATTTCCCATCATTTCATGGTTCGTGTTGCCGCCCAGGCCGCTCTGCTCGTATTTCCGAGCATCGAATTGCGCCTGCTGGAATTGACCCTGCGGGGGATTTTGGACGGGATAGTTCGGAGGGTAGCCCTGCGGCGGATAACCCTGAGGCGAGAAGCCTTGAGGATAGCCCGAGGCAGGAGGGAAATGCGTTTGAGGCGGAGGAGCTTGGTAGGAAGATACCGGCGGTTGCTGGTTTGTGGGGGTTCCCTTGCGTTTCTTCCTCCTTAAGAAGGCGAGATATCCAGCAAGGGCAGATATCAACGGTACCCCTACGCCGAGACCAACGCCAAGACCAGTCTTAAGAGTATGGCTGCTCTTCTTCCGGGTTGCGTAACTATCCGAAGAGTCACCGCCCGAGTAAGAGCTGCTAGTATGGGTGGCCAGGAAGTCGGCCGTGGTGACATCGGCCGTCGCGCTCCCAGTCGTCTTGCTACTTTCGTCCGCGGTCGCGCTGCTCGAATCGGATCCAGACGTTTCGGTAGATTGCGCGTCAGAGGACGAGGTGGAGATAGCAGAACACGCGATGCCCGTCGGGATGGACACGCCCGCAATGCTGCACATCGACCTGGCGTACTCTTCCGCCTGCTTGCGGTCGGCATCGGAACAGTGGTCGTAGAGACAGCAGACGCCGGCGCTGAGAGCGGACTTGCTGGTGCAGATGCAGTTGATGTCGAACGAGTCGCATTCCGAATCGGAGCTGGAGTTGCTCAAACACGAGTTCTGCGTAGTTTAGCGAGGGCCCAAGAGATGTGTTCGACCGCAATGTAATAATGACTTACTGCGCAAGGAGGCAAGCTCTGGGACGTTGCGAGCTGTGCAGTCGCAAGCACGGCAGCGACGTTCCCGTAGAACTTCATCTCGAGAGCAGGTCTGAGACCAGTGTCACCTTTCGGCTAAGAGAGGTCTGAACAAGCTTGACAAAGAGTCGAGAGGAGTCGAAGAGGAGTCACAGAGGAGTCAATGGTTACAAATACCAGCTGAAGGCATCTCAACCCAGCTCAGCTGCCCCATTCAGCCCAATCACGACAAGGGCTTTCTGTTAGTACGCAGCGCCTCGGATATGATGCCGGAGCTAGCCCCAGATTTGCTTCGCGATGCTCCAAGCTGCAGATTCTAGTCTATTGGCCACAATACTCCCCTGAGACACGGGAAGGCTGACTTCGTCTCCCCAATATTGCCGAGCTGAAAGAATTCAGGGCAGGGGTCGACGGCGCACGCGGAATAAGTCCCACGATTTAGGCTGGATGGAGCTGATGCATTCGAGTTGGAAACTATGTATATACGAAACTGACAGCCAGTTGATTGGGATATTGAAGAAAAGGAAGCAAGCCTCTACGCCACAGGCTCCTCGCCCGACCAAACCGACCCTCCTTTTTTCAAATGCACTGGCTGTAGTAGGCGTTGTGCGCGGTGCACGTCAGCCCAGACGCGCACTGCGTAGCGCCAGTCCAGTTGGATCCTCCGCACTGCTGCCACTTTCCAGCCGCGGCCGCGTTGCTGACGACGGCAGTGGACGTAGCCGCGGGAGCAGCAACAGTCGTCACGGCGGCCTTCTTGGTAGTAGTAGCGGTGGCCTTCTTGGTGGTGGTGACGGTGGCCTTCTTGGTGGTAGTAGCAGCAGCCTCCTTGGTCGACGTAGCGGCAGCCTTGGCCGTGGAGGAAGACACGGCGGCCTCTGCAACGGCCGAGGCCGTGGTGCTGGAGGTGCCGCTCTGCCAGCCGCGGGAGCGGGAGAGCTCGTACCACCAGTTTCGCAGCATCCAGCCATCGAAGTCAGTGACCTCGGTGGAGGAGCCGGCGAGCATGATGAAGTTGGTGATGCCAGTAGGGGTCCAGTCTGTGAGTTGTTAGCGGGGGATACATAGACAAGGCAGCTTCGGTGTAAGCCACTCCAGCTCGACATACCATAGACTAGACACAAGTTAGCGACATGTTACGACAGGTACGATTCAACTTCGGGCACTTACAATCGTCAAGGCCAAAGGTGTGGCCCATCTCGTGCAGCAGGATGTGGATGTTGGCCGAGTCCAAGAGCTCCATGAAGTACTCGCGACCGATTCGCTGACCCCAATCACCACCAGTGCCACCGCTCATCCCGTCGGTGAGCCACAAGGAGTGGTCGTAGTGCTGGTCGGCACCAGCTGCACAGCCGCTGTAGTCGTTGTCCTGGTGGAAGAACCGGCCGCAGGACTCGGCGCACTGGGGAATGCCCTCGGCGTCGGTGTCGGTGTAGACGTTGATGCCGCTGACGTCGCCCGCGAGGAGGCTCTTGTCCTTGACGGCCCAGCCGACGACGTTGACGTTGACCTCGGTGTAGGGGAAGTTGTCGAAGCCGTAGACCCATTTGAACCACCTCTGGTACTGCTGCTGGAGCGCCGTGGCGACCTTGGTGCGCTGGGCGGCCGTGACAGTCTCGCTCGACTCCCATCGCACACACATGTTGATGGTGCTGGAGGTTGTTAGTCGGATTATTCTGACAGGTTCCACAAGTACCTACCCCTCGTTGGCGATGAGCTGGTCCCAGCCGTAGTTCTTGAACGCATAGAGGTCGCCGTTGTTGTAAGTCTCCTCGCAGTGGTCCCAGACCTCCTTAAGAGGAGTGGTCAGGGTGGACGGAGGCGCCCATCCCGACTGTCGCTTGAAAGGTCGGTTTCGGCGAGGCTCGTTGGCAGATCGTCCTTTCACAGACGTCAGGCCTTCCCAGACAGAGCCGTCGAGATCGGAAGGGGAGGAAATGGTGGATGCCGCGGTCGACGCAGCGAGAGCCACCAGACCAGCAGTGGTAGAGAAGCGCATGGTGAAAGAATGAGGGAACAAAAGTATTGTAAAATATGTACTAGTAAAGATAGTAGTGATAATGAACGTCAAGCTCAAGCAGGAAGCATGTAGATCCAAACGAAACGAATGTGTACTGAGTACAAACAGACAGAGGCTCGTCCCACGACACATATATATCCAGTTTCGAGACCCCCTAGTAGCGGGCTAGTTTCCTATCTTGGAGTTGCGGTGCGGCATTCTCGTATTGCTCATTGGCGGGATAAACCCAACGAGTAGGGTCGGAAGTGGATTGCCAAAGGACCTTGGATGATCTGCTTCCGAATCGTCCCAATGGATTTGCCAAGTCCCGGGGAAAGGAGTGACTGGGGACAACTGGTTGTCGAGTTTATCAACCTGCGAATCACAGTGGTCCATTACATCAGTGTCTCCAACCTCACCACTCGATCCGGACATAAAACGGTGATATCGGGCTGAGTGGACGACTAAGTCTGAGGTTGTTGGTATGCTTAAACCCTGCCCTGGATGATTTCCGTGGCTCCACCATGCTACCATGTGGGAGCGACGGGCTGTTCCTTAAACTGCATGCTCCCGAAATCTGGAGCTTTCGAGGTCGATCATAGACACCTGAGACGGGCTTGGCAGGGCATGGTTCCCCTGGGCGGGGGCCTTGGCGCGAGCCGTTGTCAGCTTGGATTTGTGGATTTTCGCGAACCGTTCCGACGGTTTCTGCGGAGCGTTTCAACCTGGATATGGCTGTCTCGGTTGTATAAGCGCCGGGCTGAGTATGGACTAGAGTGTTCGTAGAAGCCTGAAGAACAGCGCAGCCGGAAGAAATCACGCTTGAGAACGTGGAACGATTTCGTTCTGGATCGAGGAGAGCGCACGTGAACGCACACGTGCACCCCTCAGCTCCACCAGCGCGAAACCCGAGACCCGAAGCAACTAACCCGATCCCGATTCGGGTTTGGATTGCTCGTAGTTGACCCCGCTGTCCGAAGGCTCCTCCCAATTCATCTCCGAAATAACACACGTCTGTAGCGAGAATGAGATCCGTCATTGCGTGTGATCGGTAAGTCGTGGCCCTGGGATAAAGGAGCCAGCTGACAAGGGATTGACATTCGATTAGATGCAGGTGGGGCGCTCAGTTAACCCAATGATAAGAGCAACATTAACACATTCCATACAGGAAATCCAAGGTCAAATGCAGACATGATGGACAACCCCCTTTAAAGACTCAAAATGCCCAGAACTGCACGCTGAGTGGCCCTGTTCTAAGCAACAAGCACCTCTCCAGTCCAAGGTTACGGACTCTGAAGAGGAAACGCCCTGCTCATGAACCAGAGATATTGAAAATCTCAAGGCCGGAAGACGTCATCGGCCAAGTCTTTTCTCAAATCCCCCGAGACCAATTCATTCGGGCCGCCGGCGTCTTCCAATCTCAATTCCCCGAACTTGGATTTCTCCATCCCAGCGATCTTGAATACGATGCCGATATCAGGGCATTGCAAATGCTCCGCCTCTTGGCTCTCTTAACCGTCTCAAGTCGCTACCGCGATGACCCCGAAACCACCGCCAACTCCAATCATGCACATCTGGTGACAACGGAACTTCACAAATGTCTTCTCAGCCCTAGCCTTTACCTAGTTCAAGGATTCCTAATCCTCTCTTTATGTAATTGGGGCCAGGGTGATGGTTTCAATGCCTGGATGCACGCGGGGATTGCCTCCAGAATGGCCCAAGGTCTTCTCGGCACGAAGCTCTCGGATATCGGAAAGGGGACCGTTTCAGAACTGGAAAACAGAACTCTGTGGTCCTGCTTTGCGGTGGACAAACTGCTGAGTTGCGGTAAACGACGACCGGCCATGTTTGATCTCGACAACATGGCACATCTTCCTTTGAATGATGCCGATTTTGCTTTCGGCGAAAGAAACGCACAAGTCCTTCCGCTAAATGAAAGCCCACGGCGCTCGAAATATGGGCCAGATGACTGTTTTCTCCTCATACTCAAAGGACTAAACATCTGGTCAGATATCCACTCCTGGACGGCAGAAGGTGGAAGACGACAACCAGGAATGGCTGAGGCGGAAGAGTGTCCGTGGCTGGAAAGCTCGCAGTGGAGTCGCATGATGCGGGAGCTTCTGCAGTGGAGGAGCTCCCAGAATGTCAGGCTCAAGTATCCAGAGACAAAAGTGTCCTCACACGCCCACTTGAAGCAGGCAGAGAAGTTCGGATATGTCAACTTGATCTACTACGTCTGGTAAGTTGTGTCCCTCACTGCGTGGTCATGCTCTAACATTGACGCAGCAAACTGTTCCTTTACCGCGAGTACATCCCGTTTCATCCCGCTGGAGAATCGAAGCCTAGAGGCCCAATTGAAGTGCCCTTGCTAAAAGCATCTGGCTCGGACGAATTCTGGAAGCAGAATCTAACCGATCTATTCTATTCTGCGACGCAAATATCCAACCTATTTCGAGATCTCCGACGGGCTGGGATGTCCCTGCGTACCCCATTCTCTGGTCTCTGTGCTTTTTCATCGGCACTTATGAATCTCTACGCAGCGTCGTTCCCAGAATACATGGGCTTTACGCGGGATGAGACAGCAGTGGCAGAGACACAGGCCGAGGAAAGCATGCAGGATCTTCGTGAGATTGGTCGTCTATGGAAAATTGCCGAAGACTGGATTCGCGTGGTTGACACGGCCAAGGGGCTATTCCGCCGTGTAATTCCACAAAACCAGGGAGCGGTGAGGATGTCACGATATGACCATCCCGATCTCGAAGAATCCATCCATCTGGCCCATCTCAAAGGAATGCCCGAATCAGCCACTAGCTCCCTCAAAACCAGCACATCGCCAACAAGACATGGAATAGACGGGGAAGGACTAGTTCCTGGTCATGCTGCATCTCCTGGGCTCCACCCTGAGGTACCAAGTTTCAACGAGTTGATGGGTGAGGATGAATGGCGACTCTGGTCATTTTGGGACGACCCTCATATGCTGCCGACGTTCACCGACCCGAGTCTTGAGTACGAAGATGGGAGTAAGGTCATGCCATCTATTTCGTGATCTCAAGAATAAATGAGATTGAATTCATAGAATACAAGCCAGGGTCACCTAAAATGGCAGATGATCTGCGTAAGGCAATGGCGGAACCGTGGAACTCGGGAGAACTTCAAGTAGATCTTGTACAAGTTCATCTCAATTCTCGTGAATCTAAAGAAGACTCTAACTTGGTAAAAGCAGTATCGAATTTACGTTGGAGAATAAATAGGATCAGTATAAAAATGCTGACTGAACGTTTTCCACTAGCCGAGCTTGTTACCCGATAGATCATCGACCTTGATGAACGCTGCAGGATCTTCCGCGCCTTACAAGACTTATCGGGAGAAACCCTTCAAAGCAGCTGCTGTATCAATCGTAATGATAGCTCCAATCGCTAACACAGAGCCGCCTAGACTGATCTGCAGGAGCGCAGGCAGCTTGTCTAAGACGGAGAGCAGTCTCCCAAGGCGTCCGACTCTTGCAAAGCTACCACCTGTGAGCGTTTCTGCGTCAATGGTCCGCTACACGATGAGATACTATGAGTTTAATCCCATCGACCTTGAGCTTTTTCATGCCGCCTGGACCTGGGACTTGGAAATATTTCTTGATGGAAAAGTCTCGTCCTTAGACGCTCGTCTAATCACTTAGTCTATCACTTAGTCTATCACTTGTACAGCCTGCTCGTATTCCATCGCGGCAACAGAGTGGCCAAGACCAATGGCATCCACAGGGGAGGGAGGATAGGTATAGTTTATCCACCACACTGTGAAAAGTGAGTTACGGGTTGTCTTTACTTGCATGCGACACTGAAGCATTGCTCACTAGAGACCATCGAGTTACGTTCCATATTAGCTCCGCGCGACCCTCGAGTCGGCAGAGGAGGGGTTTTGAAGCTTGTCGACATCTAGCTGGACCCAGCGCTTCTGCGCCAGAGCGTAGCCAAGCACGCGGGGCGGAAGCAGCATGAGCTGCTCGTTCGACAGCTCCTCCTTGGGCGACAACCGATCCCAGCTGTACTTGTATATATCTTCGAAGCTCTCTCGACAATCCTTGCAGCTGCATTCGGTCAGGCCGAAGTAACGCTGTAATTTACTGTCTAGGGGTACGAGGGGAGGGACAACCTGCAGGCTGGCTCCAGCCTCTAACAACGGAGTCGTTCGCCAGCCCAGGCCCGAGCTTACGTGCTTTCTCTGAGCGGCATCTTATTTGTCCATACAACTACCGGCAGTTAGGCTTTCCTCAGATTGGAATGCAGACGCAACGCCTTGAGAAGTGGTCAGATATAGTACGTCGTATCCTCCTATCCGATGAGGCCTTCGTATCTCGTGCTCTCCTTACAGGCATCGAACGACCAAGCCATCCAGTCGCATCGACTTCCCGACCTCGATAGATACTACCAGGTGTTTGCGGACAGCCAGTTGGCCATGTTTTTGTCTCAGGCATACCGAGATATTCTCGTCTTCGCTCGAACCGCCACACTCTACTTTCAACGCCATGGCTTCCGTGAGTCCGAGCTGAGTCTGGCAGTCTGGGACAAACCTGACAGCCCCAGACCGACTAGTGAAAGGCATTACACAACCCATGAAGTTCCAGGCCATGGAAGGAGATATGGCTCAGAACTTCAAGGAAATCCGCACTCGCTGCGATGCTCTGCTCGCTAAACGAATCTGTTACCTTTCCTCCCAGAACGAAGGTTTCGCTCCCGAAGGCGTAGTGAAGGCCAGCAGTTCGCTAATGTGAACCACCGCAGAGCTGATTAATCAGATAAGAAGCCTCCAAACCGAGGTCAAGGGTAAGTGTTAGCCACTAGGACACCAGCTTGAGGCTGCGTTCTGACGCGTCTCTCTCTCAGGTCTACATCATCGGAAGGACCAGGAAGCGGCGACCACCCTCCGAGAGAAGATGGGCCGCCCATACTCGGATCCGAAGAACCTGCGCGAAAAGAAGCTACACGAATACTGCAAGCTCCTGGGCGACGTCTTCGCATCCTACGAGGACGACCTGGAGTTGATGACGTTCGACAAGTTGCGGCGGACGCCCGAGTATCACAAGTGGCAGGATACTCCCGCATCCATGCTGGTGCTTCACGGATTCAACCACATAGACTGCGCCGTATCACAGTCCTGGCTCTCTCTATCGGCGCTCCAGCTTGTGCAGCACTTATGCAGCCCTAAGTCGGACCACGTGGTCGCCCACTGTAACTGCGAACCCGGCATGACGGCCTCGGAGGTCCTGAAGAGCATCATCGAGCTCGAGCAGCAGCCGCACGTGCTTCGCCGACAGAGCGGCATCGACGACATTGCCCATGGCCTCGAGCTGACACTAGGCAAGGGGAACCTCGCCGGCGCCGCAACCGAGGGTTTCGACGGCTGCTGCCGCGCCGCGGTGGAGATCGTGCGCAGGTGCCAGGACCCTCTGTACGTGGTAATCAACCGGCCCGAGCTTTGCCAGACACCAGAGATCGAGACCTGGGACTTCATCAAGGCGCTGCTTCGTCTCGTGGAGGATGCACCCGGCCAGTTGAAGATTCTCATCGTGCTGAGAATGGAGCTGTGGAATATGCAGCAGAGAGTTAGTTACCTGGATAAGGAAGTGTTAATCTCGAACAAGTTGGTGATCCTTCACAGAGACCAGAAAGAGCTGGAGCCTTAGGAGAGACAGGCTGGTTGAGGCTGGTTGAAGCACTTATTGCTGACGATTTTGATGAGTGAAGAGGCTTAGGCTATAAAACTAGATTGACACTTTACTATTTTGTCTTAGAGTAAGCTGTATGAAATATATTTATACTTTAGGTAGCTGTTAATTCTTATAGCTATACTTAGTGTGCTATTAATCTCGAGCTATACTAATTATAATATTAATCTCTTATTTTTATCTACCCTTACAATACTCCTCTCTTTCTCTCTCTTTATTCCTCCTTATTTCTCTCTCCCATCTTAATTCCTTAGTCAAACCTCATCTAAGAACCGGATTTCCCGATCGGGTCGCGGAGTTATTGCTCCCAACTCGCTCTCCCTAACTCTTCCCGTAGTAAGACCACGCATTTCCCCAGAAGGCGTTACTGTGTCTGTATGGAGTGGATGGCTTCCTAAGATGACTATAGGGAGTTGAGCTCGTTGCACGGCAGCCGCCCTGGTCTCAACATCGCTGTCGCGAACGAGGTATTTGCCAATAACAGGGATCCTCCGCCGGGCTGCGACTAAGTGCGGCTCATCACTGAGCGTCTCGCTGAGTACGCGGCCGACTCTCCTCGGTGCGAGATATCCTAGCTTTCCGAGCGGGATGCTCAGTCCATGGATGACCTGGTGCTTAATTAGCGGGAACAGTTTGCGTACAATAATCTGGGTCACTTACAACACTGCAGACAGTGAGGAACCAAACAATGACACGAACAAGCTCGCTGAGATCCTTCACATCGCTCCTCACGGTCCCAGATTCGTCGCTTAGGTGATCTTCTATGAACTCCTGGGTTATGAACAGGTAGAAGATGGCTGACACACCAATGGGTCCGAAGAAGCCCACAAAGATAGCTTGTTTAACCTCGAGGATCTGGGGGATCTTCTTATGCATAAGAAACACCCACGGCAGGCGTCTTAGGAGGAGTACCATAAGACCAAGAACGACCAGACGCCAGGTGGAGATGACAGAGTTGCCGCCAAAGTGATCCCACGGAAGAAATGCGCCGTACCAGAGGAAAATGGTAACGTTGAGGAGCATATCAATGGTCGGCTGCAGAGAGTCATCACGAGTCTCAAGTCGAAACCAATCGTCCCATGTAAACGTATTTCCCGCGATGAAGCAAGCAAGCACGTCGTCAGTCCCAATCAGTCCGCAGGTACCTAGAATGAAGAGAGCGAGGGCAATGGCGAAAACGAGGAAACTCTCGCGATCAACGTAGTTGTGCTCTTCAGCCCAGTGGAGAAGCTCCTTGCCCACCCAGCCCACTGCCGCACCGTACAAGACGCTGAGAATGATGGTGTATCCCCATGTGTAGGCAAACCAGAGACCCATAGCGTCACCGGGACCTCCAGAAGTGGCTCCCGCACCGACGTACTTGATGAGGTATAGGGCAAAGAAAAGAAAGGGATAGCCGAGGCCATCGTTGGCGCCCGACTCGGCAATGATAAGGTTCTGGAGGTCCTTAGGGATGTTCTTATCCGCGAACTTGCCCTTGACGATGACAGCCGAGAGCACAGGGTCCGTTGGCGTCACACACGCGCCTATGGCAAGGGCGTGTAGGAAGCTCGACGTGCCGGAGAGGCCCCAGACGAGCAGGCTGGTGGCCATCCACATACAGGCCATCCCAGGGCCAAGCAGCAAAGAAAGAGGCTTCCATTCCTTCTGCAAGTACTTGTGAGGAAGCTGGACGCCAGCCAGGACAAGCTGGACGCCCAGAACCAGGCGGGAGAAGTTGAGGGTTGTGGCATTGAGGTTGCTCTCACAGTTTGCTTCCGAGACGCCGTCGAGAGTGCATTGCGCATAGGCGTCTGGCCTTATGAAATTGGCGCCATGGGGGCCGAATGCCACACCGACCAGGAGTGCGATGACTATTGTTTTCAAGGTCAGTCGCCAAGCTTCCGCCAAGATGCATTCAGCCAATGCACGCTCACTGCCAAGACACGTCTCAACGCCAAGACAGCACCCGATTGGAGCGAAGAGTACAGGCTGTATTCAGAACTCACGAGCTTCAGAGAGATAGTAGTTCTCCTTGAGGAGGAAGGAAACCAGGCCGAAGAGCGAGATGAACCCTCCCAGCAGAGCCAAGATGATGTTGAAATTGGAGAGCTGAAGCGGGACTGCCCAAATATCGCGCGACATGCCCGGTATAGAAAACCGTGGAGTTGGAACAACTGGCTGAAGAGAGTATCCGTACTCGGGGCAGGGTTGTCTCAACGGCGTACACGGATTGAACCTGGCAGGGCTGGCTTGGGAACTCCAGTTTGAGGATGAATGGGCAGCAATGGTGAGCAGCTAATGACGAGAAGTCGCAGAGAAAATCTACCAATGGGGCAGGTCCATATTTCCTTGTGATGTCATTTGTAGTGGAGTTGCCCCCTGTCACTAAGCCTATAATTACTGTAAAGCATCATCTCGATACACGTGATTAAGACTGGACTGTGTGCATCCTAGGTTAAAGCCCTGTGTAAACCCTACTCGGGGGGTTGACTAAGCAGGCTTAAGGCGCCCCCCTCTCCCGTTAGAGAGGGGGCAACATAACCTATAACTGCGTTACTACTATAACTGCCTTTTAAGACTTTATAATTGAGTGCGTTATAATATACTAAAGTAATAAATAAATAGAAAATAGTATCTAATAGAGGAAGCTTTAAATTACTAATTATAAGGTCTTATTATATTTTTATTTAAAGGGTAAAATATTATAGCTAATAGAAAATACACTTTAGTTCTATTATTATAGCTTTAGGATAGTAATATTCTACCTATCTATCCTAATAGTAAGCTTAACCTCTTTATTATCTAAATATATATTATATACCTAATTATAGCTAAATCTTTTATACCCTTTTATCTATATTTACTCTTAACTCTTTATTTTATTTCTTTACTTATTTAAGATATATTATATATTTAAAAGAGTATATATTATAATCCTAACCTATATAGTAATAATAATCTTAATATTATTACTATTATAATTGATATTATTAGGTAATAATAGTAATTCTAATAAGTTAGCTATTAAAATAAAGTCTTTTATTATTATATTAGAGTTTTTAGCTTTATTAGCCTTATTATTATCTATATTATAAGAGATAGCTATTAAAGCTATAGTAATTATACATTAAGATACTTTTTACTCTATAACCTTTAGGATATTATTATAGATCCCTATAGAGAATATCTATAAATAGAAGTAATATTAAGTATTAATTACTATAATCTATTAGTCCTTTATAATCTTTCTTACCTTAATCTCTTTTAGTATTATTTAGCTATAGTGCTATTCTTCCTTAGTAGCTACTTAGGCTACTATAGCTACTTCCTTTACCCTTATTATAGCTCTCCTATAAAGATAAGGTTTTCTAGCTCTAGCTATAGCTTTAATAGCTATAGCTTCCTTCTTAAGCTCTTAGAATTAAGCCTCTCCCTTATATGCTTACTTCTTAGCTTCCTTTTCCTAGTCTTTATAGGCTTAGTAATAAACCTTCTACTAGAGCTACTAGAAGGTATAAACTCTATTATTAACTTTAATCTAGCGGTAGGTTATTATATAGCGGCTTTAATAATAAATATAATCTTACTAAAGATTAAGGATATCTTTATAGGCTATCTATATTATAATTATAAGATTAAGGTAGCTTACTATATACTTAACTTTCTCTCTTATTAGACTGCTTAAAATATTAAGCTTTTTTTATATAGTTATATAATCTCTCTTTACTTTCCTTAGGGTAATATAGCCTTACTATATAAGCTTTAGAAAAAGTAGCTCTTTAAGATCCTTAGTAGCCTAATAAAGTAGCTTTAAGATAAGTTCTAGATTAATTAGTATTAATTTAATCTTTTTAAACCTAATATAGATATAGTATACCTTAAAAGCATTAGTATAAAGAGTATTCTATTAATTAAGGAAGTTATAATATAAGATTTATATCCCTCTAGCTATAATAAAGTTATTAAGAGCTTAGCGTTATATATCCTTAAGATAATAATAGATACTAATATTAAGAGGCTAAAGGAAGTAGTTAGTATAAGAAGGAAGGTAGAAAGAGATAATATTAAATATATTATAATATTATAGGATTTCTAGGTCTTTATAAGTAGAAAAGCTATTTATTATAAGTATTCTATATACTAGCTTTATCTTATATATTATAAAAGATATTATATAAGCTACCTTTTAATCCTACTTTTCTTAGGTTAAATTAGTAGAGTAATTAAACTAAGTCTTAATAGTAAAGCCCTTAAAGTTATTATTATTATTAAAAGAGTAATAATTAAAGTGCTATATCTACTAAAGAGCCTAATAGCTATTATTAAAGCTAGTCTCTATCTATATTAAGACTATATCTAAGAAAATATTAGCTTTTATATATTCCTTAAGAAGAACCTTCTCTATAAGGATAAAGAAGAAAGGAATAGTTTAGCCCTTAGTACTAATAGTATTAATTAAGGTTAATAACTCTTTATTCTTAGGCTAAAAAGTAATAGGCTAAGTATTCTTCTTTATTTAAGTTAAAAAGATCCTTATACTACTCTTAATCTAGCCTAGCTATAAAAGCGTTTTATTAAAATTCTATAGGTTAGCTAGTATAATATTAAGCGCCTTAAGAATAGCTTAATATTCCTTAAACTAAGCTTTTAATCCCTTAAGGTTAAGCTCTACTCTAGCTTAAGAGATTTCCTTTATCTTAAGTGCTTTATACTATAGCTTAGGATATCTTTTCTTAAAGCGCTAAGTCTAAGTTATTAAGATTAAGATTATAAGACCTTAAATTTAGTATTTCTATATAAAGTTAATATAATTATAGATATAGGCCTTTATAATTATAAAGGTACTCTTTTTAATACTCTAAATATATATAATAAGGGTATTTTCCTTAGTAGTAATTAGGGTAAATAGTATACCTCCTTTAGAAGCTATTAGAAGAGGCTTTCTAGCATTTAAAAAGGAGATATACTTCTTTATAAGAGCCTTATTAGTATAGTATATAGTAATAACCTTCCTAATTATAAGTTTATATAGGCTTATTAGATTCCCCTATATTATATATATTATATAATCCCCTAAAAGATAGGTATAAGTAGTAATAGTAGTAGCCTAACTAGATTTAGCTGAAAATAAAGGTATAGTAATTTTAGATATAGGAGATTAGGTATACTTAATTTAGGATTAATTGAGGTAAAATTAGAGAAGTTATTAATGATTGAAGTTTTAGAAGGCAGTTATAGCAGTGACGCAGTTATAGGTTGCGTTGCCCCCTCTCTAACGGGAGAGGGGGGCGCCTTGAGCCTGCTTAGTCAACCCCCCGAGTACAGTCAGGTACGCATGAAATTCCGACCAACACGCTCAGTAAGGAAGGCAGGCAGAGGGGGACTTATGGGCCAGGAGGCTGAAGGTATTCCGACGGCGTGCAACCATACTGGAGTGGACCTTTCGGAACCGACTTACGAGCCACCGTTAGGCTGACTTGTCATCTTGAATGGTCCCTAAAGCTCTTGGGTCCCTACCCGGATGTATAAGTTATACTTCTAGAGCCCGCCCCGCATTGAAAAGTCAACCTACCGACGATCGGTCTGGGCCCTATCTATCATCCGCGCATTGCACTTATCCCGATTAAGATCACCCCCTCCCGAGTCGGTGACAAACTACATCGACGATGTCGATGAACGGTGCCGCATTTTTTGCGCCTACCAAGACCTCTTGGAAACCCGCCTGCCCCTGAATGCGACTGCCCTAGCGATTGTTATGGTGGCTCCCATCACTCACCTCAAAGCCATCGAGACCGATCTCCGGGAGCACAGGCAGTTGGTACTGGATGGGAAGGTGCTTTCTATGGCATGTGAGCTCTACAGACAATCCGTATTTGAGGCTCTGTGCGATGCCGGTCCGTACACGATGAAATACTGCAAGTTCATCCACTCCCTCTCCTATGCCCCATTAATAACTGACTTTGTCGAGAGGTTCATCCACTGACGGCTTGGACTAGACTTTAGAAATGCCCTCCCTCCCTCACTTTCCTCTGGATTGGCTGACACAACTGTAGGGATTCGAACGTGACGGATACACCTGTGTTTTTTCCGGTTATCTTGATCCAGAAGGGGCTCATATTTTCCCGTATGCCGCTTTTCAGAAAAGCGACACGTACTCGACGCCTGTGTACAGCATGTTGTCCCTCTTTTGGGGCTAGGACAAAGCCAATGAGTGGTCGACACTTATCAGGACTCTCGCAGAAACGCCCCAAAACCGCATTTCAATGAACCACCAGCTTCACTTCATTTGGGACAAGAAGGCTGCATTCGCATTAACGCCTCTATGGAAAACCGATCATGAAATTGCTTTGCAGTGGCATTGGCTCAAGTCTTTCGGTTTAAAGCCGCTGGATAAGATCACTAATGAAACCATGACCAATGTTGACCTTAGAAACCCTGCGTGGGGCGGACAACTCACACATCTGAAGAGTGAACTACCAATCCAAACAGGGATGGTTTTCACTATTAACTCAGGCAAACCCGAGCATATCCCTAGCTTTGAGCTACTGGAACTACAATGGAACCTCCTGCGTATTGCTGCGATGTGTGGTAGCGCAGAAGCAAGCGAAGAAGATTACAAGAGCGACTATAGCTATAATAATAACATTAGGTTTATTAATACAGAAAAGGGTTAATCACTTAATGATTAGGTAGAAGGTTAGAAGAAGGATGGTTCCTTTATTTGATTGGCCGGTCTATAGTGCTTAAGGTACTATAGCCTATACCTATACGCGATAGGCATATAATATTTATTATATAATTATATGATAATTATAGCCGCTAGCTCTAAGACTGGCTATATATATTATATTCTAACCTTAAAAGGGACTTATTACTATCCTTAGTAATAGCTAGTTATATATTAATTCCTAGCCTAATTAGGCTATTATTAATCCTTTATATTCTTTATATTTTATTAATTCTATATATCTCTTTTAATCTTTCTATTATATAAGTAGGCTTAAGGCTCTATTAGGTTTTCCTTTAGGAGGAATAATAGAGTAATAACCTATTAGCTTTATTAGTAGCCTAATAACTATTAGGCTTAGGTTACTTCTTTAAGGGCTTTTTCTTACTTATAGAGTAATATAGTAGTAGTTTAGCCTTATAGTAATTATTAAGGTAAGTAGCTTTATAGTTAGTAATAAGCTCTTTATTAATATCTTTAATCTTAACCTAACTATTATATTTAAGGCTTTATCCCTTTTAGTATATTTAGAATCCTTTAAATTCCTTAGTATTATATCCTTAGTAATAAACTTACTATTTAATAATTTAATTTATAATATACTTCTATAAGTCTTCCTTAACTAGCTCTAGCTTCTCTATTTAGAAGTTATTATTATATACTAATTATAATTATTAGTAGGATATTACTAAGTAGATTTATTAGGTTAAGGGTAGCTTTAGCTTAGCTATTAAGTTATTAATTATATACTTAATCTTAAAGGGGTTAGTATATTACTAAGACTACTTTTTTAAGGGATTTCTAAGTAAGTTATATCTATTATATAGTTATAGGTAAATATAGTCTTTAGCCTTAAGCTAAATTAGTTAGTATTTCTTATTATACTATCTCTTCGCTTTAATTATAGTAAAGTCTAAAGCTAGATAAGCTTCCTTATATATAGCTTCTCTTAAGAAGAGTAAGTCTACTATATTATTATTAATAGGTTATAAGGACTCTAAAGGCCCTTAAAGGTAGGTTCTATAGAGGAATTTATAGGCTAAAGACTTTATACTAGTATTATAAGCTCTATTAAGATTCTATTATAATATAGATAGTATATATACCTAGCTTATATTTAAGTATTCTATATAGTAAAAGTATAAAGTAATCTTAATAGTTTAATTCTTTCTCTTAGAGAGACTATTAGCCTATAGGTAATAAGTAATAATTATTATAAGCTTTATACTAAATAAGCTCTAAAGTATTTTCTAGAAGGGAGAGATAAACTTTAAGTTATAATCTAATATAATAACTTTTAGTATTCCTTAGTCTAATAGTATAAATTACCTTACTAATATAATAGCCTAATTAGCTATTAAGTAAATAGTATATCTAAGGATTAAAAGCCTTTATTTACTTATAGTATAAGTAACTATTAAAAGAGTATTAAAAATAGAGAAACCTTTAAGAGCCTATAGTATATTTATAAAGAATATTAATAGTAAGCTTATAATAAAGTTTATAGCTATAGTATATATTAGTATTATTAGAAGGTATATAGCCTAATAGCTTTTAATCCTTTATTAGTAGCTTATTTATCTTAAGTAATAAGTTTAATAGGTATAAATATACTTTTTAATTTCCTTCTAAAGGCTATAAATATAAAGTCCTAATAGCTTATATACTATTCTTTTTATTCTAAAGTAATTATAATTATTATATACTATAGTATGGATATTATCTTTAAGGGTATATAGTATATAGAGCTTTATATAGTTATTTACCTTATAATAATATAGTAAGCTACTCTAAATAGTAAATAGTATCCTTAGCTTTAAAGTATTTATTATATCCTTACTATTAAGTTAAGAGCTTACTATAAATTCCTTCCTTAGGATATTCTTAATAACCTTAGAGAACTTCCTATTTATAATATATCCCTTTTATAATTAGCTCTTTATTTTATTTACTATTAAGGCTTTAAAGGCTATAAGTATATTATTAAGAGTAGTATAATTAGCTTAAAGCTACTAAGAGTTTAAGTTTAATTCTAAGGTAGCTAGATAGCTTAAGGCATTAGGGATAAAGTTCTATTTATTAGGTAAATAGAAAATATATAATTCATACTTAAAAAGGTATATTAAAGCTATAACTAATTATTAATTCGCTTAGTTAGTACTTATAGTCTTAAGAGTAGTCTTCTTAATAATTTACCTAATAGTAAAGTAGTCTATTAGTATAACTATAGGGAGTTTAAAGGATTATAAGGATATTTATAGTCTCTTTATAACTTAGACTAAGTATATAACCTTTAGTTTTATTAGTTTATATATTTATTCTACTTAGGTTAGTATTTAACTAAGGAAATATTAACCTTTTATAAATATTTAATAGTTACCCTTACTATACCTTAGCTATATACCTAAAATTAATTCTAACTTAAGTATCTTTCTTTATAACCCTTCTTTACTCTCTTTTCGCTTCTATATTATTACTATATTATATACAATAGGTAGGTTAAGCGAAATAGAGGATATTAAGGTTATAAACTATTTCCCTCCTCCCCTTAAGGAAAATTTTTTACTATAAAACCTATACTAATTATAAGCTAAGCCTAATATAAAAATAACCTATAATTAATTTAAAGACCTTATTATTAAGACTAAAAATAAACTTAAAGTAATTATCCTAATAGCTACTTTCTCCTTAGTTTAAGAAATAATAGCTATCCTAGCTAATACTACTATAAGCTATACCTAATATATAAGTAGAGAGATCCTAATCTTACCTACCCTTATAGAAATAATTATACTTACTATTAAAAAAGTAATCTTAACTACCCTCTAGAAACTTACTAAGGACCTAACTTAGGCCTAGGTTACTTATAATAAGGGGATACTTTAGTCCCTTATAGCGCTACTATTTAAGATAGTCCCTCCTTACCTTACTAGAGAGATTATTATTAGGTTATTAAGTATAGCTCTTAATATTATATCCTATATACTATTAGATATTATAATATCTATTAATTATACTCTCTTAAGGGATTATCTCTCTCTTATAGTAGCCTTATATTACCTCCTTAGTAAGGATATTATAATTATCTTTTATAAACTAATTATAAATCTCCTAAAGGATAATATATAAATCCTTACTATCTTTAGTATAAGTATATATTAGGTCTTAAGGTAATTTATAGTAATTACTAAAGGAGTCTTAACTAGCTATATAGAAAGCTTACTTAAGAACCTTATAGTAGATATTTAATATATAAATAGTATTAAGATATATATTATAAAACTATTATAAAGCTATTATATAGTTAGACCTTATTAGTTATTAGTTATATTATTAATTAAACTAATAGATATAAATAAACTCTATAACTAAAGTATAATTATAACTATAGAGGTTTATTAGACTAAGCCCTATTTAGGGGAGATTTAACCTAGGTAGTACTTTAAGTACTTCTATTTTAGATATATTATATAATACTATTAGGAATAAACTAAGTATAATTACTATAGAGGGTCTTATTATATAAGAGATATAGTATACTCTACCTCTACTAGTAAGATCCCTATAGTATATTATAACTATAAGGGGCTATACTTAATATAATCCTATATATACTATATAGTATAGAAGGAATAAGAATAAATAAGAAATACCTATATAGAGAGACCTATATAATTTAATATTCTAAATGAGTAGTATAGATATATAGTATACTTACTATAGAATATAGTAGTATTATTAATACTAATACTATCTATAGTATTAAACTACCTTACCTAAAGGGGGCTTAAGTAGCCCCTAAAGCAGCCTTAGGCTAGACTAGACCTAGGTTTAGGTCCTACCCTTATAGTATTTAGGCTAATTAACTTAATAAGAGAGTAAATACTATTAAAAGTTAGAGAAGGTATACTAATGCTAGTTAATAAGGAGGATAATACCTAAGAGGATAAGGAATAATATAAGTAATTTAAGCTTACCCTAGGATTAAATAAGTTCTAGTATATAATTTAGGCTAAGCTCTATAAGGATTTATTATTATAGGTATATAATTAGCTTTTCTTATAAAGTAGATCTATTTATATTATATACTATTATAAATATATATTAAGCTTAATTTACTTCCCTTTTAGGTAAGAGTAATAAGGGGTTTTTTATTCTATAGCTTACTATTAGGGTTTTTCCCTTTTATTATAGATTAGTCTAAGTTACTTAGAAGAGGGACTAAAAAGCTATTAGCTAAATTAGGTATAAATAAATTAAATTAAATTAAATAATTAAGGAAATATATAGATTTAATTACTATAGCTAAGATTTAAGCCTTTAAATTCTAAGTATAATTATTATATAAGTAATATAATATTACTTTAAAGCTATATTTAAGGCTAATATTAACTTATAAGAAAAGATACTTCTTAGGGTTTAAATAGATTAGTATATAGCTAGATAAGATTTCTTACTATAGGGTAGTAAAGGTAGTAAGCTCCTCCCTTATTAGCTTATAGTAAGTTATATAAGTATAGGCTTTATACTAATTAGGGTTTCTATTAATTACCTTACCTTTCTTTTATCCTTCTATAAGAAGGGAAACCTTTCTCTTCTATAAAGGCTTAATAAGCTAGGTATAATAAGGGATAAAGTGCCTAATATACCTTATAGTATTACCCCTATAGTAGAGTGGTTACTATTAAGGTTAGCCTTTATAAAGGTAGTTAGTTTAATTCTAGCTAGAGCCTTAATCTCTAATTAAGCTATAACTAAAGAATTAGTCCCTCCTTAGAAAAGCTAGCTAATAGAGATTAAACCTATATACTTAGTATACCTATTAAGTATAGACTACTAGATAAGACTATAAGGCCTTAGTAGCTATAGGTAGACCTAGCTAATCTACCTTATTAATTAGTCTAATCTATACTAATTTATAGTGTAAGAAATAGTAGATATAAAGTATATAATATATCTAATTAGCTTAGACTATAGCTATAGTAGTATATAGCCTAATAAGATAAGAGTAGGTTAGAAGGAGGGTTATAATTAGAAGGAATAGGAAGCCTAAGGTTGCAATCTTAGTTTTTAGAAATACTATTAGAGCACTAGAGAAAAGGAGGAGGTTTTTATCCTAGCTAGCTAGCTTACTTACTTATATAGTTTTCCTAGCTTCTATAGAAAGAAGGGGGTCTAAATAACCTATATTATTAGTTAAAATAGTATAATAAGATAAATAAACAAATAAACCTTATAGTACTAATATATTATTTTAGGCTAGCTAGCTATTATAGGAACTTAAGCTTTATAAATATAGCTATTTATTCTATAGTACTAATTAGTCCTAAGGTATTAATATAAAAGCCTAATAGTTATATGCTTAAGTATTTAATCTAGCTCTTTATTAGGGAAATTAAAAGGTTCCAATCTTTAAATAGCCTAAATAAAACATATAAATATTAAAAGTATTCCTTAGCTATCTTTAAGAAGATTATAATATTATTAATAAAGGCTTAGTAGAAGGTTTAGTAGGGTTAAAGGAGGTAATCTATATAGTATTATATATATATAGGTAAGTTTTAATATCCTATTAGTATTACTATTAATCGTTTTAAGCCTTAATAGCTTATTATTATAAATTAGTCTTAATATTTAAAAGTTACTCTAAATTAAAAGAAGAATAAAGATATATTAATAGCTATAATAAAGTGGGTACCTTAAAGTAACTATATTATATCTTCCTATCGTAAGAGAAAGTAATTATTTAGTATTATAATCTTATTTAAGGCCCTTAGGTTAATAATAATTTATCCCTTAGGTTACTTATTTACTATATATTATACTATAAAGATAAGTACTAAGAATAGTATTAATCCCTTAACCTATTTAAGTTAGCCTTAGTAGTAAAGCTTATTAAATACCTTATTAATAAATTTCTAATCTATTAGGCTATTAAGGTATAATTATTATAATATATAGTACTTATACTAGTTATTAATTAAAGGGACTTATAGTTTCTCTCCCCTAAGTACTTTTATAAGTCTAGTATCTACTTATAACTTAGTATAATACTTTATAAGTTTCTAGATTATAATAGTGAAAGTAGAGTCCTTAATATAAATATAAACTCTCTTATTAGTAATTACTTTAGGTAGGTTTAATATATATTATATATATACTTAATATAGTATCTTAGAAACCTTAGGGTTAATATTAAAGTCTATATTTATTCTAACTAGCTTAGCCTCTAGCTTTAATTCTCCTTCCTAGATAAGGAAGGTAGTAATTACTAATATTATTTCTTAATACTACTTCTAAAGTGTATTTATAGTAGTATTATCTTAAAAGATAGTATTACTTAGTATCTTTAGTAGTAATAATATAAAGGAAGTCTAATTAATCTTATAGGTACTTCTAGTAATAGCTTATAAGTCTTTTATAACTATAAACTCTATAAAGACTAATAGAGCTTTAATATATATCTTAACTAATATTTCTAATATCCCTAAAGATAATAGGAATAT
This sequence comes from Neonectria coccinea, assembly GCA_019137265.1. Lineage (NCBI taxonomy): Eukaryota > Fungi > Ascomycota > Sordariomycetes > Hypocreales > Nectriaceae > Neonectria > Neonectria coccinea. The sequence goes on along the minus strand of WPDF01000057.1, from coordinate 9,663 downwards.
AAGAGTAGCTACTAAGGTTAAAACTATTAGTATAATAATCTAAAAAGCTAAAAAGTAGCTTTTATTATATTCTAGGATATTACTAAATTTTTATTTCTAGTATAGCTTAATATCCTTAGAGGTATTATTTACTATAATTATACCTAAAGGGTAAAGAACTTTCTAATAAGAAGAGACCTTTTCACTTATATTAATATAGATTTACCTCTAAGATTAGAAAGAAGACTAATATTATACTTAGGACTATTAATTCCACCTAAATATCATAATAAATCTAAGCTAAGCTTAATATATAAGTATAATAGTAAAAAGAGGCTATTCTAACCTCTTATTATTACTCTATATAATAGAAAACACTAACGAAATAGGCTAATACACTAAGATATAATTATACTAATATTAGGATAAACCTAATATAATAATACTATTAAATAATACTAACTAACTTATTATATATCTCTTAATAGGAGAAGTAAAAAGTATAATCATCTAATTAACTACTCTCTACTATTCTACCCTAAGGAATAGTAAAACCCTAAATAAACTAACCTATAAACCTAATATACCCTAAATTAAGACTATTATAATACTATACCAAATTAAAGAGAAGATTAATATACTATCTAAGGGATATATCTATACTATAATAGTATCCCTAATAAGCTATATTTATATACTAATAATAAACTAACTCTAAAAAGTTATAATTAGACTAAAGAAGGATAATAACTCTTTAGACTATAGTATATAAATAAATACTAAAGTAATAATAACTATTAATATTACTATTTAAACTAAAGATATAAAGGTAATATATTAACTCCTAAGTAGAAACTAAAGGATCTTCTTTAATAATAAAGCTACTACTAAATACTATAAAAGCAATCTAAACTAAGTAAAGAAGGCTTTCCTAAAAGGTATAATCTTATATTAATAGTAGTAAGTAATAGCTATAAGAGTATAAATAGACTCTATTAGGAACCTTAAACTAAAGTAACTCCTATATAACCTCTATAAGGAAAACCTAAGGATCCTCTTTATAAAAGCCTTACTATTATATAGGGCTAAAGGCTAAAAGGTAATCTTACTCTACTTAAGTATTAAGAATAAGCTAATAATAGACTAATTATATAAGAAAGGCCTAATCTAAAAGAAAGGCTAATATAGTATTACTCCCTTCTATAAACTAGCTAACCTTAAATAATATTACTAATACTATAGCTTTAGCTACCTAGCTAAATACTACTCTTCTAAATACCCTACCTATAGTTAGTATAGCTCTTACTCCTATATAGAAGATAATTATACCCTAAAGTGAGATTAGACTAATACTTACTATATTAACTATAAAGGTAATTACCCTACCTTATAATAAAGCTACTCTATTCGAAGTGCTAAGCTTTTATCTATAAGACTTATATATTAGAACTACCCTTACTAATTTAAAGAATTAAACTAAAGATAAAGTTAAGCTAATACTATTAAAATCCTTACTAATAATAAATAGATAAAAATTAGATAGAAGAAAGCACTATATAGAATAATAAACCTAAATAAGACTACCTTAAGACTAAACTTAAGCTAACCTAAAGGAAGTATAAATACTATTAGGTAAAACTAATACCTTAATAATTTCTTTACTTTTTAGGAATCTTAGTTTACCTTTAAGGAATTTATAGCTAATATAGTAATAACCCTTATTAAACCTTTTAATACTAATACTATTAAGTTAATACTATAACTACTTTATATTAAGGAAGAGAAGATAAATACTTCTTAGGATTAATATTTATAATATTAATCTAGTAGAATATTAAGAAAACTAAGGCTACCCTTTAGGTACTACTAAAAGGTAAGACTTAAGCTAATATCCTAATAATATAAAAGCCTTACTTATTACCTACTAAAGCTCTAGCCTTAAAACTTAGTAGCTATATAATAATTTAGTCCCTTAATAGCCCCTAAAGAGTAGTAATCTATATATAATAAAGCCTTAAGATTATTAATTATAAAGTATACTTAAACTAATACTAAGCTAATATAAACTTAAGGGATAAGGAAATTATATTAATCCTTTTAGTATACTCTTTATCCCCTATAGATAAACTTATAATATAATAGGACTCCCCCTCTTAAACCTTAAAATAATTACTCCTTAATATCTAACTATACTTATATATAACTTTAATCTATATTACTTAATATAAGGGTCTAAATAACCTTTATATATAAGTATTACCTACCTTATAAACTTAATAATAACTTAAAACCTTTTACTTTTTATACCCTTTAGTATAATAATATAGTAAAGTAATAATAATACTAAATTAACTATTAACCTTACTTAAGCGATACTAAATACTTATATTTAATACGCTAATATTCCCTTATATAAGGGCTCTAATTACCTACTATTTAAATATAACTTACTTAAAACTAAAGATTAACTTAATACTATTATAAATAGCCTAGCTAGGTAGGATTATTATAGCTTAATTACTCCTTAGGGTTATAAGCAGCTAGAGTGGGATTAGTCGGATTAGCTACCTACTTAATCCGTTAGAAATAGGACCTTAGACTCTAAGCGGGATTAGTCGGATTAGCTACCCGCTCAATCCGTTGGAATTAGGACCTTGGATTCTAAACGTTGCTACGATTGGCTGCATGTGATTTAGAGTGGTATTTAAGGTTAGGCTTTCGCCTTTAGCTAGTAATCTTTACCTTATTTTCAATCTTTTTCCCGCCTTTTTAGTTGAATAAGGTTATCCTATTATAATCCGTAATAAATACTATCTTAATACTAAATTAGAAACTTATAAATAGTAAAGCTATTAGGATAAATACTATAAATACTTTAAACCTAAAATAACTTAATATACTAATATAACTTAATAAATATAGTAAGGAATTTATTTAATACTTAGTAGAGACTATTAAGAAGAATACTCTTATAATAAAAGGGAGTACCCTAAGGAATACCTAATAGAATAAAACTACTTATAATATAATCACTTAAGAATAAAAGGCCTATAAGAACTAAATATAAAATTAGTTTACCCTTAATATATATATACTCTAAGAGGTAGCTAGAAAGAAAAAGAAGGCTATTTACTATACTTTAAACTTAGTATAATAGAAAGCTCTTTATAACTTTAGAAGTAAAAGTAGAATAGTCTAAAGGCTAGTAAAGTAAGCTTAAGCTAAGAGCTAAAAGACTATAAACCTTATAATTATACCTTTACTATAAATTAAAAGAGATATATATACTATAAACCTTAAAGAAAAAATTAAGATTCTATCTAAAAAGTTCTTCTTAGAACCCTTTCTACTAAAAGAAGAGAATAACTTATTACTATCTTAATCCCTATTTAAGTCTACCCTATATATTAACTAGAGATATATATAAGAAATCATTAAGAATATAAAGAACTAAAAGGCTATAAGTCCTAATAGTATTCTAAATAGTATTCTTAACCTTAGTAGGAGGGAAATAGCTAAAAGGATTACCCTTATTACTAAGGTAAGCTTCTAACTAGAATACTTCCTAAGATTATTCTATATATTATATATAATAATAATCCTAAAAGTAGGAAAGCCCCTTAATAAGGTAGGATTATAATAACTTATAGCCCTCCTCTCTATAGTAAGGAAAGTTATTAAAAAGATAATTATAAAAGAGATCTAAAGGAATACTAAAGATTATAGCCTTCTACTAAATGCTTAATATAGTAATAAATAGTACTACTTAATCGATTTAGTAATCTATATAATAATTAATTAAATCTAAATAGCCTAAGGTTTATAAGGGGTTTACTTAATACTAAGCTTAAATATTATTAGTACTTTTAACTTTATCCTATATAAGAAGCTTATTAATAGCCTTAACTATTAAGGCTTCTTAATATAAATTCTAAACTAGCTTATATCCTTCCTAAAAGATAGGGAAACTACTCTAATAATTAATAGTGAATAGTTAAACTTAATCTACCCTTAAGCTAGAGTTTTATAAAGGTTACCTCTATCCTTAATCCTTTTTATACTCTATACCTTAAGCCTTTATAAAGTACTAAAGAAAGTTAAAGATATAAATATAATTACCTTTATAGATAATACTAATATCTTAGCTTTTAGTAAGAATATAATAGTAATATATACTTAGCTTTATACTACTTATAATACTTACCTAAAGTAGTCCTATACTTATAGACTTATATTTAACCCTAGGAAATACTAACTTCTTAGTTTTAATAAAGATCGCTAGAAGGTTAAAGGCTAACTTAATATTAAAATAGTAAAGATTAAACCTTAAACTAAAGTATAGATCCTAAGGGTAATCTTTAATTAAAAGCTTATATAAAAGGAATATAAAGTAATAATAAAAAAGAAGATATAATTCTAATAATTCTTGCTTAATAAGCTTGTATTATTAATAGCTAGCTCTTAACTTACTTACTACTATATTATCTATATAATAATTATATAAGTAGCTATTAGTTATAGCTTTATTATTTAGTATAAACTTATAGATTAAGATAATAAACTAAAGAGTATAGCTTAAAACCTAGCCTCCCTTAAATAGGCTTACTTATAAAGAATTACTAAGGCTTATAAATTAATACTAATCTAATAGCTATATAGAGAATCTTATATAGTACTATTAAACCTTTAGCTTAATATAAAGAGTAGTAGATTTTTTAGAGGCCTATAAGGAGGCCTAAGCGAAAAGCTATTAAAGTTAGTAGTATAAGTAAGATACTACCTTTATATAAGACTAAATAGAAAATAGCTAAACTATAAACCCCTCCCCCTAATAAAAGCTAAATACTTTAGAGTAAAGCTTACTAAATATAAAAGGGATTAAGAATTAACTTTAAGCGTAAAGTAGTATAAAAGATAAAAAACTAAAGCTTAAACTACTAATAGAGTAAGAAAGTAATAATACTTACTTACTAAATAAATACCTAATAAGAAGACCTTCTTACTCTATATATTATTCTCTAAGGCTAAATCCTCTATATTAGTCTAAATAAGATTAAGCTATATTAGCTTATATATATATCTCCTTTAATAATATATCCCTAGGTTAACTATAGCTAGATACTAATATAGTAAAGGAAATAAAACCCTATACTACCTAATTATATTCTACTAAGATATCCTATAGGAAAGATAATAACTATATAGAAATACTAATATTATTTTAAACTTTAAATAGATTACTAGCGATAAGAACTTAACCTAAACTCTAGTATATTAGCTACTTTAACTTAATAAGCTTAAATAATTTAACCTTATTATATACCTTTAGTAAGAGTAGAAAGAGGTAAAGAAGGTTATATATATACTAGATTAATATTAGTCTAAGGATAATCCTCCTTTAAACTAAAACTAATATATATATATATAGAATAGTAACTATATAAATATAACCCCTCTCCTATTAAGGTAGCCCTATTATAATAATAAGAGAAGGTAGATATATACCTAATTACCCTTCTCCCTCCTAATTACTATATAAATTACTATTTTTATCTAATTACTAAAGGGGAGGGATAATACTAGTTAAAGATCATAAGGATAATTACTTTATTTCTATACTAGCTTAATACTAAACTTCCTATATACTAACTTAAGAAATACTATTAAATACTTAATAAACTTAACCTAAGCCTAGATAGATACTAACCTTAAGCCTAATTAGCTATTCTACTCTTAGCCTTCTTATTAGTACCTATAGGTCTAGCTAAACCCTTAATCTCTAGGGTAATACTAGCCTTCCCCTCCCTATTTAGAATTAAACTTTTACTATATAAGGACTTAAAGTATTATTATTATATATTAGCTTAGAGTAATACTAATATAATACTAAGGAGACTTATAATAAAGTAATATTTATAGTAAAACTAAAGAAGGATATTAGTTATCTTAATTATAGTATAGTAAAGATTATTAATAGAATTATAAAGAAGTAAGACTTTATTAATAATATACTAAGCTAAAACTACCTTAAGGCTAGTTAGATCCTAAGGGGGAGCTACCTTAAGGGGGGTTAGATCGCTCTAAAGGGGAGCACTAAAATTACTACTTATAAAGGGAAGACTATTAGTACTACTAATAGTAATACCCTTAATTAAACCTAAACTAATATTATAATAAGCTTAAGACTTAAACTTAGCTTTAAACCTAATAGCTATTTATATATAATAAATAAAGGTTATAAATAGCTTAACTTATATATTAAACTCTTATAATATCTATTAATAGACCCTAAACTAATATTAATATAAATATACCTTATAGTTAGCTAGATCCTTATAGTTTAAGCTACTAGTTTTTATAATAATAGTATATTAAGTAAGTATAACCTTAATATAAAGCTATTATTAGTTTAGATTAGTAATCTAAACGAATTAATATTAATACTAAATTAATATTACTTTCTTATTACTTATGTAAATATATTTACCCTTTAAGTAATAATACTAAAAACACTTTAAGGATAATAACCCTTTATAAAAGTTAGTATAAAATTAGACTAATACTAATAAGAAGACTTATTAAGGATAAGGCTATAAATATACTATAGCTCTTCTCTCTTAAAACGCTTAAAGTACTAATAATAAGGAATTAAGCTAATAAACTATTAGTATAATACTAACCTAACTATAGAATAAAACTTATACTTCCTTATAAAGCTATATATAATATACTAGAGCACTCTTTATATAGAGAGTTAACCCTAAGCCTATACTTAAGCTTAAAGCGCCTTTACTTAGGTCGCTAGAGAAGGCTAATATAGCTAAAGAGAGGACTTTCTTATTAAGGTAGTAAAGCTAGAGAAGAAGAAGATAGCTTAGAGCTTAACCTAATATTAAGATAATAATAAATAGAAATATAGATTATTACTTACTAGTAAGCTATTAGAAGTAATAATAGAGTTATAAGAAGGAAGAAGGAAAGAAGGAATAACCCTAAGGCAATTTATCTAAGGTAGGTTAAGTGCTTATATATAGCCTACCCTAAGGTCTAAGCTTACTCTAACTATTAATTTATATTAGGAGAGTAAAGGATACTTTAAGCTTATCTTAAAGCCTTTTTGCCCTTTAAACCCTAGTAGGAGATAACTAAGTAAGTTAGTTAAGAGACTAATCTTAGTTTTTAATAATATAATAGTAAGAGAAGAAAGGTAGTTTTATTTAGCTAATACTAATCTAACCTTAGTCTAAAAGTAGCTAGATTATATAGTTTTACTTAATAATAAAAGGGGGTTTAAATAACCTAAATTTAGTTAGAATAATATAATATAAATAATAATAATAATAATAATACCTAAAGGGCTTTAATAGTCTATTATTATATATATTATAATAGGAATAAAGGTATAGAAGGTAAAGCTTTAATCTTTAGGTATTTCCTTCTAAGCGGCTAGTATTATAACTATCTTATTAGTAGGGATTATAATTACTTAAAGGGCTATAATATATCTATTAATATTCTTTCTATTAGTAGTAATACTAAAGGGGATATAAAAGTTATTTAATATACTATATTAAATTCACTTCTCTATATTAATAATATTATATTTATAAAGGTTAAGAAAACTATTCCTTAGTAAGGCTTTTACCTTAAGCTTATCTTAGACTTAAGCTAAGGTTATAAACTTTACTATACTTACTATAGAGCTATCTTTATAGGTACTATTAATATATATTATAAAGGTTACTTACTTATTAGTTCGCTTTACCCTTATAACTCCTCTAATTATAATAAGGTCTTACTTCTTAATTATATACTTAAGCTAGTTTAGCTAGCTATAGTTAATAAGGGGGTATTTATATCTTAAGTCTTTATAAATCTCTATAGGGTTTTTATTATTAGGTCTAGTTTTAGCCCTTAAGCGTAAGTAGGTATAGTCTATATCCTCTTAGATTACTATAGAGTATAGTAAAGTTAGTTTATTACCTTTACTTATAAGCTTAAGGATCTTTATAAGTAATAAGGTTTTAATATATATATTAAGATACTTAAAGAGTAGGTTATAACTAAGGAAGTATTATAGTTTAAGGCTTTACTCTAGCTTAAGCTAGATAAGAAGGTTATCTTCTAACTATAATAAGACCTTACTATAGGATTAATTAGTAATAGATAGGTATTTAGCTTAAATAGGTAGGAAGCTTTTAGCTTCCTTTCTTTCTTCTCTTAACTTTAGTAATAACCTTATTTTAACACTTTTCTATAGCTACCTAAGGGCTAACCTATTATATTTACTAAAGTTCCTCTTATGCTAGACCCCCTATAAGAGTAAGATCTTTATAATAGATACTTACCGCTAAATTTTACCTATACCTAACTAGCTTAAGAGTTAAGATAAGCTTCCTTCCTAGTTAATCTTAATATATATAAAATTCACTATTAATAGACCTATAATTAAAGAGTCCTAAGTATAATTCTTCTATATGTATATATAGCTTAATAGTACCTTTAAGAGTGCGTTTCTACTATATATTATAAAGGTATCTTAAAATAAAGATTATAATAATTAACCTAATGCATTTCTTATCTATATTAAGAGTATAATTAATAAGCCCTATAAGTAATAATATACTAATCTTCACTTAGTTATATAGTAATAATAAAGGGGGGAGAGTACTTATAATTATATTAATCGCTAGGAATTTACACTCTTTAAAGTAAGTATAATTTAGTAGCCTAATAACTATAAGGTACTTATCCTTATAACTAGATTATAACTATCTATTAAGAGATAACTTAATCGTAAAGAGTAGCCTAATAAATATATCTTCTTTACTACTTTACTAAAGGGATTTAATAGAGTCTTTAAAGATTATTAACTTAATAAACCTACTAATAATAATACCCTATATTAATCTAATAATATAATATAGATTAACTTAATTAATATAAAATACAGCTAGCTATACTACTACTATTTTTACTATAATAAAATTAGATACTTTAAATAGAATTACCTTAAGCTATAAGGATAGTTTAGTATTAGTTTAAGTGCGATTAAACTAACGCTTAAGGAAGAAGAGATCTTTAACTAAGGAGATTAGTTCCCTTTTAAATAAGTATATAAAAGAGAGGGCTATTTAGGATTAAGCCTAAATTAACTAAAATTAGAGATATATATATTATTCTATTTAGGTATACTATAGGTCTAAACTAGGCTAATCTCTAGCCGGATTAATTAAGGTCTATATACTATACTATACTTTAGTAGCTAATTAGCTAAGACCCTATCTAAACTAGGTTATATATAGCTAGACTAACTTAATCTAGCTAATTAGGTCTATTAAAGCTATATAATTAGACTAAGTTATAAACTAACTAAGTAGTAAGGAATATTATATAAGTAGTAAAGTATTATTACTAACTTATTTCTAAGGATAAATAGAAAACTAGCCTTTATAAAGGAATTCCCTATTAGATATTTAGAAAGAAGCACTCCTTTAAGTGCTTAAGTTCCCTTAGGAAGGGAGACTATACTAAGTGGATGTATTATATATATAGCTAAGCCTATTAAGGATAATAGAGTGATAGTATAGGCGATCTAAACTGCTTATTAGCTAACTTCCTAGAGAAGGAGGGTATATTATAGTTTAGGGCTTTACCTTAGCTTAAGCTAGATAAGGAGGTTAT